>JAYDZG010000030.1:9537691-9559618 GCA_034509265.1 Microcambeva bendego
TGTGTTAGTTGCTTCCACCAAATCTAGAGAAAGTAAAGCAATTTTATCTCAATTTACAAACAAAAACATGAAGAAACTAGATCAATGTTTATACATTTCTATCAATTTTGTTCAGCAGAGTCTGTCTGAAACAGCAGGTATCTTATATAAGTTACATTAGCTGCATCCCTGTTATTAACAGCCACGTTGGATTATTTTTTAACTGACGCCATGAACAAACATGTTAACATATCATTTTGTGGCCGTGCTTAGTGATCCGACCCAAATATTCCTGCCTTAATTCCTAATTGTTTCCTGCTTTGCCGTTTCGCGACTTGGCCGGCCTGAAGACCACCCCATTTCCTCTTAATGGGTTCCTGTGCTTCTTGGCATTGTGCTTGGGATAATTAGGAACAATAGTGAGCGTGTATCGCACAGCAAGCTGGCACCACACAATAAAGGTGCTTTGTTTTGCTGCCTGAGCCGCACTACAAAGCCAGGACTGTTTTGTTGAGCAGCGATGGCAGAAGTTTTGAATCCACGCACTGGCTAATGAATGGCTTATAAAGTGCCTGCCAGCGGGCTCTGTACAATTGCAAATGCTCCCTTTGAAGCAAGAGGTAGAGCCGATCCGTATTTTGTGTCGATTCTTAACACTGATGGACATGGAAACGTGGATGAAAGTTTTTTCTTTAAAAGAGTGGCTGCACTTGACATGCATCATTTGTGCCTCAAAGGAAACAGATGAGAGGAGATAAAAAAAACAAGCACCAACTGAAGTCTGGATTCTACATTTCAAACATTGTTGCCATTAAAGTTTTATTCAGCTTCATCCTGTTTGCAGTCTAGAAATAGATGTGTAATGAAAGAAACATTTTACTTCCTTAATGAATAACTCAATTCTTGATCTATTCTGGTTTTGGGTGACTAAGAAGATAAGATCCTTTCTCTGTTGGTGGGGCTCGTGGATGTAGTGTGTCACCATCCTAACTTGTGATATCAGTTTTTCTTGGAAGTCGGCAATCTCTGAATTTGAGAAATGTCGGATTATTGCGTGGTTTCAACTGGCATGGACACGATTGGCTGACTGGGTGGCAAAATCCCCAAAGCCGCTGAGAGGATATACACTGGGAGGTGTTCTTGTCAGTGCGCACTCTGTCTTGGTCTCAATCAGGGATAGAAATAGGAGGGTCAAGTCAGATAGAAATCTGTATATAGTTTGTGGAAATACATGAGCGGCCAAAAGAGAAAAGAAGTGATGGGTCAGGAGTAGCTCAGCAGTTAGAGTTAAGACTAGTAATCTCTAGTAGAACTAGTCACCTCCAGGTTAGACAATGTTGAACACCTGGGCAAGAATTTCCACCCTAAATCTTACGCAGTCATAACTGTAGTAACATCTTACTTGGTGATAAATGATCTTCCATGGCTTTGCTGTGAAACATTGATTGGCATCAATGACTCTGTGGCTGTTCTTCACAAGATACTCTCGGACCCTTGAGCAGGGCCATTAACCCACAGCTGCTTAGTTTATATCCTGTCTCAGTTTTTCTACATTGGAATAACATGTTTGCCAAATGAAGAAATATAAAGAACGTTTTTTTCCCCCTGAAATCCTCATTTTTATGTAGGAACTCTGGTTGTATCGTGAAGGGCGAGTTTAATATTTTTTTTCTCTGAATAACAGAAGTGAAAACATGTGGTGGAGTTTTTCAAAACTCCAGAAAATTTAACCCAGCTGCAGCATTTATTCCAGTATTTTATTATTATGATGAAAGCAGCCGAGGAATAATTAAAGACAAGGTGAAATTTAAAGCCTTTTGGCGTGCTAATTATAGCCGAGAGCCTTCATTACAGTAGATGTAATTGTATATTATGATAACGGTATATATCACATATAAAATTACATTCACACAACTAAACGTTTCTGCTTTTGCTGTAAATTTTCTTTACTTGTGATCTTGACTTTTCTGCGGCGTCATCATATTTCCCTTGAAAATGATAGAGGAGCTCAGCTGTTTCGTGATGGTTTACATCACAGCTCTGGTGACCTTTCTTATAAACAGTGTAGCTGGTCGCCAACTGTTGTTACCAAAGCAGATTACTCTGTAGTGTTCACTTCATTTTCATCAACCACTTTATTCTGGGTTCGAGTTGCACAGGGGGTCCGACCCTCCTAATTAATTATTGCCTCCCACCTTTTCTGAGTCTTTGTTTGGAGCTTTTGTCCAAGTTTAATGTACTGTTAGCAAAAGTCTTAGCTATATGATGTTTATATTCATCAATATTGGTTAATCAAGCAATACAGTTGAATTCAATAGTTGTTGTAAATTGCACTCTCTTGCAGTATATGTAGATACAGCATGGCTTGGGCCAACAGCATTGCCTGATATGTCTGTGTGTACACCCAAGAGGTCTGAGCTGTGGCAAGCTAGTTTAGTAGATGTGCACTTACTCACAGCGTTTTTCATTTTCTCCAAAGGGAACTAGATTATGTCCAAATTATATTTAGTTCTTAAAATAAGTAATTAAAAATGTGATGGTCCTTTTATGTCTTTGACTTACCATGAATTTCAGCAATAATAATAACAATGGAAGAAAGATAAAAATCTAAGGAGAGTAGTTGTACTCCCAAGGAAAATAGTCAGTGTTCAGATGAAGCTGGTGCAGATTTTATTTCATTTGACGAGTATGAGGGGCGGATCAGCCTGCTTGAGACGGAGCGCGTCGAAACAGATGCGGGGCTCGGTGTGAGCGATGGATGGCAGCGGGCTTGAAAGCATGACGGTTTGGTGACAGGACGGCATTGTGAAAACCACCGAGGAGGGAAGGAAGGGGAGCGTGGGTATGTCTGGGATTTAGCGTCCTGGTAAACACATAAGAATGTGGCTGTTTGAGGAAAGCAGAAACGCTCTGGAAGCACTTCTGAGGAGGAATAAGCCTCTTTTTAGGTCGTGAGCCGAGCCTCAATAGAGTTTTTGTTGGGGTTATGGGGTATGGGGAAGCCGGGGGTGCTGGGGGGGTCTTAGCAGGCTACTCTTGAAAAGTTCACTTGAAAAGCGGCAGAGGCGGCCACTTTGCCGGGGTTTTTGTAAGCCACATGCAAACATTCATCTGCCTCTTTAGTGAAATTTGATGGAAATGCTAAACAGGGAACATGTTGTGCACTTGGAAATGGTGCCACTGCTTCTATATTGGGACAGACGTGCACACGAGTTTGACATTTCTTTCCATTTTTGCAACCAGCTTATGTTTTAATAATATTTTTTTTGTTATGCACCTCCTCAGACAATTTCACCTAACAGGACTATCAGCTACCATGCCCAGCCTGCAGGTGCCTCAACCGGCCAGCAGAGGCAATAAAGATTTGAACAATAACATGTATGCCTAATCATAAGTCAGGGGTTTAAAGAGGATTAAAAAATATTGTATCAGATTTTTGACAAAGATTATAGTATAACTATTTAATGACCAACGTAGATAATTTACACGTACCAATGTGCATTTATAATGTCTTTATTGGTGTCTTAACACGTGCACCTGTGAAAATCTGAAATGGATTAGCATGTTATTCTATAGCGGGACTGCTTGTGGGTTGTAGAAATAGAGCTGATGGTGGTGCAGTTAACCACACATTGCTCTGTTTATTTTGTTGTTCTTGCTGCTTTTAAGCTGTGTATTGAACCTACCTAACCTAACGAGACGCCAACTCTGATGCACTTCGTTACAGACGGTTAGGATGCTAATCCACACAGCGTTACACGCTAAACTGTTCTCTGAACTTAGCAGAATTATCCGGTTCACATCCATCAGATAATTGTCAGAAGTAAACTGATCTCATTCCCATAAACCACTAGGGATCAGGGAAAGGCCGAATGGTGCCCGGGTTTACAGCCTCTGGCTTGATAGGTCACTTGATGCCAGACGGGTTTATTTGGAGCGGCTTCAGCTGGTGTGAGGGGAGAAAAACACGCTGAAAGTCAGCAAGACTTCTCAGGGTAGAACGGGAACAAAAACAGCGAGAAGAATGTCGACACGTTGCTCAAAGCGTATCTGCAGAAAAGAGATGAAAGTCCTTAGTGGATGTCTTTGTTCTTCAGAAGCGCGTTTGATAAACACGCAGAGACAAGGCCAGCTTCCATAAAACAAAGACGATAAGTTTTGGCGTCATGCGTTTATTGTTCCTCTGCGAGATTAGATAGTGTTGAAGTGTTTTTATTAGCCCCGGCAGGATTTCAGATACTCTCACAGTCCCATCCATATATCTATCGCATTCAAAACATATTAACATCTGAACAACCGCTGCATCGCCTGAGGATCAAACCTGCGACCTTCTTGCTGTGAGGCAAGGCAGGGAGATTCATGTAGTTAGCCAGACCCTGACAGTACGACTAACAGCACAACCGATATTTGAAGTCAGAAGATCCCTGGGTCACTGAAGTAGTTTCTATGTTACCTGAGGAAAACGCTCAAGTCCTTTAGTTGCGTGCTAAATCAGCATCTTCAGTGTTGCACACAAAGCCTTGATAGTCGCGTACATTTATTTCTGTCGCCTTCTTTAGCTTCTAACAAGGGGGTTGGAAACATTAGAAGAACTGTGGGAGAACATGGGTCAGGCCTTGAGGAACATGTGTGTGTTTACCAGATGGTTTAAAGTGATTTGGCAAGGCGGTGCGAGGATCCCCGCTGAAAGACTTGGACTGTTTGAACAATTTTGATACTCAGCACAGAACGTCTGTGTGTGTTCACATAAATCATTGAGCTATGGACACCTAATGGTTTTCACAACGTTGTGGGAGAGAGAACAAAATAAATTGAGGCGTGCATCTGACCGGAAATATTTATTTGGGGAGCTTTTGGTCAATTTTGAGTTCAATAATTCTCATCTAAGATAGCTTCATGATTCAAAGTGTGTTATTGTTGGCACCAGTGCACGCTGATGGCAAAGTTGTTTGGCTGTTCACACTGTCTGGTGTTTTGTGAGTTCTTTGTTCATTAGCATTGTTTTTTTTAATTCAGAAAAGTGGGAACATACTTGACCAATGAGCCAAAACATTAGGGCCACTCGTCTGTCAAAACAAATCCTGAGGTGTCCAGGTCATTACCAGCATCTTGCAGTGCTGTGGCATCCTTCTCTTTACTACACAAGTTCTGCACCTCATCCACATCCACCCTGGCTAAGAGGCACTGCTGATAAGCACACATGCCCAACATGTGTGTTTTTCATCAGTGAATTCTTGCACAACAGAGCAGAAACACACATGGAGGAACCTGCTGTACTTTAAATATTCTTCACTCATAACATATCCAATGACCATACGTGGCCATCTCATCATTCATGAATCACTTTGCTGCCGTGTCCTGTTGAGCTTTCTCAACAGTAAAAAGTCTCACTCACTGCATGTGGCTGAAACCTGCCGACTGTGGTCCAACAACGTGTGTGTCTGTGTGTGATGGTTTGAGAGGGGGCAGTTATAAAACCAGTGCTATATGAGAAGGACAATGGGGAGTCACAGTCTGGAATGCGTTTGAAGTCGAGACTCGCGGTTGGCTGGCCAATGACCCGGCCGGTGGAAGTGACCCCCTCTTACAGGCCCATCCTGTCCACAAAGCTCCACTTTCAGTTCATGATCCGGCATTCTGTTAGTACCACAACACCTGCTGGACCTCGTCAGAATTACAAATCTTTAGGAAAACTGGACATAATCGGTGTCAGTCTGAATTATTTATACGTATGTATGCAACAGTGATCAGCAAATACAGAGGAACCTTTTTTGAAAAACTTCAAGCTGTTGTAGGAATAACATGAATCATGATCAAAATAAAAGGTGGCACGGTGGCCCCAAAGAAGGTCCTGGGTTCGATCCTTAGTCCAGGTCCCTTCTGTGTGGAGTATGCAAGTTTTCTCTGTGTCATGTGGGTTTCCCTTTTCAGGTTAATTGGAGACACTGAATTGCTCTCCCTCTCTCTCTCTCTCTCTCTCTCTCTCTCTCTCTCTCTCTCTCTGTGAGTGTCTGTGTGCGTATGTCTGTCAGCCCTGCTAAACTGGTGTAGTCTCTCTCTACATATATCCCTTCAAATTTAAATGTGTTTTAGCCACAACTGTGTATGAATTAGTTTTAAAACGGATTATAAATGAAATATAACTTTTTTCTAGTCTATTAATTCGTGTTGTTCTATATTTGGTTCCGAACACCTGTCAGCAGTGGATCTGGCTAAAACACCATAGCCATGTAATTAGGACGGGGGTTTAAATAATTAGTGTATCTCTCAGTCAAACTATGAACATTGACTATTTTTTACTTAGAAAAGTGAGGCAGTCAGTGTGCTTTGTGTGTGTGTGCATGATTGATTAGGCTGAGCTCGGCAGGCAGGTGGGAGATCAGTATTTTTAGTGGGTGTCGGTGTCTGAGGTCTCCAGCTGCTCCTGCTGGTCTTCATGGTGCATGTGTGAGAGGCACGGGACCCCGAGCACCCCCAACCCTCTCGCTCCTCCCTCTACTCTTTGATGATATGTGAGAAAGTCTGAGGAATGTCAGACTTACTGGATTTTCCAGCCTCTATTTATTGCTTTATTTATCTAATGTGCTGGCCTACAACCGTCAGGTTTCAGCTGTACTACCGGCCAGACCAGGCACAAAAGAAAGGATCGCTCCGGTCGAGGGTGGGCATGACGGCAGCAACATAACACAAAGATATGACTTGATTGAGTGAAAAAGGCAGAAATAAATAGAAGAATCCATAAGAAAGTCGACATTGTTCTAAAATAACTTTCTTGTTACATGGATGTAAATAAATTTTCAACTAGCTTGACTGAAGGCTCAGAGTTGAACATTTCCTCTGAGTCATTCTCTGTTCCATTTTTTCTCTTTTTATTCTTGCATGGTCTCTTTTCTCTCATTTTTTTTTGTCTTTGCACCCAGACACCGGTTGTCTTATTGTCACCTGTGTTTCCTCTCTTTCTTGTTGTCTTTTCTTTCTTCCCTGTTCCCTCTCTGAAGTCGGCGGGGTCTCGCGTGCGCTCCCTTGTTCAGCCTTTTCATTGACTGTTCATCATGTATTTTTGTGCATAGTTTTTACATATTTCCATGAAGTTCACACTCATCAAAGTGCTCCAGACGCACTTCTGAGTCCGTGTGATTGTTTGCCTTCTCCCCTTACCCCCCCACCACAACCCAGGGACCCGGGGTGTTTTTGGGAGGCAGAATGAGCGAGAGTTTATGGAGGAGATGGAGATTGAGCGAGCCTGGGCGTTGTTTTTGCTTTTGTGAAAGAGGAGAAGAAGAAAGCCCCCGGGGAGGAGACCGCAGCACCCGCTCGGAGCTGGGGCCTCACGGAGTTTCTCATGAGAGGGCAGGAAAAGGGGAGGGCAGAAGAGGTGAGGGTGACAAGGCCAGTAAAGGGGGAGGAGAGGAGAGGGGAAGGGCGAGGAAAGGGGACGAGAGGAGAGGGTGTTTGTGTGATTTAATGCTGCCAACGTTATCACATCAGTTTCGTAGAAGGAATTCCACATTTTTCTTTAGTTTTTAGGTTCGTAAGCTCCAAACTTTAGTAAAAGTAACTTACATACTTAAATGGAGGCACAATACACTATATGGCCAACGATATTTGGGCCTCTGTGTGATCTTTCATCCAGAGCAACAGCCGCTCTTCTGAGAAGGTTTTGAAATATGTCTGTGTGTGGGAATGTGTGCCTGTTCAGTCAAAATATGGCAGCATTTGAATGGCTGGGCCCTGATTTTGCTATTTGCTGAGGTCAGGGCTTTGTGCAAGACACATTTCTGCGAATCTAGATTGATTATTCTGTGGCTGAGACATATTAACCGATCATCAGGTGAACGTGATGTCTGTAAACTTTCCCTCAAGTTCATCTCAACAAAGGTCACCGGTTCCCTCTGATAGACTTGTAGTGTTAATCCACTACAGGTTCAATGGTTGTGTTTGTTGTATTTCTGAAATGTCAAACTTTAGTTCTTCACTGGTGAGACGATGTGGATTTCTGCACCTTATGTTTGAAACAGAGGGGTGAGCTCAGTGCGGATATGACTGCATCACCTATTGTTCTCTGTTTAAATGTTGTTTCTGATGCAGTTGGGTTGACCTGCAACTTTTTTTTTTACTTCAGGTGTATTTAGTCATCACAGTATTAGCCTACAAAGCTAACACTGTTAGTCCATTCGAATCAATGTCATGAGGCAGCACATTGCACTTCTAATGCAGGATTTATAAATAATTGGAACTCGTCAATCAGTATTTTATTATTTACATCTGACAAGAACTCTCTTGGTTGCTCCTCATTCGTCTGCTGCAGTTGTTATTTGTTGTGTGAAGGAGTACTGTTGGAGGATTGTGGTTTCAGCCTGGTGTTTGTCATTCACATGCGTTTTGTAACACACACAGTTGTAACAAATGCCTGTGTGTGTTTTTGGCTCGGTGAGTCTGAATTATGGTGAGAGACTTGGATTCGACTGTGACTTTCTATGTAACTGTGTGTAAAAATAGGGCTTCGGAATGTATGGTATGGTGGGGCATGAGCTGGGCCTGGCTAAGGAGAAGCCATGGCAGAATGTGTGTGTGTGTGTGTGTGTGTTTAGTGCATTGAGCCTGTGCTGCTTGGATGTGCTTCAGAGATCAAAGTTGTAGAGGGAATGTGTACTGCAAGCCACCGGGATCAACAGCTGAGACACTTATATGAGGATCCGCTGTCCAACTGTTCGACCTCCTCACTGTAACGGTCACACACATTTCCACTGAAGCAGGAACAACTATTCAACCACTATCGTTTTTGCTATTTAATTTATATTTAGATTCCATGGTAGAACATTTATGAAACCACTATTCGTCCCCAGTGGGAAAAAGTTCTAAAAGGAGCGCTACGAACGATGGTCGTGAAAGTCAGTTAAAAGCCTCACACTGTGCTGCTTCCAATGTTAAGTGTCTACAATTAACGTGGCCGCATGTTTCTTTACTGTGGGAGCAAACACACGCAGACACGGGGAGAACATGCTAACCACACAGAAAGGACCCGGGTCGTCCCACCTGGGGATTAAACTGATTAAATTGTGAGGCAACAGTGCTTCCCACTTTTGAACATGAATGGAGTGAACATACCAGGACATGTTAGGCAGGGTTAGACACCAAAGTGATAAAGCGAGTTCAGATAGGAGCTCATGTTAGTCCAATCTCTTGAGCTTCTGATCACACCATTGCACGCTCACCCTCGTGGTAAACCGCATTCGATAAAGCTGATTGTGGTTATACATTAAAGATGTGAAGTGAGGTGTGTGTTGTGAAAGAGGCAATGAAGCCTCAGGGGCTGTAAAGTCATCGTACTTCCCAGGTAAATGTTCACTGACGTTTATAACCTGCCTAGACCTCAAAATCTTATTGTTTTTATTGAATCTCCAAAGACATTCCTCGGTATAACTTGGCACGTTCGAGTGATATGACATGGGTTAGCATCAATTAGTGAAACAGAGCATGCCAATTAACATTCATGGTTCCCGCTCTCAGCATTAAAGCTGCTCAGCTGAAGTTCAGGTTTTCCACCACAGCATACACTTACATGCAAACACAGCTTAGTTATTCACCACCACTTCTGGATTTAGAAACATGTTGTTTAGACATGCGTGGCATGTACTGTACGTGTGTGGAATATCCATGACATTCCAGGCTATATATGCACATCTGCCTAGAGCTTAAGTGGCCCTGTGTGTGCTGCCGTGTCCCGTGCCCAAACCCGTGTTGTCATTCCCGGAGCTTAGAGGTGACACTAGAGGCTGCAGGTTTTCTCTGGTTTCACTTGCAATGCCTGACTTTTTTTCCGGCCTCCATGGACCCAATAAAACCAGCGCTGATTTTATTATGAGTAACAGACTGAGACTCATTTTTACTCCTTTAATCTATCTGTCTGTCTATCTTTCTGTCTGTCTGTCCATCCATCCATCCATCCTGCCTGCCTGCCTGCCTGCCTGCCTGCCGGCCTCTTGTCACTTGAACTGGGTAGGGAGCCAGCCAGCTGATAGCACTGCCCCGGCTTAGGGCAGCAGTAAATCTGCAGTAAAGCTCTGCTCAGGCTTCACTTGGCTCGGCCCTTTGATCGGAGGTGAAGTAACGTGTTTGTAATCGTAATCTCATACTAGCGGCCGATGTAAAACGCCCACCACCATAAAGAAGGTGCTTCGAATTGGTTTGATCAAGTTCTGTCCACCTTACCGGGTACAAGGACACAAAGGACGGCGTGAAAGGACTGTGATTTGGGTTTTATACCTTCATCTCACAATTAAGGGGAAGGAGAAGGTGGTTTTTTGGGGGCGAGTATAGCGAGTGTGATTTTTTTGGGACCAGGCGATCTGTCTCCATGCACAGTCTTACCTTTGCCCACCGTGGAATTGGTGGAGCGTGCGCCACCATCTCTGGGGGGCCTGTGGATGAAACGCTACACCTGTTTGAAGGATAGCTGAGCCTGGAGCTCAACAACAGCTTTAGTCTGAGGTTGTGCTTGGTACTTTTTCCCCCGTTTCTCAAGGGATTCAAGTATTAGAAGAAACGTCCCAATACTTTTGACCATGTGGCGTCCGTGTAGTAAAGCAACAAGTTGAATGTCAGCTTATGACATGACAGCTCTGACTTTTGTTTGGCTGTGAAAGTGCATTTTGGTTTGATGTGGACACACACACCTGTCTAAGAGACGTATGTATGTCAGCACACATTCTACAGCTGCCAGCTTTTGTCCACACACCAGCTTGCACTTATGTCAGACCCAGGTTATTTTTTTAGTTTCTCATTTTCCATGGCACTAACATCTTAATGTTACGAACCCTAGGGGGGCTGTACCACACACACACACACACACACACACGCTTGGCATTGCGCTGTCCTTGCATGTGTTGCCAGCTCAGAGCTGGCAGGACCTCTGAAGTATTAAACAGTGCCAATTCTAAGTAAAAAAAAGAAAGATGTGCTGGTCATCACTCAATCTCTCACTCATCGCTCAGATCATTACTGCACGCCTTGTCGTTAGTCAGCCTTCGTTAGTCAGCCTTTGTTTGTCAGCCGTCCATTAATTAATAGAAATACAAACAATTAATACATATCAGCATTTAGCAGATGACGTTATTCAAAATGATTTACAGTACTTAAACCAGATTCTGAGATCTTCACATTACTACACACACAGCAATAGTCTCTTGCAATTTTCCTGTGTGGGGATCTGAATGTTAAAGGGTGTGTTTAAAAATGATTATGTTCCTGAGCATGTAAAGAAGTTGACTGACATCTGTAGATTGACCCAAGGTGTGGGTGAGTAATAAGTAAGAGGGAACTGTCAGTCCTGGGTGTGTTCCAGTCTCGCGTCCACTGTTTGCCGATTCTCAATTAACACTGAACATTTTAACCCCTTCATCCTGCTCACTTGCCAGCCGGCCTGGATCCTTTGAAGTGCAATTGAGTCACGACCTATGACCCGAAGGGGCCAAAGGTCCATAGACTGTCAGCACTGATGAATACGCAGATGCCGGTTAATGAGTACATCCCCGGCTTGTCTAGGGGCCTGCTTGGTGGGACCAAGGTGCTAAAGACCACTAAAAAGACATGGTATAGGGGGTCACCCTGAAGGGTTCTTCAGTCTGAGACAAAAGCACATGTGAAGAAGCCGGAGTCGGCGTTCACATACTCTAGTCTGTCATTGAGAAGCGAGGCACAGAGCTCCACGCAGTCTGCCAGGCCTCTTATTACCCAACTACACGGGGGGACTTAAAACAGTAACTACAGCCCAGAGTGCTTGTTTCAGCCTCCAACGCATATCACAAAAATATACTGTGTTCTAAAAATAGAGTTGTATTGTTCAAAACATGAAGAGCCCGACCACTTAGATGGTCTGCAGAGTGTTTTAGGGTTTTGGTAACTCAATTTAGATTTTATGAGGCTGTGAGGGTAAGGCTGGTACTAGCTTCACACGTCTAGGCTATGCTAAACTAACCCAGGTCTCTTCGGATGGAAAATAGATGCGATTAAATAGGATTTGATGAATGATCGATGGTCCAAAGCTACATCCATTAGGTTAGGGTTAGGGTAAGGCTTCCTCTGTCCGATACTGACTCCCGGTGGAAACAAATAAAACAAGCACAATTTATCATAACAAACTGAACTGAAGCAATGAAGTGTGTGAGTGTGTGTGTGTGTGTGTCACGGACAGAAAGAACCAAACTCATACCCAAAATGCACTTCCATCCATCATCTGGACAACAACTAATTAGCACATTCCACACTGCCCAGCTCGCATTGCTGCACTCTGACCACTGCGTGGTGAATGTTTGCACTCCTCTGGGATAAAAACGGAGGGTTTGTGCGAAGGGCAAGGGAACCGGAGTTTGCCCCTCGTGAAGGGTCAGTTCTCAAGAGTTCATGCGAGATCTTTAGCGAGAGTGTCGGTGAGGTCATGGGATACCAGTGCAGCCACCCAGAAAGCACAAGAAGTTCATGAGAAGAGGAAAACAGTGCAAGAAATCTTTGGTCCCTTCGGGGCCACAACTATTTGGACACCTGACTGTTTCAAAAACAAACGGTATTAAAATAGAGTGACCACTGTGTGAGAATCTTCCTACAAGACTCCGGAGTGAGTCTATGTGTGGGGATTTGTAGCAGTTCTGAAAATAAATAGGTATGGATGGGGGCCGATTGATCGGCTGATCCGAGACTATTGTCAAAACCTAAAGGACACTGGAGTTTCTTGCTCACAGTCATTTGGATGGGAATAAACCTCCCACAAATAAGGGGTTTATTACACCTGATAGCATCTGCTGTGGCTAAAACATGGATTCCAGAATTAAAAGGCATCTTGTAATACTTTTGGATCATATATTCAGATACCGAGGAGCCGTGAAATGTCTTACTCTGAGATCACACATCGAAGTTCAAAGGCTTGGTGGCTGCCGTTCCAATTTTGGCTTCCAGTTGCTTTCGCTCTGTGTGAGTTTAATCGTTCCATCACGTCGAACCATAAATCTCAATGCAGGACTTTTACAATGTACGACCATTAAAGCCCTCACTATCAGATATCATCCAAAATGCATGTGTACAGATATACAGATCGATGACCCCAATGTTCAAAACATTGAAAAGCAGACGTGTATCGTTAAACCATAATGAAATAAAAATTAAAAGGTGCCACCGTACCTGTCATCAGGGTTACTGCTCCCTATCTGTTTCCGCTATACGGGGAAGTGACAGACGAGTTCTCATGTGCTTCACACGCTCTGTGCTATCACCTTACATGTCTACGTTTCATCCAGGCGGCCGAGCGTAGGCGCTACTGAGACATTCAGAGGTGCGGTTCATAAATGCAGCAGGCAATGAATGAATGATTTGCAGTCAGTTGAGAGGCTTAATTATATATACTGTTTTATTTCACTTCTGCTCACTAAAATAACCTGAATCATGTTCTCATTTTAGGACCCAGTGGAGGATCCATGTGCTGAGGGAATTAGTGATGATCACTATCGCTTAGAAGGTAAGTACCTACACCAAATATTTATATTTTATTTGTTTAGGAGGGATGGTGCACAGGTTTGGTCTAAAATGTCTCTGTACCTAAGCTCGAAGTGTATTTTAGTCCTGATTAGACTAACTAGAAGACTAGATGGGAAAGTATCCTGATGAAATGCAAAACACACACACACACACACACACACACACACACACACACACACACACACACATAGAGAGAGAGAGTTGCAGAGATCATTAAAATCACAAAGACTGGATGTTAAAGTTTATGAATTATACATGGTGGCACCATCAATTGGGTCCTGGGTCCTGGGTCCTGAATTTGTATGTTCTCCCAGGGCATGTTCGTGTGTGATGGACAAGCGACCCATCCGTGATCTTTTCTGTCTTTCTCCCAGTGAATCAGACCCATAGCAACCCTGCCAGGATAAAGCAGGAGTAGGAACAAGCCATAAAGAAATGAATACATTTATAATACAGCAATAATTCATAAAAAAAATATGCAATGGATGATTGCTACATATAACAGTATGTATTGAGTCAGTTAGAATTTCACTCTTAATCATATAGATTATAGTTTTATTTTAGTGGGTTTTCTAGTAATTGTTTCTTTTCTAGCATTATAGTGTTCTAGCAATAACATCATCTTTTTACCACTTGTTGTACTGTGCAGTGTGAACGTTGTTGGTGGTCTGATAAAGTACAACTTGGCAACAACATCTCTGGATTTTTTCTGTCGTCGGGGTCCAGAGTTCAGACAAGTTAGGCATGCGTGTGTGTCTGTAAGGCTACCGTTACCCTTCAGGCCTCTCTTTAGCCCTGCAGATAAGAATCTATGAAACACGGCGGGCTGGCACCCAGTCAGATTCCTGCCCCAGACTCACAATGTTGCCTTTGAGTATCCAGTCCTGATCAAAAGCGCGTAGCCGCTGCTATTTCCCACAAAACAAGTTTAAAAGCTCCCTGGGACGA
The DNA here is from genome assembly GCA_034509265.1 of Microcambeva bendego. Taxonomy (NCBI): domain Eukaryota; kingdom Metazoa; phylum Chordata; class Actinopteri; order Siluriformes; family Trichomycteridae; genus Microcambeva; species Microcambeva bendego. The sequence goes on from JAYDZG010000030.1 coordinate 9,552,146, forward strand.
GTTCTTTCATTTTCTGGCGCATTTTGTCTTTTTTTTGTTTTGTTTTATCACGCTTGTTTCTGACGAGGGATGGGGCAGGTCCTCTTTGATCTTAGCTGATCAGGAGAAGAGACAGAAAAAGGGGGATAAAAAGAGAAAGAGAGGGATGGATGGAAACGACGCCGTGACTGTCAACGCCTTTGGCTTGCACAACAAACACAGTTTTGGATTTGACTGAGCTTAATTAATTAGAAATTCTGTTTAACAGACGGACTGATCCTCGGCCAGAAGGTTTGAAAATGAAACTTCAAAGCCCGGGGATCGGGAGCAGGGGGTAGGACTTAGCCTGCAGGACGCAGCGGCCTCCAGCCTGTGAGGTTTTAGATCTGCCTTGCGCACCGTCTGCAACATGAATCTGAATGCACAGGCTTCACATTTCCCAAAACCGAAGCGCAATGTTCATTTTTTTACATTTATGTTTTTATCTACGTAAAACACATCCATCCTAAGATTCACCTTTAAAAATTTCTCCACAATTTGGACTCCCCAATTCACTCTCAGGGATAGCCTTATGACAACGACATGTCCTGGAAGACAAGGGTTAGCACTCTGAGACTTTACAACACATTACAACACTGCTGTTTGTGTAGGTCAGCATATGAAACTGACCACGTGATTAACAGATTTTGTAGGGCGATAAAAAAAAAACCTCTCCGTATCCTTCATAGTCGCCCTTCCTCCTGAGAAGATCGACGTGTGCAGTGCTGAAGAGAAGATGCATGAGAAAGAGAGTTTTGGGTCCACGGGTCCGACCAAACAGCTCCAGTTTGAGGTAATGATTAAGCATAAAAACACACACACACATTCTCTTGTCCTGAGCCCGGGCCTAATATGGTCTGTGGAGGCTTTTGGTTCCTCCTGCTGGATGATAGTACACAGATCTGTTTTGACAGGGACAATATTTTTCAGTCTCTAGGCACCTCTATAAACATGACAAGGCAGATTTGTTTCCGAAATGTGTTGATTCAAAGTGAAGATCTGATAAAAGATCATTCCGCAATGTTAAGGCTCTTTCTTTTTCTAATCTTTTTGGAACAGGAGTTAGAGTGTGCTGTTTCAGTTGAAGAGGACAACCGGCAGGAGTGGACCTTCACTCTGTATGAATTTGACAACAACGGCAAAGTCACAAGAGAGGTAAACTTAAAGCTTTACTAACCCGGGCTTGAAAAATCGTGAGGCAGAACCACGAGTAAAACATTTTTTTCTTTTTGTTTTGTGTTGTTCTTCTTGGGTTTCAGGACATCACCAGTTTGCTGCACACCATCTATGAGGTGGTGGATGCCTCGGTGAATCATTCTCCCAGCAGCAGCAAAACTCTCCGTGTCAAGCTCTCCGTCACGCCCGACGCCAGCCAGAGATGGAGAAACAGCACTCACGTAAATACAGGTAAACAATTTATTCTCACTTACGCACAACCTCATGACCAGAGCCAACATTTAATAACTGTCTGATGTTTAAATAGGGAAAGGAGCATCGGAAGCATAAACGTGTCCTCAGTATGTGACACTGTGTGGCACTATGTGATACTTATACCACAAACCTTCCTTCAGTCCTTCAGTTTCACTGCCCACAAACTCTGGAAATCTGGACATTGCTCTTTTTTCTTCACTGGCACATATATTATTATCATTATTATTATTATTATTTATCACAAAGGCACACATTCTCATAGCCACATCCTAAAATGTTGAGGGGATGTGTGTTACAGCTAGACAGAGTCTTGAGGAGATCTGAGAGCCGATAAACAGTTTAGGTCCTAATCCAATCAATTTAAGACATAGACACATAATAAAATAAAATACGACACATGCTTTTATGGGTGTGTTTGTGGCAGCGTGCACAGGAGTAACAAAATAAAAAGAGGATACAAAGAGTGTGTGTGCTTATGAGCATTCATTTGAACTGTTTATCTGTGCTGTGAGAATAAAAGAGAACGAACAGTCTTTGAAACTCTTTCAACTGCATCAGAACCCACCGCAGTAATGAAGCTTGAGCGTGTGTGTGTGTGTGTGTGTGTGTGTTTGTGCGGGTGCGTGTGTGCTTCTGGCTTTATTGGGGCCTCAGTTGAAAACAGAATAAACGAAGCATTGTTTTTCCCCTTTAAAAATCTTCAAAGCAGAAGACATGGAACAAAGCTTTGTTTCTTACTTTGGTGAGTCTGTGTGTGCGCGTGTGTGCACGTGTGTGCATGTGTGTGTGAGTTTCTGAGGCTCCTCTGATAACGACCTCTCTCTTTCTTTCAAATATTCGGTTCTCAGACACGCCTCACCCCAGACTGAAGCCGGAACGGTGCATCGAGGAGCCCAGGAGCTCAGAGAAGAAGTCCAGAGCCCTTTTGAGGTACCTTTGTTCTTCTGATCAGAAACGGGACACTAAGAGCTGGGAAATGCATCCTCAGAGGGGCAGCTGAAAAAAGCCTGAAAGGACCTTTACGGAGCCTGAAGGTGTTTTACCATCCTGGTAGCTTGATATAACGAAGCAGATCATAATTCCACAAAGATCTGTTTTTTGGAAAACCATTTCAGGTGTTTATAATTTCATACCATCAACGGAATAGTAAATAAGGGAATAAGACTCAAGTTGGATCGAAATGCTGTAATAGCAAAACACTGCACAGATCCTAGACATCGAAAGACCCTTAATGATTCCAGGTCCTCATGTACTGGTTTATAAAAACGTTTGATTTCTTTTGGACCTCCTTCTGTGTCACATCTACAAAGCTCACATTGCTCTTGTGGCGTGCATGACCGTACCTGCTTGTTTTTGTGTCGTAGGCGTCATCACAGCGACCACCACACACAGCAAGGCTGCCAGAGACACTGCGTGGATGAAAACCTTGAGAGAAGAAACCATTATCTGGACCTGGCTGGCATCGAGAACTATTCCTCTCGCTTTGGAACGGGTAAGAGACGATACACAGAAGGAACAGCCTTCATACATGCCATACACTATACAGCCATAAGTATTCGGACATCCCAGTCAAATAGCAGTAAACAGTGATGAAGTGACGTCTGTGTGATCTGTTAAACTGAGAAAACTTCTAACTACACTTCTAACTCGTCTGTGTGCACCTCGTATTCATAGTTACACGTTTTATCATAAAAATAATCAGAAATGCATTTCTTCTTCCAGCTGCACCCACCACTGAACCCCCCAAACCCGACCACGCCTCTCGAACATCGAACCAGCTCCGTTCCCGTTCCCAGGAGCCGGAGAACGGCCACAACAACTCGGTCCACCACCACCGCCGCTCACATACCATCTCAGAGACTCCCGCCCCTCAGGACTCCCTTTGTCCTCGCCCCCGAGCCCAGGACTCCATGCATCACGGCCATGGCCTACGCTCCCCCAAGGCCCAGACGTCTTGTGGCAGACTCATGAAGCGAGTCCCCGCCCCTCCTCCGGCCACGACCACAAACTCCACGCCTCACCAGAGCTCGGCGCCCTACCGCAGACACAAGCAGCGACCCAGAGAGAGCCCTTCGGCTCACAAGGCAGGGCCTTTGACACGGCCAGCAGTGCCGCTCGTGAGCGCCGGGCCTGTGCTGGAGAAGGAGCAAGTGAAGGAGCTGCCCAGTGTAGTGCTCTATGAGGGCAGCCCAGGACAAGTGGTGCAGCGGCACGAACACCACCACCATCATGAGCACCATTACCACTACCACCATTTTTACCAGTCTTAAGACCTGGCCGGAAGTAGCCAGAAGTGAAATACGAAGCTCCGAGCTGAAATAGGTCTGACTGAGCGAAACCAGGGGCCACGATGTAGCACTCGACTGTGTGAGAATGACTCTGAGGAATGGCAATTCTTGTGGTTCCTGTAAGAACCGTGACTATTACGTATAGTACAATAACAGAATGGATGCTTAATGTAAGCTGGTCGTGATATTTCAGCACACAGACACGCCGTTTAATGTTTTTGCTTATTGCACAATTAAGATGATGTCGTTAACGCAGCTTGCTAAACCGGATGCGTTAGCGGAATGCAAAAATATATAGTTCTAGTCTGTTTGGGCCTTTTGTCTGTGTTGGAAAAATGCCACATAGCGTCGACAGCGTGCAGATTGGTCACTCTATAAATCGTGCAGTCGCATCCTCAGAAATGTACGTAATTAGAGGCACACATCATCCCCCAATCTTTAGATGAAACTATATGATAAATACAATTTTAAAAAAAAAAACATTTTGAAGCTAAGTAAAGATTGAGCACCTTGGGATTTTCCACTCGAACACCAGCGCTGGGATTCTTGACCGCAGCAGACAAATTTGACCACTAGTCGGCTGTGTGGAATAGAGACCGGATTAAATAAGAGGCGGGGTCTATGACCTTTGAACCTGGGTAGTAGCCCGAAGTTAATTTGGATACGGTCGGGTTCCTCAGCAGCAGATGAATAATTAACCACGCTACATTGAGAGAAAATGCATAAATAAAATCCTGGGAAAAACAGTGTATTTACTTGAAATGTTCCCTCTGGTGGAAATGCATAATCATGTGTGTTTATCCTTTTAACCATCAGGAGAACATGTGGCTTGGACGAAAAGCAGGAAAGGGCTATTTTCTCTCTCTTCACATTCTGTCTTCTCTCTGTCCTCGCAGGGTTTGCTCACAGTGAGTAAACAGAACAGTTTAGTACTGTAAAAATCTTCAAATGACATGAACTGCCTTAGATTATATTCGCCGACTAACCGCAAATGTTTCCACACAGACAACCCTAGACTCCACCGGGGCCTTGTGAGCTTCGCTCTGATTGGTTGGTGTGCAACATAAACGTGCAAACCCGTTTTCAATGTTAATTGAAGGGAAAGCCTTTTCTTGCAGCAGTAATATTAGGTGTAAAGTAGGTGCTTACATGAAAAAGGAGTCCATTCTAATACCAACAGGACTTGCAGTTTTGAATGAGCAAGAATCCGGGCTGGCAAAGAATGTAGCAAGACAGTGTATTATTTATGGATCATACAGATGTTCTTAGATCAGGTCGAATGATTTGTGATATGAAAAAAAAGGGTCACTGAGACTTACATTAAGAGCTCAAATCCGGTTTTAACCTGGCAAACCTAACATCATCAAAACTTCAAAGTACTATTCTGCAAACGCCATATCAGTCCAGCTGTTTTCGTGGCTCATGGTGGACCAGCACATGGTGTTTGGTGTTTTTGTGTCTAAGTGGTCACCGATGTGTTCATTACGAGACCGACTGTTAAATGAAGTATTGTTAACTGAAGGAAATGTGTGTGTGTGTGTGTGTGTATGTGTGTGTGCCTCAATTGCCTATGGTGTCTTAGTCGACACGAATCCTGTGTTATTGCTACTAAACCACTTGAAAAGCACTTCTGGTGCGGCTCGGTTCATTCTCTTAAGGACAAATTGGATCAGATGTATCGAACACGGTTCACGAAATACAGGACTCTGCTCCAGGAGCCGCGAGGTAACAAGAGAAAGGAACTGAAGAGTGAAGAAAAACACGAAGGAAATATTATAATCTGCTGCTACCTCTGGTATTATGTTAATTTTTGGTAAAAAAAAAAAATGATCATAGATCGTAGGTTTTTATATTTGATCCTGTTCCGTCATACCACCAGTCTACTGTTTTACATTTCAGTTCATACGTGCTACACTCATCACCGTCGTAAGCTTTATTAATAATGTGATCACTTTGTTCTGTAAAGTTTCTTTCTCTCGGCTCTAGATTGAAGTGTTAATTGTTTATTTTTTGTAAAGACCACTATGTATGAAAGATTTATAGCACAGTGACGTGTAGTATATAAAAATATATGAGACCTTTACATACCCTTGTTAAACGTGTTTTTTTTTTCACCTTTGCCTCTGGTAATCACATCATCACACTTTCTTCCAAAATGTTATCGTCGTGTACTTTAAATATATCAATTATCGACCTCACCTCGACCTCTTTCGACAGTTCTGGACAAATTCCGTCATCCTTTTTGCTCCGTCATGCTTAGTTGCTGTTGTTCTTCGCGAAAAGATCACGGCCAGGTGCCCCAATACTTTTGGATATATGGTGTATATGATTTGCACTAATATTGGTCATTAGGCGTGGTAATAAGTGCACCGTTGATACAGGCCACAAACCCGATCAATCAAATTGCTGCATGCACAGGTTTATATAAGTAATAGTGATGAATGTGATATCATTGTTTCCAGAGAAGCATATTGTGACTGATTTATCACCGTATCCGTATAATGTGTAATGTTGTGCCACCTTTTTTTCGCAGGCGACTATAGACACCATTACAGCCCACAACCATCAAAGTCAGTCTGAGCATTTAAATATGCTAGTTTGTGTTTCTTTATACACAGGTGAGGTCGATCAATTGTAGTGGTTCTATGATTGCACCTTTGATAGGATCCCAAAATGCCGACATGCCGAATCACCCTGAGAATCAAGCTTTCGTGGTCGGTTTTGGAACAAGGAGATTAGGTTACGTTGCTCCTCCATCTCTGTGTAATCGTTGTTCCTGCTGTCTGTAGGTTGCCCTGCAAATCTTTTAGAGATGACTGCTGAAGAACCGGAGCTAGGAAGATAAATCCAGACCAAAGGTCACAGTGAGCCGATCTGATTTCCTGACCCAGAGACGATCGCCACGTGGAGCGTCTCCATTTGGCGGCAGTTAACCAGCTGCGCGGACTCAGGAGCAGGAATGTGGACTCTTGAAAGTTCGTCGGCTCGAGTACAATGGTATACGAGTTAGCTGACGTTTTGCTCACGTTTTGGCTTCGGGGTGGTCTCATTAGGAGCACGACTAATGTGTCATTGTTTTTTTAGCTTCACCTATTACACCACACCCCTGTGTCCAGATTATTCTTGTGTAGCATAGCCCCTCCTATCGCTTTACATGAGCAAGATTAATGATGCCATGTGCTACTTCAGACTGGGTGTCTGCACATGCTTGCTGGTGTTTTTGGCCTTCTGTTACCAGTCTGACTTTCAAAACGAAAATACTCAATTAATCTATTGACCACTTTAGGGGTTTAGTCACTCAGTGTTCCTCGGCTGATTCCTATTTAGGGCGATCTATAGAAAATTGTGTCTGATATAAATCAATAATAAATAACTTAAACATAGCAGCAGTTTACAACAGCAAGTCTTTCGGAGGTGATGGGGAAACCAGAGCACATGTAAAACTCCTTTACAAACAGTGACCAGAAGAGAAGTCTGAACCTAGGTTCCCGGAGACTCGTCTGGATGGTCGGATGGTCATTAATCCAGGAAGCACCAAAACGGCTCTGGTTTAAATTAGACGCTAATGAGAACGTGTCAGCATGTACAGTCGAGCAGACTTCTCATTACCACAGTGCTCGAGAGTCTAATCATCGTCATAAAAAAGGAAGAAAATACCCTGAAACAGCAATGCTTTAAGCAACACAACCTCAAAGAACAGGACCAACCAGGAGGAGAAACTGTGCTGTAGGATGTT
>JAYDZG010000030.1:9568940-9580735 GCA_034509265.1 Microcambeva bendego
GTCTATCTGGGATGGTTCCTCAGCAGTAAGTAAAATCAATCTTGTGCTCATTTACAGACTTGGGAACAATAACATCATGTCGGTGGGGGCACAGCAGTTGGCAGAAGGGCTGAGATACAACAAGTCATTGCAGTATCTTGGGTAAGCTTTTTTAAAAGTATTATAAAGCATTTTTCAGGAGCATTGAAGGATTGCCACATCCATTGCTAACAGGTGTATAAAATTATAATAGTTTAGGGAGATATGAAAAGTTACTAAAGTTACTTGGACTAAACTTGGACTGTGAGCCAGGTATTCTCTTCTCTTCCAAGATGACTAAACCTTAATCCTGTTTCTGTTTTTCAGGCTATAGGGAAATAAAATTGAACGACACTTATGGAGCTTTGGTAAGTTGAGCAAAGTTTATTTTCTTACTTTGGGACTTTAAAGTGTTTTTCCTCTTCAGTTCATTTCCCGACAGCACAGATGCCACCACATCAAGTTCAGATTCAAACACAGTAATAGACGGTTTTGTCGCCTCACTTGTTTGTCTTTGGACTGTGGGGAAAAACCCCAGCTCCTGGATGAAACCCAGAAACTCCCCACAGAAATGACCTGGATTGCTCCACCTGGGTATCGTACCCAGTACCTACTCACTGTGCCACCCAGAAATTATTTTATACTAATTATTATTTAAGCTTGCTTCTGAACTGTGCATATTTGTTAGCTAATATTTCAGATAGATTTTTTGAATAACGAGTCGGTCAGAGGCAAAAAGAGTTAATAAAAGCTCCCGAGCGTAAGTCACATTTACATATTTATATTTTTATTCCATTATTACATCAAATAAAAAGCCTTTAAACACCCTATTAATGAATGTGTTGTTGGGCCTTTACCTCTTTGTGTTTCTCTATGTTTGACCTGCTGTACTTTTCAGGTTAAACCAGAACTGCATTGGCAGGGACGGTGTGGAGTGTCTGATAAAGGCTTTGAAAGATAACACCACTATTAAGGAAGTTTGGTAAGATGTTGGAACCTCTAATTGCTTTGTAATTAGGCTGAACTTTACACATATACACACATGAGCATGTCTACATACACTTGTAAGTGATGTACATAAAAACAGTTGTAGTCTAATGTTAAGAGCTCTGAAGGTTGAGAGTTTGAATCCCAGATCTGCCATGGGGCCGCTATAGGGTCCTTCAGCAAGGCCTTTGACCCACTTTGACCGAGCACGCTTATGTATATTTATACATAACAAACCTGATTGTATTTGGGACCTACAATTGTAATTTTGATCATTAAGAACAGTGTGATTTGTTGATTGCAGGTTGAGAGGAAACAATCTAAGCCCAGAGGACATCGTTGAACCGAGTCAGCAGGAAAGCAGACTGATTTTCTGAAAACGAAACAGCTCAGAGGTGATTACAGCACATGTGCACATTAGACCCAGAAGGCCCGGATTTTACCTGCTATTAAGTGTATGTGTACACAGGATGGCTGATGCACGTTTCCTGGATTATTGAAATGGTTTCTAAAAGCTATTTAACAACAATTTAGTGTTAATAATAGGACCACGTGAATCAGGTGCGCTGTGTATACATCAGTGATACATCACTAATGTTTACTAGTGCCATCTTTGCATTCCGACTTTGCAGGCGAAATTCGGACTTTTATACGTAGAATGTAGTCCATTAAATATGACGTAGAGCTCACTCCGACGAGTGCACTTATAAAGGGACTAAGAAGCGATTTGAGATACAGCCTTCGAAGTTTCGTAAAACGAAACAAGTGGAAACCCCCCAGGAGGCGGGGTCTACGGGCACACAGCCAATGCTTGCCTGGGAAATCATCTTTCGACCAATCAGAGACGGGTACTCGTGGCCCTCGTCGTTAGCTAGAAACAGACAGGAAGTTCATCGATGTGCAGAGAATTGACTTTTATGCAATATAAACTGCAACTGTGAATGATTATTAAATATTTAATAAGCTGTTAATTAAACGTTTGTTTTTAAGAAGTTTAGATATTAAAATTAAACTTAAATTCCTTTTTTCATGACCTCAATTCTTGAAAAGGCGAAATTCCGACTTTTATACATATAATGTAGTCCATTCAATATGACGTAGAGCTCACTCCGATGAGTGCACTTATAAAGGGACTAAGAAGCGATTTGAGATACAGCCTCCGAGCTGTGAGCTCGGGTAATATTTACTGGAATCCTGTTTTGTTTTTTGTTGTTTTTAAATATATGTTTACTTCAAAATGACAAAAAGGTTTGAAAGTATTTTGATAATAAAAATAAGACGTTTTTTGTCCGTTAGTTTGGCACCATTTTATTTAGATACTTTGTTCATCGATATGCAGAAAAATATAGTCCATTAAGTATGACGTAGAGCTCACTCCGACGAGAGCTCTTATAAAGGGACTAAGAAGCGATTTGAGATACAGCCTTTCGCCAAACCAAACAAGTGGAAACCCCCAGGAGGCGGGGTCTACGGGCACACAGCCAATCCTTGCCTGGGAAATTATCTTTCGACCAATCAGAGACGGGTACTCGTGGCCTTCGTCGTTAGCTAGAAACAGACAGTGTGTCAAGTATTTCCATATAAATGATTGCGTATTTGCTCAGTGTGTAAGTAATCTGTTCTAATAATTGTGTAGTGTCTGAATTGGCCTTTACAGACGCGTGTACAGTTCAAACCGACGTGTTGCAGAAAGCCTAGTTAATCTACTGTTGATGTGCAGTAATGCTAGTTAGCGACTCGTATAGCAACAGTGCTACCTTAGCTAGCTAGCAGAAGCAGCTACGTTAGCTCTGCTATGTAAACATGACTAACGCGCTTCTGCAGTGAAAAGAGGAAAAATAAAACATAAAGGATTCCAGACGAAGCGTTTTTCGTTCAAGTACCTGCATTAAGGTAACGTGTTCATATCTGTGTCAAGGTTTCATATGTGATCCAGCCCTCCATCAAATTAACTTCATTTCATGTTCGTCTGTTATTATTGTGTTAACCCAGTAAACAACAAATAAACACCAATTGTATTGTGTAAAGGGCTTCTGGCAGTGATTTTTCCTGAATGACTATTTAGCTTGTCATCACTGTGAACTGGTTCGGTGTGATTTACTGTTATCCAAGAATTCAGTCCATTAAAACACTGGACCTTCCTACATCAGTGGCCTGATACACATGAGCAGGGATAAAGATGGCTTTATTGGTCATCATTGTAGCTCTGATTGGGGCATTATGACTGTCACTGCAGGGATTTGAGACCTTCAGTGTGTCTGAGGTCATGAATCTGTGCTGTTATATTAAAACTAATATTAGTATTTAACCATGTGTGTTGTTAGAGCTCACAGAGCACTCTTCATTAAACTAGAACTAAAATAGTTTTGGAAGCTGAATGCTCTTGAAGATCAGTCTTCATTCCATTCTTCAGGTTTACTTATTACTAAGCTGACACCCTGAAACCACCAGTTTTCCATTTTGAAGCAGGAAGTTTTGAGTGTGTGTGAAATCCCCTGCAATTTTACCAGCATGGTTTAAACCTGTGGTTTAGAAATTCCAGTACCAAACTGTCACTTTCTTCATTTCAATGTTCATCTATTGGGTTTTTGGAGTTTGCTTAGCTCTGCTGTCTTCAGTAACGTATTCAGAGCACTTTACTAGGTACAGTAACCTGGTAGTTACATGCTGTTGTGTGTGTCATGCTTGGAGACGTGCGCAGCAATTTTTTATGATGAGCAAATGACCCAAAATAAGTCACTGGTTGCTGCTGCCAGTCACAAATGTACATGTAATATTTTTAAACAACTGATTGGTTTGGATCAAAGAGTTAAAAAATAAGACCTTTGCAAAAATTAGGAAATGTATTTTAGGACGTAGTACTGCACGCTTGTGTCTGTCTGATCGATGTATGACTGTTTGCCCCCACAGCTCTCAATGCAGGGCTGATGATGCGAAGGTCCCCACACCTCACCCGCTGACCGCTCGTTTTGACCTATTAGCCGAGCCCCGCTATGCTGCCATGAGCTCGGTGCTGTGGAGCCAGGAGAAAGGGGCGAGCAGCCCGAGAGATGACTGGCGCTTCTTCATTCTGCTAAAGGAATGTGTGGTGGAGAAGGCGGCACAGAAGGTGGTCCGCGTGCCGCGCGGCAGCCTGGGCCAGGCATGTCCCGAGCGCACCAGCCTAGGGCGCCCGCTGCCCCCCGCCAAGGGAAAGCGCAGCCTGCGCATTCTGGACCAGAGCAACGTGGTGGTGAGCGTGGACGAGCGCGACACACTGGAGCTAGAGGAGACACTGGCCGAGCTGCTGTTTCCTATCACTAACTGTGAGGAGCGCCACGGGCTGCTGTGCGACACGTCACGCCTCCAGAGGGCACATGCCATCCGCTGTGGATCCAGGGTGCGTGTGCAGCTGCGGTCCGGTGACCCGCCTTTGCCTGGGGTGGTCAGATTTAAAGGGGCGCTGCTGCCTGACCGGGCACTGTCTGGGATCTGGTTCGGTGTCGAACTGCTGGTAAGGAATACGTTTCAAGGGTTTCATTTTTGGGGGGTAGATCAGATTTTTTGGTTTTGTATAATTAAAAAATATTTAATCTCTGTCTGACAAATTTGAAAGTCTATCCACGTCATGCATAGAAATAAAACCATCAAATACCATGAAACTGATACACCTACAGTGATGTTGAATATCGCCCAGCAGTACCTCACACTTAGTGTTCACTTCTTGGAACCGGGCCCGCCGCGACCCTGAACGAGTTAAAGCACTTGAAGAACGCTGTCAAACAAGATGATCATTAAACTTGTACTTCTGATCAGTTGTGCTCTTTGACATTCACTGTTTCACCCGCTCTTGGCTGAATGGGACAGAGGCCGCTTCAGCTCCCGGTGCCGAGAGTGTGCGTGGCGTCCGCCGAGATTCTGAGCACGAGCAGAATGAGGCAAAGCTAACAGCACAATGGTGCGTTTGTGTGCTGTGCCGGGGGACGCTGCTGCGCTCAGGACACGGTGTATCCAGCTGCCCTGGCTCTCTCTACTCCACCGTTACAGCAGCAGTGGTGTGTTATTTTAGCTAATCACAAGTTCTCTGTCAAATATGCCATTACTACGTCTTTAGCTGTCACAACCCCATGCAAGGTTAAAAAAGTGTAGGTTGCTGCGAGTGAGTGAATAAAATGCATCTCGGTGCAGTAAATGAATAATTAAATGGAGCAGCACAAATGTAAATAAGAAAATTGCATGTGCTCCTTCTACAATCTGTTAAAGTTCATACGAACGATGATCTTCTCCTCTCTGTTCCTCCGTCTCTCAGGAGGAGGGTCGCGGTCAGGGTTTCACCGAGGGCTCGTACCAGGGCCGGCAGCTGTTCCGCTGCGAGGACGAGTGCGGAGTGTTCGTGGCCGTCGATAAGCTCGAGCTCTGGGAGGACGAGGAGCTGGAGGTGGATCACCTGGGCCTGGTGGATGACGAGCCGGAGGTGGAAGGAGATTACCCGCCGCTGGAGATAAACTCTCGTGTGATGGTGCAGACGCGCGACGGGCCCGAACGTGGTACCGTCATCTTCTGCGACCTGTTACCAGGGAACGAGAGCCTCGGCTATTACGTGGGAGTTTACATGGTATGAAAGTTCTGCTGATGTGTCGCTTTACGCTTTTGGATGGTCCGGGCAGGTTTTTCAAACTCCGGTCATCTCCCACACAGCAGACCGAAGGCGGGTAGCACAGCCGAGATTCTGAATCTCAGCGCTGGTGTGTTTGCGGGATATCCCGCTCCTCCACCTGGGTCATAAGATATGTTTCAATTGACATGGATTGGTGTACACGTGCATATTTCTCTTCACCTCAGCTGTAGGTCGCTGGAAGTCCGCGTGACGCCCGTTCTTCTGGTGTGCAGGAGGTCAGGGGCCCACTTGCTGTCGGCCTCAAACAAAGGACCAGTCAGACTTCAGAGAGGGCGGACGGAGGGGATGCGAGAGCGAGAGAGGGAGAGAATGAGCGGTACCGTGGCCTGTGTCCAAGCGCTCGGCGGCGACTATGACACAGTCCACCACTCCTTCCAGGCACAGCCCTTCAGCCCCAAGTCAGGAAAAATTCAGTCAAGCAGAGCGTAAAGAGGCTCGGGTTCCAATAACGTAGATTTGCTGAATGATTAGCCGTTAGATAGGAAAGTTGAGTGATCTCAGAGTAGTGTAGCTATCCTCCCAGTATTGAGAGTAAACGACTTCCTCATCTGTTGCTTGATGTGAATGCCGAAGAGTGCAGGATGGCGTGTAGTGAGAGGTTCACTCGGCGATGTGCGCGGATATCCCGAGCCCTGAATAACCGTGCTTGGCTAGGTGCGAGTGATGAGCTAGCCCAGCGTCAGTAATAGGGTGCTATACGTCTCGCCCTCAGGACAATCCTATCGGAGACTGGGACGGCTATTTCGATGGGAAACAGCTTTGTAATTTCGCCAGCCACGATCACACCCGTCTCGTGCCCATCTGTGATATCATGCCAGGTAAGTGCTTGCCAATTTGGCTCTGCCGTACTTGATCTGGTCGTTTTATAGAGATTTAAGTTTTGCTTCTTGTGAAAACCTCTCGTTAACACAGTCGGTTGAATGACTTGTATTGAGAAATGTTCAATTGTATTCCCAAAACGGCGAACTAGGTGCATTTGCTCATATCTTAAATAGGCACGAAATACCCATGTCAAAACTGAAGTTCATGTGAGGAGCTGGCGTGGCCACCGTGGACGGTTTGAGATCACCAGCTCCAGTCTCAGCCGAGCCCTCGACCTGTCCGCCGTCCTCACAGACACAAAGACAATTGAGCGTTCTTGTAGGAGGGAAGGTTGGACTGTGTCTCTTCTTGCTGCCTCTGAGATAGGAAATATACAGGACTGGTTTGAGTCAGATCTGTATGTGGCCACACAAGCTTCAGGTTTCAAACTAAATACAGAGGTAGTGGATGAATGTGTGTGTGTGTGTGTGTGTGTGTGTGTGTGTGTGTTTTTGTGTGTGCGCGTGTGTGTGTGGGTGAGGGAGAATGCATTCATGATTGTGACATTCTGCGTACAGCCAGCAGACAGAAGTGCTGTTGTTTGGAAAGCTTCAGATTGGAGCTGAAGTGTTATGTTTATTGTGTGTGTGTGTGTGTGTGTGTGTGAGAGAGAGAGAGAGACTCACCATTGGTTAGGATGAAATCCACCTATTGGAAGGCAGCATTTTATTATCAATGCGGATACCATACTAATAATCAGAAGGTTTCTCGTACAAGTCCCCCAAATAGCTAGAGCAGTGCCCTAACACTCTCACCATGCATCATGACGTGACGTCTTCACCTCAATATCTACGTGACGGCTTATTGATAACCCTCGACTTGGATCCGTGTTTGTATTTCTTGTTGGTTCTTTACAGAGTACTCCATGCAGGATCAGAGGTCGTCCAAAACCAGCTTTACTTTAAGAGGGAGCGCTGACAAGCTGGGCAGCCAGGCCAAACCAAAGAATAAAGGTACTACATCCACTCAGCTACTCGGCTTCCACTTCTGACTGCTAACATTTCCTTTTTCTCCTGACCAAGCAAACGGGCATATGAGCCGATTGTGATGTCACAAGCTTTTTGACTAGAGCTCAACGTCTGTCCAGATCTCTGAACTGTTTGCTGATCTTCTGCCTTCTTCTCTCACACATGGTGGCTTGAGACAATCACTCCAATTTAGCTTGTTTTTTTTATATAATATATGTATTTGCAGACTAAAAAACAGTCACTATTGAAAAACACCTTTGTCTATGTTTGGAAATATGCAAGAGCATTTTTATGACCTTTTATTTTATGTGAGTTTTCCTTCTTTGAGTTGTGCAGCCCTACAGGCAAGACATTCATCTTAGTGTCTATTTTAGCGGCACCACACGGTGGACAATAGTCACCTGTACACACTGACCCTCTCTGTTCTGAATGTGTTATTCCGGGTTAGGTCTGCAGGCTGCCAGCAGGAGCAAGTCCGAATTTTATTATTCGCTAAACGGCAGCTCTGTCGATTCTCCGGCTCAGTGCAAATCCAAAAGCACGTGGTACATAGACGAAGGTAACGAACAGTTAAGATGTGAGCGGTTAGCGGGAATGAAGCTATGATGCGTTGATCTCACCAGCAAGATTATAATTAATAATGTTTGAAAACATTAAATGATGATTCTCACCTAAAGTTTTTATTTATGGGTTGTCCGAATTTTTAACTCTTTTTTTTGGTTTGTTTTTAATCTGCCAATTTAGCAGTTTCCAGTTTTAATCCGTGACTGTCCACGTTCTGATCAGTAAGAGTCTGGTCACCACCACCCCCCTCTGTGGCCACTTCTTATCGCCTGCCAGTCTTAGTTTCCTTCACATAACTGTATTGTGTACAGAGAGTCATGCCGCACTTGATCCGAAGACTCTTGATTGCCGAATGACATTACATTGGTGGTTACACATACGGCATGTGTAGAATAAAACCTTAGCTTGTTAAAAATGTGAATTATTTCACTTTGAAATCTTGCTGCTAAGATTCCTTAACGGTTCGACCACATCGCAATTACATCTGTGGGAGTTTCCAGTCATGATCGATCACCCAGCATCCCACATGTCGCCTGCACTAAGTGTTCTGGGGGTTTTGTTGGGGGAATTATTACTGGTACTTTACCGTGTTGTCATTGCATTGCTCCTTTGGTTCTGTCGGCTCCTCTCATTCTCTTCACTTTCATCTTCCCTGAACCTGGTTTCACCTGTTTACACCATCTGTGTTGGATGCAAATTAAAGTCATGCACCAATGTGGAAAATGTTCCAGGAAAAAAAAAATCCCATTTTATCTTTGTTCAGTCATATCCCATACCTAGTTCTAGGTCCACAGCTATTTGCACTTCCGAGATGGACACAATCCCCCTCTTAAAAGCGATCTCTGAAAGACCTCAAAGCAAGTAGAAGTTTCTAAATTGGATTATATCCTTAAATATTATTCCGTTATGAAGGTGTTTTTCAGTCTCAAAAGTGACACTTTCTTTTCCACATTGGTGCATCAGTCATAATCATTATTTCAGATGATGCTGATTGATTCTACTTTTGTCTCTCCTGCCAGTGGGCGAAGATCCGGCCAAGTCTCTGACAGAAACGCCTCCCGACTTTAACCAAGCCTCGACGCCTCCGAGGGCGCCCCTCGCCACCCCCTCGCTGTCCAGCGACAATAAGTTTCACTCGTTGCCGTTTAGCTTGTCTCGCAAGAGCGGCCCCAATGAGAGTATGAACCATGGGCCGCTTTCACTCTCCGTCCAGTCTGTCATGGGAGAGCAGCCGGAGTCCCCGACCCTTCCGACCGCTCCCTCTCCCAGGCCAGCCTCGCCTCCCAAAGGTCAGCCGGGCTTGGAGGTCGGTTCACTGGTAGAGGTGAAGGAGAACCCTCCCCTATGCGGGGTGATCCGATGGGTCGGCCTGCCACCGGGTCTTCTGGAGCCTCTGGCGGGGCTGGAGCTGGTGAGTTTTAAAGCTCTAAAAAAATCTACACCCATTGTATTTTTATTCATGTGTAAATAATTTCACAATTATTCTTTGATACTATGAACTAGAGTAAGCTTAAGTCTTCGGCAGATGAAATTTAATAAATAAAATAAAAAGAATAATTGAGGATTAAAGATCTTTTTATTATTTATGTTACTATTTCATTATTTTGGATGGATATACATACATCTATACATAGTCTGTTACCCTAGCCAACCACTGCTGTTATTCAGGTTTGGTGCTATTGGCCAGCCGGGCATCTACACAGATTTAATAGGATCTCTGATGGGGCATGGGCGTGGCCAAACTCTATCATGGACCGACATTATGTCCATCCCTGTATACTTCTGCAATGTGTCTAGTGTTACACGGTGAAACCAGACCCTCCAGAATCCTGAACAGGACGATTAACGTACATGTACAGTCCTTCTAACAGCGCTATGTAACTTCTTTTCGTACGTGATGTCCAGTCCTTAATAACTTAGTTTGCTGAATTACTGTTTTTTAATCTCTCTGTGTGTGTATGTGCGTGTGTAGGAAGAAGAATGTGTTGGATGCACCGATGGCACATTTAAAGGCACGCGCTACTTTACCTGTCCTCCAAAGAAAGCTCTATTCGTCAAACTGAAGTGCTGCAGACCAGATTCCCGTTTCCCCTCGCAGCACCACTCGCCCAACCCCATCGAGCGCTGCAATTCCATAGGTACACACACTATTACCATAGGAAGTAAACAGTACGACGGTAGCTAAAGTGCACTAGTGAATTGATGCTAATTTCTGTGGAATGTGTGTCTGTACTGTAGCGTTCGGTGGTTACCTGAGCCAGGTCGTGAACGAGAACACGCCCCCTCGTACGGAGGACGATGGCCTGGAGGTGATGATCGGCAAGAAGAAAGGCATTCAGGGCCACTATAACTCCTGCTACCTGGACTCAACGCTCTTCTGGTACACACAGTTCACATGTTCTCGGATGCAGACACTATCAGCAGATAAGCTTGGTGCTGGTTTTAATTCCCAAGGTTCTTTAAATCATTTGACACCAGAGAATGGCATGTTCTGCAGCTTATTCTTACATTTTCAATACACCAATGCACTTTGGCGCCACCTGCTGGACTTAAAGCGTCACAATCTTAACCGTGACGTGTAGGAAGTCACTGTCACTTTTAAGTTGCAGATTTACACTCTATGGCCAAAAGTACTTGGACACCGGACCCTAAGCTCCTTGGTCAAATCATTTAAAAACAAACGCTTTTAAAACCGAGTGACCTCTGTGTGATATTTTCAGGAATAACAGTCGCTCTTCTGAGATGGCCATTCTTTGACCTTGAAGGATCGGTCTGTATGTGAATCACTGCATTTCTCTGGCCAGGCTCTGTGCAGGTCGTTGGAGTTTCTTTAAACATGTCCTTCGTGTCTTTATAAAGCCTGTCAGGCTAAAACAGGAAATCGTTTCCCCTTTACTATTGCTGAAGTCATTTCTTTAAATGTGGCTGAATCACTTTGAACCATGAATGTTTGCAGATTTTTGCTTGGGTAGAGTAATGCTGTTGTCTTCTCTTTTTTTTCCTCTTTTCTATCAGTCTGTTCTCATTTAGTTCTGTGTTGGATACCGTATTACTGAGACCCAAGTCGAAAACTGATGTAGAATATTACCTAGAGACCCAGGAGCTGCTACGCACTGAAATAGTCAACCCACTGAGAATGTATGTCTCACTCTCTCTCACACACCCACACCCACACACAAACAAATGCTGCAGTTATTAGAAGTCAATTCTTCCCTGCTCTTACTCATATGGACACTTGTGCATGTTCTGGCAGACACGGTTATGTTTGTGCGACTAAGATAATGAAGTTGCGACGGATCTTAGAGAAGGTCGAGGCAGCATCGGGATTCACGTCGGAGGAAAAAGGTGAAGGAAAATTCACTGCTGTTCTTTTTTTGCGCATCTTGCCAAGGGTCTGATTGAACAGCCCCGTCTGGGAGCTCCGTAAATGAACAGGTTTGTCTAGATTAAATACGTTTTTTTTCTCTTTTTTTTTGCCAAAACAGATCCTGAAGAATTCCTCAATATTCTTTTCCACCATATTCTGAGAGTCGACCCACTGCTTAAACTACGGTACGTTCATTCACTGGGATTTGAATCAGATTCTGCACTGTGCCATCCATTAATCTGTTAGAACGAGTGAAAATACTCTAAAAGTCAAAAGTTTGGACTCACCTTCTCATTCAATGGTTTCCGTTTTAGCTTTTCTTTTATTTCTACACTGCAGATCAATTCTGACAGCATCCAAACTATGAAGGATC
>JAYDZG010000030.1:9583125-9594862 GCA_034509265.1 Microcambeva bendego
GTTTTAGCTTTTCTTTTATTTCTACACTGTAGATCAATTCTGACAGCATCCAAACTATGAAGGATCACGCCTGGAATGATGTAGTAAACAAAAGTGTTAAAACAGAAAATGTCTTTAACTTTAGATTCTTTCCAATGAGCCACTTTTTGCTTCGATGACGGCTTCGGACTTTACATTTGGCTTTAAATCAGCTTCACGAGGAGCCACCTGGAATAGTTTTCTAACAGTCTTGAAGGAGTACCCAGAGTTTCCGTTGACAGCTTTGCCGTCACTCTGTGGTCCAACTCATCCCAAGTCATCTGAAATTATTAAAATCTCTCCCGAGTCTTTCTGGAGTCTCGAGTAAAACGGTTTGTAATGTCTTGATGTTTTACAGGTCTGCAGGGCAGAAGGTTCAGGACTGTTACTTCTATCAGATCTTCATGGATAAGAAAGATAAAGTGCTTGTGCCCACTAGCCAGCAGCTTCTGGAGTGGTCTTTTATCAACAGTGACCTCAAATTTGCTGAGGTGAGGGAACACGTCACACTTTATTTATTGTTATTTGAATAGAACATACAGTATGTACATAACATGTGATTAATTAATACTACTTCAGACATAACTATTTACTTATCAATGAATAAAAAACAAGAGAAAAGGTTATAATAAAAAAGAAATATCTGTCATTGTTAGACAACCCCCCACAGCAGCAGCTTAAGCAGTACCGCATCACGCCATCGTAAATGGTATCACAGCGTTCACAAGGTCGTTCTACCTTCCATGTGACGGTAGTGACTCTGAGGCTTCCCTCTCCAGCTCTACTCGCAATAAACAAATCATTCTGCCTCGGATCATGTGACTCATGAATAACATGTACGTTAAAAACCGAAACCTGCTGCTCTTTGCTCTCCTTACTTGTTCTAGGCTCCTTCCTGTCTCATCATCCAGATGCCTCGATTTGGTAAAGACTTCAAGATGTTCAATAAAATCTTTCCGTCTCTGGAGCTGGACATTACAGATCTTCTTGAAGACAGTGAGTTACGTTAAAAGCTTTAACTGGATTGAAGGTTTAGTAGTTGATCTTAACCTCCCATCAAGACCTGAAATTGCTTTAAAGATGAGCATGGCTCAAATATCTCTGTAGGGATTTACAAAGTTTATCATACTACAAGACGCTCGGTTGGAGATAGCGGGTAACCACGTTCTTTGTAACACAACAATGACCTTTATTGTCTGGTCAAGGCACCTAATGGAGGAACAATGTAGACGTAGTAACGTGGTTCTTTGTTTCATGCTGAAGTCCCACATTGTATGGGACTGCAACCTTTAGAAGCTTTACTATAAATAATAAAATATATATATATTGTGTGTTTCAGCACCCAGAGAGTGTCGTATCTGTGGGGGTTTGGCTCTTTATGAGTGCAGGGAGTGTTACGAAGATGCTGACATTACGGCGGGCAAGATCAAGCAGTTTTGTGAAAAGTGCAATACACAGGTAAACACTTTCAGCTGTTTATTTTCCTTTGCAATAATCTCAATGAACACTAGGTGGAGACGTTTACATTCCAGTGGGAGGTTTGCATCGGTTCTGGGACATTTTGACCGGTTATATCAAATTTGTTGTTTTAGCAATGTTAGAATGACCATAAATAGAGAGTATAAAGATTTTATCAAACATATCTGCATAAAAGATTTAACAACTTAGCACAGGTTTGTCTGTTTATTAAAATACAAAATGCTGGAACAATCATTGAATCCACTGTGGGCTGCTTGAACAAGAACCTGGAAATGTTCTGACTGCTAGTCCAGTACCTTCCCACTAAGCTATAACGACCAGATAAAACCATGGTCTCGGCTGAGACTGATAGATTCGTGTTTAAGAGCCTTGTTTAAGGGCCCATGCGTGTATGTTTTAACGTAGGTTGTTGTCTGACCGTGTCTGTAGGTGCATCTGCACCCTCGGCGTAAGAACCATCGCTACAGCAAGCTGTCCCTGCCCAAAGAGCTGCAGGAGGGGACGTGGAGGCAGGCTTCGTTCCCCCGCCAGCAGATGGAGCTTTTTGCCGTGCTCTGCATCGAGACCAGCCACTACGTGGCCTTCGTCAAGTACGGCTCAGCTTCCTCCTCCTGGCTCTTCTTCGACAGCATGGCCGATCGAGACGGTATGATGATATTTTCAGACACGTCTTTCTCCCGCCCCTTTCCACCCAGTTTGTCCAAATGAAGCTCTCGTCTCTATCGTCACTGCCTCAACACTGACACTCACGCAGCTACTGATTTTTATTTTTACCTGCTAGGGTGGAGAGGTGTTTTTCGAACTCACACTTATTAAAATTTCCTTCAAGTAATTCATTGATTACACCCGTTAGCAACTGTAGTGAGTGAGTCACGAGGACTCAAGAATAGAAGGAATGTTCCAATACTTGACGTGCACCATCAGCCATGTAGAGTACTGAGTAACCTGATTTGTCATGGACCTTTGAGACTAAACCTTTGTTTATCTGTAAATGTTTTGGCGAACAGGTGGGCAGAACGGATTCAACATCCCACAGGTGTCTCCGTGTCCCGAGGTGGGGGCGTACCTGAAAATGACCCCCGAGGAGCTGCACGCCCTCGATCCCAAAAACATCCAGGGTTACGCGCGTCGACTCCTCTGCGACGCTTACATGTGCATGTACCAGAGCCCCACGATGAGCCTGTACAAGTAGAGCGCGCAAAGCGGGACCGGAAGAGGCGGGCTGGGGGCGCGGTGACGGAAGGACGCCGGTGGGTGAATTAGCAGCTGAGGTTTTAAAGGAAGAACGGTATGCAGGACGCTGCTGAGAACCGACACTCCTTGTTCCCGATATGCCTGAATATCTCTGTATATAGTCGAGAAGAAGAAGAGAGGAAGCTGATTTGCACTGTGTGTGTTTGTGTAATTTTGTGTGTGTGTGCGTGTGTGTGTGTTTTATGTGTACACATCTGTCGAAGTGCTGTTGAATCCAGCCTTGTTGTGTTTGGACGTGCAGCAACCCGAACCAGTGTTAACTGTGTTTCGTCTCTCCAGTCCGGCAGCGAGTGCCCACTGTAGTGCGTACTGATTTGGAACACAGCCACTTGTACAAATGCAAACCACATTCTGTGTATTTACTAACTCGTATGTTTACTCACCGAATGCACGCCGATCCGTCATCGGTAGTTTAGCGCCGTGTGCGTCCGGCTCGCGGTTTCAGCCTTTGTGTCTTGCTGTGATGTTTTTAGACCCACGTTACAGACCAGCAGCATCGAAGCAGAGGAAGGATGCTTGAAGCAGAAGCATCGATTTATTAATACAGTACTCAAAGTGGCACTGATGGGGGCGTTCTGGTGGAGCGGCCGTAAAACACTCCACCCCACCAGCTCTGACGGTTTGAATCCCAGCTCCGCTGTTGCTGTTGGATGGCTGGGCGGTCGTAGAAATTTAGCACAATTTATTCTCATCACTGTTCATTTTCTTTGGCTCCAATCAAACAACCAAATATCACATTTAATAATCGTCAGCTCAGATGTTCTGCACGTTTGCTGAGCTGGAAATCCTCTATCTGACATTCCAGAAATGGAATCGCCAAGAATTCCAAGATTTCTTTTTCCAGAAATTGTCAGATTTATTTATTTATTTGAGTTCTGGGACGAGGCGGCGCTCTATTTAAAGTACTGCGCTATAGCACCGCCTTCCGATTTGGGATGGTGGCTTGTGAACCTTCATGTTAAAAAAAAAACAAAAGAGGAAAATATAAGATGGAATATGTATCTGAATTATTGTAATAATAATAATATCTGTTTTTGGTTTGTTTAATTGTAATATTTCTACCAAAATGTGCGCAGAACTTTGTCAAAATGTTTCTCAAAAGGAAAAACCAAAAACACAGATCGTTAATAGATGATGGTTTAAAACAAGTGAATCTCTGTTATGCAGGAAGGTGTTTACAAGCAGCTCGTGATCTTGCCAGTAGCTTCGCCTTCAAGACGAACGTGTCTACCCAGCAAAGTCTTGTATCAAGCGTCTCGTTTTAAACTGTTGAAGCTTTTATGACTGTTACATATAAGAGGTCATCACAAACTTGCATGTTCAGGTGGAGTTCATGCTCAGATGTTTAAAATTCTGTTTATAGCAGCTTGTTTCATGTGTAGCAGGTTTAGTTTTTCCACTTAAAACCAAAACCCAAAATTTAATTATAAATGCAGTAGATAACTTCAAACACAAAGTCAAACACCAATCTGAGATGTAAAGCGTCTATGTCCTGTACTAGTGCTAGATTTGAGCAGAAAGCAATCCTGATTTAAAAAGTACTTGAATCGATCAGGTGTGAACAGGCTGCTTTGTTGGCAAGTGCTTGTGGTCGGTATCGGTCATTATAAAGGTTTACATTTCATCTGATTAGGTTCATTTCACTTCACATACACAGTAAGAAGCTATTTCTGCACATGACTCAGTTCAGCAGTGTTAAGATGCTTTGCCGGCCGCGCAGGTCGGGACGGTGAACCGTTACGTGTCGTGATGGTGCTTTTATGTCCGAGCTGTCTGCTGTACCTGTTTAACTTAAACCCTGGACTCTTTCATTTGTGCTGTGCTCAGAAACGTTCATTAAAACCCAGTTTTCCAAAGAACGCTCTGTGCATGAATGATGATGATTTTAATCATTTATCGTTTCGTATTTATTATGTGGCTTTTCTCCTGCTGGATTTCACCGGTTACCACTGGTGACATTTGAAAGGAAACACTTTGGATTTTTAACATCTTTTTTAACATCGGTGGTGCATAAGATATTCATTTACTACTCCACTCAAAAATATAAAACTGCAATACATTTTCTTTTCTAATAATAATAATTATTGGTATATTGCTGTAATTACACACCAATAGAGAGAATAATGCATTGGCGGGGGGAACGTGTTCATGTAATATCATTTCTGGTTCACATCATGTGTATTTTAGGGCCCTTCAGCAAGATGACCGAAGGAACCTTTGGCTCAGTTCGCCTTATGAGGTTTTCATCAATAGTTAAAGAATAGTTCATAATTTAATAATCAATACGTATCTATAAAATATTTCCATTAAAGTATCGGAGGCCTTTTTCTGGGGTCCAACAGAAGCAACTTGATGGTAGCAAGGAAAAAATAAACAGCCCTTTACTAATACAGTAGTTCAATAGCACTATTATTTAGGCTTCCGTCACCTTCCACAAACTTCATATGTGCGTCATATGTTTCTCTAAATTGTGTGTGGGCACATTAGTCCCCCGCCTTCCATCGACTGTGGCGAAGACGCAGCATAAGAATGCGTGTTCAACAAGCATCTGCTTGTCGCCACTCCGGCACCCTGTTTGCCCCCCGCTCAAATTAGCTGTCACTCTGACCCACCCTGGCTCTCTGACTGCACGAGTATCACCAGGATTTGTCAGCGCAGCAGCTGGTACACAATGCCCTCTCGTAGCTTTATGCCATAGCATATGCCCATCCCGGGATACGTGCTAATTTAGCTTTGTGATGGTCCCCGTGCCAACAGATGGAGCGCTGCGTTGTCATTCTTACCCCCCACCCAAGGCCTCGGGAAATAAAAACGGGGCATATGGAGACCCCCCTCTTCATAAGCGTTCTGGAGAATTTATGATGCAGAGCCAAGCTTGTTTTTTTAGAGGGTTGGAGCAAAAGTATGTGCACACTATGCATTTATGGAACATTTGTTATTTATTCTTGAATAATGTCTTTATTTGCCGTTACACATATACATATGTACAGTACAATGAAATACTTCGTATATCCCGGCTTGTTTGGAAGTTCAGGTCAGAGCTCAGCGTCAGCCATCGCAACTTCCAACAGTGCTTCTGAGTTTTCAGCAAAGGTTTAGGCAAGGTCCAGAAAAACATGACGAAAACAGAGCCCGGCACAGAGCCCTGAAATCAGCTCCACTCAGCATCTTCAGAACGAGAGCACGAATCTCCAGTCAGATTTCAAAGACTTGCCTGTTGTTAAAGGTGAAAATACCAAGTTTTGGAACCAGCTGGTCCAACTAGTTCAAGGGCCGCAATCCAAATACTTTTTGGTTGAACCTGGGCACGTTTGAGAACGCTTTGCTCATAGCCAACCTTCGCTCAGACTCTCCCCAGACTTCATCTTCACGGCCGAGATCACGACCGGCCCCACATGACTATGATTTCGTCGATCGGTCCTCCTTGCAGAGATTCGATTTGACCAACGAAGCACAATGACCATCTTTCACTTCACGCCTAGGAAATTACTGTTTTCCTTTTCATCTGACCGAGACCGTTGCAGCAGATGTGGAACAATTCCGAGCCGATCAGTAGAAACGCTCCGATCACTCTGACTCCTGTGAACTGCTGCACAGGGCCGGCACTTCATATGAGCGGTCTTCAAATGTCCAGTGATTACCTGGATTATTTTGGTATGGTCGGGCCAGATTAATGGCATCAGTCGGCATCCTCTGTGCAGCAGCCTCTTCTCGGGTTATTATATTCTCCAACCAAAGCCACCCGCACAGGCTGTAATGTCAGTGATCTGCTTAACTTTCCTTGCTTTATCCTCAGCATTTCAATATAATGACACTTCTTGACAAGTTCTCAAGACGTCGGCTAGAGGGCAAAGGGTTTGAAACAAATGGTTCATGAGCCATTGTTTTAAAATGGAACAAAGCACAAAACTGACCGAACGAAACGGTTCCTCAGAAAACAGAATGAATCCACCAAGCTCATTTTAATAACCGCTTTATCCTGATCAGGGTCACAGCAGGTCCGGTGCCAACTGGATGAGTGGTGGCGGTGCAGGAATACGTGCTGTTAAAAGCAGTTGTCACCTAGCGTGTATGGTTCTGGACTATACGTGGTCATTTATGTACTCTCCTCATTACAGGGGTAATTGTAGTTATTCCAAATGTCATCAGGTTCACTGCAGCTAGGTTGTCACTGTTGGACCCTTGAGCAAGGCACTTGACCGTCTAATGCTGATACAATATGCTGTCAAAGTACTGAAAGTCAACGTGGATAAAAGCGCCTGCTAAATGCCGGAAATGTAAATGTACTCCGGTGTCCAAAGTGAACCACCCGCCGACGCATTAGCATGCCGGCGGCAGCCCGTCTCCGTCCCGAACACGGCATAAAGTTCGGTCTGTAGCAGTCTCGCCGTGTGAGCTCGGAGCTGTTAATGAGCTCCTGAGCAGATGCTGCAGCTGGCTTCACCTCCTGAGCAGCAGGTGTATCCAAACTGCACACGCGTCACCCACACGTAAAATATTTAACATCATATCTGCCACCTCCGCCGAGTGTTTTTACTGCTTATCACCTGGAGAGAGGGAACGGGTTGCCGTACCCACACGCGTGCGCCCGTGGATGCCTGGAACGTGCGCGGCTCGTTTCAGGATGCGCGCGATTTGGCAAGCGTATGGCGGGTGTTAAATAAGAGAGAGAGGGAGGGTGAGATGGGTGTGACTGGAGGTAAAGCCGGAGTGTAAGGCGGCACACCTGTGCACTTCCTCTCTCCTCTTGCCGTGCCCGCTCGTCTCGTCTGCCTCCGTTAACGCTGCATTATTTACAGGTGTGCGCTGCAACCCAGAGCAATCTGCTCTCCAGATTAACTACACGTATGTGTCGAACAGATGCATGTTAACTCCGCCGGATGTTCCCGACTCGCAGCTAACCATGTGCTAGCTGCTTCGTTAGGTCGCGATGCTTAATGAACGCGTGTAAATATTCGCCCTAGATGAACTTGGCGCGACGATCGGACACCCCGTTTCACAAACACGTGCGACTGAAATGGACCTTAGGCCGCTTGTCAGGCCGGAGTAGAAAAGGTCCTTCCCTAAACTGCTGTGGCTGAGTTGGAGGAATGCATTTTTCAATATTTCATGAGTTGAAGACCTAATGAACACAATCAATCAGAAGTCATGTGATGTGGAAAAAAAAGTCTGGTATGGGATGATTTGGGTGCCTGACCTCACAATAGGAATTTACTCCCACAGGCACACTACACAATCTTGATAAAAGGCTGTTATTGGTTTCATTAAAATTACGGTCATGTCACCTTTAAATGTCTGTGGTTTTAGACTAGGGTGTCTGGATACTTGCATCCAGTTTGACTCTACACACACACGCGCACACACACTTACACCCACACACTCTGAGAGAGAGAGAGAGAGAGAGAGCTATGATGAGCGGGCCACCCCTCGACTCTGAAATAAATCTCATAAACCATGCTTGTACACACACAATAGCATCGTTTCACGCCGCTGGCAGCTCTATTGTGTAATAGATGGCAGCTACGCGGCTCTTAGTTTATTCCCGACCAATGCTACTGTCTGTCTCGGGCCCATCGCTCCCGCCGTGCACGCTTCTCTCCGCCTGGCAGCTGTCAGCCACCATAGCACCTCGAAACCCGCGACGTAAGTCGGACCGGCATCACGCGTGGCATCCCTGATTAGATTTGCCATCCTCGCATCCTAAATTGTAAACGATTAATAACAACGCTCATTAACATGGATCTGGGTGTACCCGCGCCATCGATTATGACCTCGGCTTGTGAATGAATGACCCGTTAACGGCTCGCGATATGGATTGTTATTAATAAAGGGCTCGATGGCCTGCCCGCTACGCTTATTAATCGAGCAAATTAGCAGGCGTTGGAGTAATCGAGTTAGACGCTTGTTCGTTTCTCAATAATTGATCTGTTTTTTTTTGTTGTTGCTGGTGTTGTGAGCATCGCCGCAGGGGTGGCCCTGAAATATCGGCTCGTTAGTAAAAGTTTAATCTGCATCAGAGTTCACCAGGCACCAGGCGCTAAGGTCGCTGCTGAATGTCACCCGCCATCCAAATTGATTGGTGCTAAATTGGATCAATGTCATGTTTGGGGAAAACAATAGCTGATAATGGATGGGGCCTGGAGCACATCCCTAAGAACCCTGCTTGTTTGCTAAATCGTGTTTAGCCCTTCTCATAATTCAGTGCTGATTAATAAGGCCAGAAGTTTGGTAATTAGAGGTCTGTCTGATGTTTTCTAATTAACCTTGATTTGCACCGATAAAGACAAAAATGTACTCGGAAAGGGTGTACTAATGGGGATCTTACCACGTTCCTATCACTGCTTCTGGTCTGCAGGCTAATACACTACATGGACAAAAGTATTGGGACACCATTGTACAGCTCCAGAAAGAGTCCTGACCTAAGCCTCAACAGCTCGGGGATGAACCGCAACTATTCGATCAAACTCATCTGTCACCTGTTGGATAATTGGGCTCAAATTCCCCCATACATACTTCACAAAATCAGTCTTGTGCACCAAAGAGTGTGTGCATATTGTCCTTATGGGTTTTCGGAGATGCTCCAGTTTCTTTCAAGAAGTCCAAAGGCATGCAGTCAGGTCAAGCTGCTAGAAATGACCCTTGAATTAGGCCTACCTAAAAAAGGAAATTAGGCACCACAGGATTAAATATAATACATATAATCAAATATAATTATAAGAAGTCACACAGACGTGCTAAAAAAAGAAAGAATAGAGAATGTCTTTATTTTTAATGTAGTATATATTCGTTTATCATATTTCCCTAAGCTATAACCGTCCCTTGTGAACCTTACCTTAAGTAAATCGTTTTATAAAGCACTGTTGGCTCACAGCAAGAAGGTCCTGAGTTCAATCGTGTAAGTGCAGGGAAGATTAATTTGAGATTGTCCTTGACCATGTTCAAGATTAAAAACTGATGAATCCTCTCATGAATGTAAGGACGGTGTGTCGAATACGACATCAAAATCTTTAAAAGTCGCCGATTTCGTCCATCCGAACATTTTTGTTGCAGGATCTTGAATAATTTTCAAAATCCTCTTCATCCATCACAAAGCTGTGGTAGGTAAAAGTAAGTAAGGGAGAGAGAGAGAGAAAGAACGAAAGAAAGAAGGAAGCATGACACCCTCACTGGTCCTCACAGTGAACACATGGCTGGTGATTTTCTCTCCCAATCTGGATCTGGGTTTCACTTTTTTTTTTTTCTTCTGCCGGAAGACCAGCAGCCGTCCCCGTCCTGACGAGTGTGAAATTCCACACTGCTATTTTCCCCCCCTACTCTCCCGAACACGTCTTTTAATATGCACTGCACTTTTTCTTACCCGCCCTTTCTCTCGGTTTCTCTCTCCCCCTTCACGTAAGGAATCTTTTCGATCTTCTTTCAGCGCGCCGAGCCTGTCCTGCCAATCACGCCCGAGCGACGGCACATACAATTTTCCGCTGCCATTTGCTCCCCTTAAGAGGAAAATTGCCTCGGCTATAACCTCTAGCCTGAGAGAAAAACATCAACAATAATAAAAAAAAAAGCTACGACTGTAATCTGTCGAGCTGCTGTCAGTTCTGCGCTTGGACAGGCCGAGAGGGGGACGGGGGGCGGCGGGGGTTCTGTGCTTTAACCAACTTCGCTCTGTAATATGCCCACCTGGGCCTCCGAATGAAACCTGCCTTAAACATAACCGACTGCCATCGTGCCGAGATGACTGCTATGAGAGAGCTTTTCAGGGTCCGTGTCTGACAGAGCGCACGCGGCAGATTGTCATTTATTATATGTTGTCCCGTCTTTCGTCGCAGCGCGTATTGATTCATGGGGTCACTTTGATGGTAGAGGGAGCGGCGGAGAGCTGACATTCCATTACCTGAGTAAAAAGGAGGCTCAGAATAAAGGAGAATATGTTGAGGGATGGCAGACGGCGGGCCGGCTATGACTGTAATTAAGCGCTGGTTTAGAGAGAGATAGTAGGGGAGGGGTGGTGGGGCCCACCGTGGGAAGCTTTTGTCTGCCGGAGACGAGGCATGTAGCGTTGAGATTACACGCTTGACCTCTGCAACCCTCGCTATTCCACTGTATTTTGTAGCACGACTTCTGTAATTCACTTCCATTCGGGAGAGTTCAGACAGGCCGAGAGCTGCTGTTAGTGAGAAGGCCTGTGTATCACGATGTGTTGCATATGGTCGAGGTCTGGATTTCCCAAAATAGAAAAGCTTTTTGGAACAGGTTCCCCAAAAGCTCATGAAGAGGTGTGGCCGTGCAATTGCCTGCATTGTGCATGAGGTGGATTCTTGAACCTTTGATTACATTTACATCAACTTTGATCCGCACATCAGTTCTTTGGCATTGTGCAGGGATCGGAAGCCGGATCTTGTGTAGAAACTGCTGTTCTGCTGATCAAACATCTTTGATCTTCATTACTTATTATTAAACGCTCTATGCTGGTCACTGGGAAACAACGGGTGGAAGGCAGGAACACCCTTAAATACTCGTTCTCTTCCCAGCCACAGCCAACCATTTCTGTTTAGATAGTCGGACGGCCGACAGCTTCTCAGAGATCCAGAGCTATAGCACCATTCTAGCATCATCTCCCAATTTTAGCCCAGTCACTTATGTCTTTCGCTGCTGGTGGATCCCTGACTGCAGTCGAGGTGAGCATGTTGCTGCTCATGCCTCCTCCGACTTGGCCCACCGTCCGGTAGCAACTTTGAACGGAGGAGTTTGGAATCACCTGGGCGTCTGTAGCGCCACATTTGATTTAACTCTGCGCAGAAACACATCCTACTGCGGATCTTAAAACTGGACCTGCTAATGTGAGCGGACTTGTGTGTGATGTGTGTGTGACATGGGCTCTGATATTTCTGTCAGCAGAGCTACATCATGTTTAGCTGTTTGGTGGGGGATCTTGAGGGACTCATATCTCTGTGTGACTGTGAGGGGGGGGGGTGTTTGTGACGGTTAG
>JAYDZG010000030.1:9606323-9617885 GCA_034509265.1 Microcambeva bendego
GTGTGTCTCTGTGTGTGTGTGTGTGTGTGTGTGTGTGTGTGTGTGTGTGTGTGTGTGTGTGTGTGTGTGTGTGTGGGAGAGAGGAGGGCATTTACTGTAAGAGCTCCTCTATTATTTAGCTCTACCTCCAAAAGTCTGGCTTTAAAGTTATTAAAATTCCAACACTGTTAATTAGTTCCCAAAAATAGATTTTATTTACACACACCAGCTGTTTCTTTGGCGGGTTTGCCGATTTACTTATGATAATTCTGTGGCTGTTTTCTACTTTAAATGATGCACATTCAGCCAAAAGTATGTTAAAGCCTCTGTTAGTTATGGTGGGTAGTAAGGGTGTTTTTTTTTTGTTATTTTTTAGCAAGACACACAACCTCCATTTTTTTTATTTTACAGATCAGTATTGTCAGATATATTTTGCAGCCTCAAGTCCATGTTAATGTAAAGTGTGCTTGGGTTTGGACAGGGACACCTGCGCTCCAGGAGCTTTAATTCACAACAGACCTGTGTTTTTAAATTTGTCTGGGTTTCATCCGGACGTATTTATTCTCACCTGAAGAAGACTGTTTAAGATTTCTTTCAGATCTTGTGAAGGAAACTTTGTACTGTTTTGTTACACCGTATCCTGGTTGGGGTTGCAGCTGGTCCAGTGTCCCTGGTAAATCACTGTCTGAGGCAGTAACACACCTCGAACAGAACCCCGATTTATCTCAGGACTTTAGCCACCTTCCACTAATGAAATTATGATAATGATCAATGATATGATCATGTTGGTATGTCGACGCCTGACCGGGTGATAGCTTAGCTGGTTTCAAACCCTGAATTCTAGAACTATTAGACAAGCAGTTTAATGCTGTCATAAAATTCAGCAAAACTTTTTGGGCAAAAGATTTAGATTAAGGCAAAAGTATTAAGATATCTGATTATTTTTCTGAATATCCTGTTCCTAACCAGCCTTCATTTAAATTAAATTGCATATTATTACTTCTACACTAAATACTAAGAAAAATCATTTATAAGTAACATGAATAATAATCTCTGGAGGTGACGCACACTTCCTAAATCCCGGCCAGCTCGGTGAATCAAAATTCCACGTTTCTCTCTCTCGGTCTCTCTTTCAGAACAGAGTCGTGCTAATGATTCTCTGTGGCCGAGCTGAAGGGCCCTTCAGACTCAAGAGTAGGAAACATGCTGGGCACCGTGGGGTTCCCACAGGTACGTAAAGAGCATGACACGCACACACAGACAGGCATGAGTGCTACAGAGAGCGGAAGAACCACACAAAGATTCATAAGACTTGAAATAAGCTTTAAGAAATGGTCGTGCCACAACTACTCTTCAGTTTATGCTCAGACCTCGATTCTCACGTGCACTATAGAAGTCTGTGCTTCCTTTGCTATTGCATTTTGAACCTGGTTTTGGGAGGAGAGCAACTTCTTTAACTGTCTATGTTTTACCAGCTCTTCATCCTGGTCAGGGTCTCGGAGGGTCTGATGGACGAAACCGACTCTGACTCCACCATGTTTCTGTGGCACCCAGCGGTGGTTTTCTTCCTCTTATAAATGTCCTGACTGCTGCTCCCGGCTTATGTGTCCTGTAATTCATGGCTGAACATGTTTCATATTTCTGGTTAAAATAACTTGGCAACAAAGCACAAGAGTCGCTGATGGTAGCCAGAGATTTTATTTTAGCGCATGTCTGTGGCAAATTGAGGCCGTCGTGCCTATCTGAAGCTGCAAGATGTGTTAATTGAGCCGGCCCTGCTGATAATGCGAATAACACACAAGGTGCAGGAAAGCCCCGCCCAGCGTTTTTATGAACGCCACAGCGGAGAGTATATGACCGATGTCACTTTATTAGCATTGATTTCATTTTATGCGTCGCATGGCAGCTAGCGCCATCGATCCGTCGCGCGCATTAATCCGCCCTGAACGTTTTAACGCGTTATCCTTTTAATTCGCCGGCAGATTTTGCCCTGAATAACTCATGAAAGGCATTTCAACAAACACTCGCTGTCCTTCCATTAAAAGTAATCTGCGCCGGGTCTTGTTAACACAATTGATCCTCGCGCCGGGGTTTTATGCCTCCCATTAGGGGACTTTTATGGTAAGGCATACGGACAGTAGGAAAACTGCCGACCACATCTGTAAATTATGTGCAATTATAACAAACAATAATTTTGCCTTGTTTTCCTCTGTGGTGGACTAAAATGTCTCGTGTAAAAAATGTGTAGGATAGAAACTGGCTTTTTCTGGCATGTCATTTAAATAGTTAGTTCGATCTGAGATGCCCGATCTGAAAACTGTGATGTACTTTCTGGAGCATCGTGCAAAGACTTTGATGCCTTGAAACAAAAAAACGATCGTAGCTGACAAAATTGGAAGGCAAAGCTGCGAACTGTCATCACTGGATGTACTTTCCTCGACATAATAACTAGAGCAGCTTTGCATTATTTGGACAGTTGCTTTGTATGTCTGTATTTTAATCCACATTGAAGTCTTGCACTGCATGATTTCCGAAGGTCAGCGTGTCTGTCATTTCTCTGTTAATGATAAACTCTGAAAATCTCGGGGAAAAAACGGGAAGAAGCAATGAACCAACATTGTTTAATAACCTGAACTATAGTTATATATTTATATTACACCAGCGGCGCATCAGTGTCTTTAAGCTCCACCACAAACGGGTTGCTGATGGGATGAAAATGGTATAAGGCTGGAAAAAAGCTTGACTGAGGAAGGTGATGTCAAATTTATGCCACTTGTTTTTGAAATTCTTAACAGATAGAGCTAAATAAAGTGCAGAAACATTTTGAAGAATGCGACGAAATTGTTTCTTGTGTCTAAATGTGAAGTTGATAAATGTGCTGGAAGTGAATTAAATACTGGTTTCCCCCTAATGGGTAACTAGGAGGGATTTATTAGTGAAGTAAGGCTTTGTGTGTGTGTGTGCGCGTGTGTGTGCAAGCATATAGGACAGCTGACGGATACCGTTATTGCCCGTAAGTCACCTGACACCTGTCAATAGAGCGGGCGGAGTCCATCCTACACCCGATAATCCTTTCAATATGCACACAGATCTCGCTCTGTCTCTCACTTTCCTTCCCCTTTCTCTCTTTCCAATAACCCCTGGTACCCCAGCTGCTGTCCTCAAACCTCCCACTTTGAGGAACGTAGATGTGTGTCTCTGTGTGTGTGGGGGGGGGTTGTCCCGAAAAGCCTCCCTCCTCCCCATCACGCCTCGCTGACTCCTAATACACCCGTATTTCCTCCGAACGGTCCGAGAATGAAAAGATACAATTTCAGCCGGCAAGAAGAGTGAGAGAGCCTGGCACAAAAGAGACAAGATACTGCAATTTAGGGGTCACTGGCATTCTCCTCAGTGTAATTACTACACTTCCCTTAACGGTACGGCTGCTAATACACTACCTACAAGCCCGCACACACACACACGTAATACCAGCGGGCTCAGATTTGCAAGTAAAAGTTGACTATCTTGTGAAATGGGACAGGGCCTATTTTCTACCCTGTGGTTGGTCTATAAGAAACCCCCATCACTTGGGGACACTGAGGCATTGTGTGACCTATATTGTCTATCAAGTGTGTGTGTGTGTGTGTGCTAAAGTGTGTAAGCAAGCTTTAGAGAAAGCAACCGAACAAACTTACCCTGACACGTCCATTCCAGTGATTGCCCGTGGATGAGCGAAATTGGCGAAATGAAATTGACATTCTCAATTCTCCAGCCTGAGCTTCTGGCCTATGAATACGTCAGGGGTGTTTTGAAAGGGCATATGTCATTGTCTGGAGTCGGCCAAATTGAAGAAAATTAATGGCAGAGAGTGAGAGAGTGTCCGGCCTCGTTGTCTCTCCGGCCACACAAATGAAATCGCCTCGCTGTCGGAGAGAGCACCTGAACCTCGCCGTGATTGACTGGAGTCCGCTTTCCCCATTTGACTGAACAATGGCTGGGAAATAGGTTTCAGAGGTCAATGAGACTAAGATTGAGCACTTGATACGGGATACGTACAAAAGTATTTGGACACCTGGCCGTATCCCTGTCGGATGTGCCATTTAAAAAAACAAAACAAATAGCAGAAAAATCGAGTGGACTTTAAGTGATCTCTTCATGCAGAACAACGTCCACTCATGTGAAGGCTTTTTACAAGACTTTGAAGTATGCTGGTGTGTGTCTGCAACACCAATCATGTTCATGCACTTGCAGTGATGGCAGCATTGGGCCTACGGTGTCACACCATTTTTAAATGATAAAACAGTTTTGAGTGAAAAGTTTAGACTTTTTTGACTGCAGGTTATTTTCTAAAAATAGTCGCTCCGGACAAGAACAAAACCGGCATCAGAATCACTAACGCGCGCACACGGCCGAGCAAGCACTTAAAAAAAAAAAAAAACTTTGAAGATGAATCGATGCTCGCGCTATAGTGAGTCCAGGCAGCTTTGCGAAGGATCGAAGTGGTCCGTCTGCACTTCATAGCAGTCAGGTGGCATTGATGTCCTGATTGATCATGGGATGGAAGCGACTGGAAAGAAGAAAAGGATTAGGCTTGTCAAATGCAGTCGATACGGTGGGCCGGGTGCTCAAATGCTAGCCGCTAATCTCGGAAAAAGTGTCTGCGAACATTAAAACCGGCAAAAAAGGGAGAAAAGATGGGAATTCAGGCTTTGCCTTCCATCTCTGAAATTGACTGGGTGGATTCAGGGAGGCTCGGAGGGGTGAAAGTGCACTATCACTTTTGATTTGAGTGTTTTCTGTCTGTACTTGTTTTTATTGATGTTAGCTTGAAAAAAAACATTTATTTGTCAATTTATTTGCTCTTCTACTTGCAATTTTCCTCTTGATTTATTTGTGTGGTTGTTTTTACATGTGCAGTACTTCTGTTGCTCGTGTTCATATGGAGAGCCGGACCATGGACATTGAGTGGAGCCGGATCCTCATCCTCCCCGTCTCTGTGATGGCACCACCAATCAGCCAGCAGAGGTCGTAACTGCAGAAAGTACTCTACGAATTTTCCTTCTTCAGCTCAGCCAATCATTGACCAAGGAGGTGCCTAATTGGCAAAGCTGAGATTCAAACTCATGAGTGAGTGCTTCCTTTGTTCTTTGACTGTATTTGTTGAGTCCAAAAATGGAGATACAAAATTGTCCTTGAGTCTAATATTACCCAAAATTTAAAGCTCAGTGATGAAGTTACAGGACTAGTAATCAGAAGGTTGCAGGCTCAAGCGCCACCATTGTCAGTGTGAGTCACTTTTGGATAAAAGCTTCTGTTAAATGTCAGAAATGTAAAGATCTGTTCAGATGTAGTCACCTTGTTTTGTAGCTAAAGACACTGAAGAAATAATGTAGATAAAAAAAATAATAGACTAGAATGTGATCCCTCTTGTCGGCTGTGTTCATGACCAGCTGCACCATTGTCATAGAAAACTGAAGATTTGATTGATCTGGGTTAAAGTAATGACGGGGCACGCCGGAGAACGGGGGTTAACAGAAAACACTAACTTCCATAAACACTACGGGGATAAATCATACTTATTCGGCCCGGCTGACAGCTGTTTAAGCCGTGGCAATCATGGAAAGCGGCGCGGCCGCTCCGCCACAAAATGTCACCGGGGAGTAGAGGTGGGTTCGAGCAGGAGGGGTTGAGGGAGGTAAATGAAGCTGAAGTGGACGGCCGTATCAAGGACCCATCAGGCGCCGGCCGCCTGTACGTAAACTCGTCTCAGTAAGCAGTAAGCAAATTCTGTCGACGTCCAGGAGCAATAAAACAACGTGGGGCTCGGAGAGGTGAGACAAAACGTCCCCCGGTGCATCCTTTCCCTCTCTCGGTGCGTCTTTTCCTCTCCTCCTCGCCGGGAGTGTTCCTGGGAGGAGCGAGATTACACCGTTCGCTTTTATCTGTCAGGGATCAATATTTCAAACGTCCGATAAAAGAGGCAAAATTGAACTGGGAATAGGCCGGAGTGCCGTAAAAGTACAAAGCACAATTATCAAAAAGCACTTAAAGCGCCTAATAGGATACACGTATTAAAAATGCCCCAAATTGATGTCTGGCAGCCCGTAATGAGCACACACACCCACCTCCGGGGCTTTTGATCACAGATCTCTGCGAGGGCCGCGCTCTCTGCGGAGCCCCGTGCTTTTACATTTTAACGTGAGCGCCATTAGGTGTGACTGGCTTTGTTTATGTGGCTGCCATTACAGACATTAAACAGAAGATCGGGCAAGGCGGAGGACAAGGACGTTAGACGGACACCAAGGGATCTGAAGTCGTAATACAGGTAATCCTTATGTGTGCTCTTCTTTAAGTGCGTTGAGAAGCTGAACTAACAAAAAGCCACATTATTATGACTGCTTCCTAAT
This sequence comes from Microcambeva bendego, assembly GCA_034509265.1. Classification (NCBI taxonomy): domain Eukaryota; kingdom Metazoa; phylum Chordata; class Actinopteri; order Siluriformes; family Trichomycteridae; genus Microcambeva; species Microcambeva bendego. Next base: position 9,612,692 of record JAYDZG010000030.1, read on the forward strand.
TTCATCACCACCTCTGGGCCCATGCATCCACGTGGATTGCTCTCTTAACCCATTTGGGTCTACATCCATCCTTGCGGATGATATACACTCAGAAATGAAGCAGATGGGATCTTCCAGCAACACAGGACGACACGCCACATGACTAGAAATTACCCACAATGGTTGGAAGAGCATGAGTAATTCTGTCCTGACCCCATAATTCCCCAGACTTGAACTGAGCATTGTTGCCCTACCAGGAACTTATTAAGGTCATCACTCAGAATGCTCATACTGAGGCTCCTTAATTCTAATGGATCTCAAGCATTTAGACATGCCCTCCTCGGGAGTGTAGCAACCGTGCAGAGAGATCAACAGATTTTCACCCAGACCCATTGGAACATAAATACAGGTGCTCACTAGTTTTGGTGGGTTTTTGCAAGCAGCGACATCCTAGGGATGCAACCGGACTGTGTGTGACGTGAAGAAACAGGACAGCTTTAAAACTCTTCGCTGACTTTCTTCAAGCTTGCCCATGCCTCCCAGCACACTGGCGCATTAGGAATATCCAAAAAAGCAGAGTGCACTGCCAATCAATGTAGACCCCACTGCATGATGGGTAGGGCTGGATGACACCTGGTCCATATCTAATATCATGCTCGACAGAGTGACCATTCACCAGCAGGACACACACACCTCTCTGAACATGTGGGGAGTGTGAAGCGCGGACACACACGTACACACGCACACCCTAGGGAATGTATCCGGGGGTTCCTCCTCCTCATCTGTGTGTGTGTGTGTGTGTGTGTGTGTGTGTGGGAGAAACAGTGTGTGTTCAATGCTTTTGCAATAATGCACCTCTCATAATGGTCACGCTACTTGGAAGTGTGTGTTTGTGTGTGAAGGAGACTGATAAGAGAGTGTGTGAGAATGTGAGTGTGTTTGCATATGTTTGAGGTGTGTGTGTGTGTGTGTGTGTGTGTGTGTGTGTGTGTGTGTGTGTGACTGGCACGGTTCCAGGCGGTTGGTCAAGCAGACAGATCTACAGGTACCGTCTCACCTCAAGGTTCGGTGGGCGGAGTCACACACCTGACTGGCCTACATGAGCCTGAAAAGTGATCTCTTGGTTTTACCCAAGATGCAACAGACGGTTTTGTGACTTGTGTGTGTGTGTGTGTGTGTGTGTGTGTGTGTGTGTGTGTGTGTGTGACATCTTGGTTTGACACGCTGCACTGTTTCAGCCGCTCAGGTGACACATCCGTTAAATACGCTAGCACACCAGAGCTAATTTTCGAGACTCGACTCGCGAACTTCGTCATCGGCAGCGTTAGAGCACCAGGCTAACAGGCCACGCGGCCGTGCTAACTCAGACGACGTACCTTTAAATGGAGCCGGTAAAGTGCCGTCGGCAGGTTCTTAGGAAGGCGGCGCAGGAAGTTACTGGACATGATTAACACCTCCAGATTGTCCGAGCCATTGAACATCCCATCAGGCAGTCCAGCGTCGGTCAGCTTGTTGTTGTGAAGGTACACGGACCTGAGGGGCAACAAGCACGGGGGTTAGAAGCGTATAAGGAAGGGCACATGGGGAAAATAAAAGCATATAGGAAAAAAACATATACAGAAAAGTCGTAGTATTATGGGATGTTCCAGTGATGAGCACTATGGGTGTAACGATAGAAGATTTTAACGATTGAAATTGAAGACACGTCTTGAGCTTCGCTTTATTTATTTCTCTTCTAAAACTCAAATAAAATCCTTGCGATGCTGTTTTATTTACCCGAACACCGAAGCTTCATGTTTCGAACAACCCGGTGAATAGCGGCAGCGCCCTCTGCTGTTTAAAGTGAATATCTCTGAAGTGAATCGATTCCCGAGTCGATTGATGGAGCACCGTTACATCCCTGATGTGAACTCACTGGAACGGCTCAGTGCTAAATCACTTATTTATATATACTTATATTAGAGATTAGAGATTAGATGTAGCTCACTAGATTAACACACCCGAGGTACCTTTAATAACTTTAACAGTGTTAATGTAACGTGGTTATGATAACACATGATTTAAAGTGAGAGTTATTCTTAACAAAAAATTCTCCTTTGTTTTAGTCGCTGTTATAATTTTATTAGCTATTAATGATAGTTATTATTATTTGCACAATTGAATAAGTATACGCGGCGCTCTGACTATTGGCTCTTTTAAATAGTATTAAACAAAAACGAACAGAATAATCGAGAATGTTAATATTTATTTATTTCATTAATTTTGCCCTTTAGTGTCGACATATTTTATTCACCACATCCAGTCAGTTAAGAACATTCTACTCACTTGAGTCCAGGTTTCTGGCCGAACGTGTACTGGTAGATCCTGGTTAGCTGGTTAGCGGCGAAGTCGGCGCTGACCAGCGTGGCGGGAAGATACGTGGGTGCCGCCGTGAGCTGCAGATTTCATAAATAATAAGCAATCAAGATGCCACGACGTTCCCGCCTCGTTAGGAAGCCACGCCGGGCTGACGTGCTAGCCCACCACCACCGAGATCCTGAGCTTGTCGGGTCCGAATCTTAGCTGTGCTCGCACTCGACTGCGACCTCTGCTGGATGCTCGGTGCGCCCGCATGACGGTAGCAGCGCGTGTTTTTAGCTTCTCCTTCAGACGTCTCGTGGTTTAAAGATGTCGGCGAGAAGACCGGGCTTTAATCTCTCTCACCGCTGCCCCTTTAAAGTCGACATGTTTTGCCCCGAACGGCGGAGAGATCAGAAGCCAGCGTGCCTCATCAGAGCCGGAGTCGAACCCCGCCTGGGAGGAACGGCGGAGGAACTGAACGCCATCAATCAACTCATTTAAAAAACGAATGTCTGGAAGACGTCTCAGACAGGACTGGGCCAATCAAAACAACATTCTTCATCCGTCGCTCTTGCATGGTCCTTCATGCAACGGCATTATCGAACTGCGTTTTTTACGCCGGATGCCCTTCCCTGCCCTCGCTATCTACCCGGGCTTGTTACCGGCATGCATACAATGCCTCGCGGAAACCGGAGCGCCCGGAGGAAACACCCCGCCTACTCTTGGAGTCTTACATTTACATCGTGATGACCTGTCGGCTGAGATCTTACATCTGAAGGTGTGAAAGTTACCTGTAAACTCGCATCCATGTCCAGTAGAACATCTGCAGGTGTTTTTTATTATTATTATTAAACCTCTTTTAAGACTTTTTCTCACCTTATTATTCGCCAAGTATAAATAACTCAGCTGCTCCAGCGCCTCGAACCCGTCATCTCCGAGCCCTGGAACCACACGTGCACACGGTATGAAGGTAACAAGCTGGAATAGGCGTCAGAGATCTTGGGCTTCATCGACGTGTCCACGGTGGCATCGGTAACTCGATGTTGCCGTCCGAAGATGACGGAGCATCTCAAAATAATCATGCCGCTCTCACCCTGTGAGGTTAGTCGATTGTTCTGCAGGTTGAGGGTCTCCAGGTGGGTGAGGCGAGAGAGCTCCACCGCCCGTACCTCCGAGATCAGATTGTTCTAAACCAGGAGAAACCCAAAGACCAAATAGAGCAAAAATAAAACATAAACATGTGACACGTAGTAACCAGCTCCTTAATTATTTATTGTATTTATTTTAATCCTGGGTCGAGGTGAGTGTGTTGCTGTTCACGCCTCCTCTGACCCGCGCCGGCTCTCAACGGAGCTTTTTTTCACCCACGCGTTCTGCACAGGCGCCTCTCTGTGGCCTTCCACAGCGTGTGTAAGTCCGGTCATCCCGTCCTAGCAAAAGCACGTGTGCTGCAGGAACTGACAATTGTGCCCACTAGACATGTGGCAACGGCAAGTTTGAAACCCGAGGAGCTCAGAACTTGGTAACTAATCTCATCTGAATTTCTCATGGAGCCTCTGGGCTCCTGAAGACGCTCCTGAGATGTTGGGTTCTGGAAAAAAACCTGTTTATTATTAAGTGTTCCTCAGAAGGAGCTGTGCTTTCGAAAGGTTCCTACACACACACACACACACACACACACACACACACACACACCTGTAGTGAGAGTTGTCGAGTTCTCTCTGACAGTTTCTGAGGAAACTCTGACAGATCGACTCCGGCACAGTCGACGGATCCCTCGGACGAGCAGCTGCACTGATCCGGGCAGCTCTTTCCATTCTCCTCCTCCTCCTCCTCCTCCTCGTTCTCCTCTTCCTCGTCCAGCGCCTGCTCTCCTTCCAGCTGGTGCTCGGGCTCGGCTCGGAGATCCAGAACCACACCGAGCAGGATCACGGCGAGTATCCATCTCCAGGTCATCACTAACACCGTCTGCTGAGCGAGGACCAGAACCACACACACTCTCATACACTTCAGCTACTGTGTGTGTGTGTGTGTGTGTGTGTGTGTGTTCTGTCAATATCAGGATTACTACTACTACTACTACTACTAATACTAATAATAATAATATTAGTAATAATATCAACAATAACAAGAGTAATTATTATACAAATTACTACTAATAATAACAACAATAAAAAATGTAAAAATAAATCTAAAAATTATACTAATTTGTTCTAAAACAAAATGATTCTCTCAGAGTTGCTGAACGTTCCTCTGATAATCAGATGAGGAGCAAACGGGTCAGGAACTTAAAATATGTGGAACATGGCAACCTGAACGCCAACAATAATGGGGGGGGTGGGGGGGTAGAGTCGCACTAAATCGACCCGCGGCTCTTAAAACAATAAATCACTCGCATATTTGTGCCGTGATTCAGATGGAGTCTCGACCTCTCCCATCTCGACATGTGCTAGATTGTAAAGTCAATGAATGGCAGATGTAGGGGTGAGAGAACGAGAGCGAGTACGGTCGGGGGCTCTCGGCGCCTGATGAAGTTTCCTCTCGCTCCAGTGTCTCGGTGGATCCGGGTTTCCGGCAGCAGTGCAGAATCGTGTACAGTAAAATAACTCACGAAGGTAAACGGAATAAAAAATATCATTCCGGAGTTACCTGTATGCTCCTCACCTGTACCTGTACCCCCCACCCCCCCCCCACGCTCCTCTACAGCCTTCATTTCCATAAAGTTTAACACACTTTACATCTGGAATGAGACTTTTATCATCTGTTAAATATCTCCGGCCTGCACGGCGCTCCCAGAACGATCCCGCTCCGTTCAGCCGGACCTCCTCCCCGCGCCTCCCTGCGCCTCCCCGCGCCTCCCTGCGCCTCGCCGATC
>JAYDZG010000030.1:9617985-9632044 GCA_034509265.1 Microcambeva bendego
GTTTCTTCTTTTATTTTAAAGTCAAAAGAAGCACTCTGTTAAAAAGGCCGTGCTATAGAGTCTATGGAAACCCAATAGCACTTTAGGCATCAGTGATCCATGTAGGAGTCTGGACCTACACAGAGAAACCGGACCCAGGCGCATTCACGCTGACGCACTGTTGCCCAAGAGCATCTTTGTTGACCGTGTTCCAGCTCATAAACTCACAAACCAGCGCGGCCACCGCGAGTCTCGAGTATCAGACAATATGCTGTTTGTAAATGATGGAGCGTAATTAACTCATCGCACCAGTGCAGGTTTCTGAAGACACGTCGGGTCAGTAAGGAACCGCCCGGTAGGACCGCCCAGGAGGTCAAGAATGGAATGGGTCGCCCCTTCTGATTTCAGGTTTAACGCGTGAAATAAATCAATGATTTTCAGGCAATTAAATTATTTTTTAACTGCAGGAACAGTTCAGGGAAGGCCCTTGTACACACAGCAAGCTCTGTTTATGTTTTCAGCACTTAGCAGACGCTTTAATCCAAAGCAACTTGCAGTACAGTTACAGTATACAGTCTGCAGACTCAAGTACGACCTTATGCTCTTTTATAAACATTTGGAGCTTTTGTGCCTGCTTTTTCTAGACGGTAAACATCACTTATTTTTGGCAGATGTGTATAAAAATAGCCATGTTTGCAATCTCAAGCCTTCCATAAGCTCCAGCACCGTACCGGCCTAGCATCTCCACGTCGAGTTTCACTTCCCTTTACATTACACCAACAGGCTGAGGAAATATGCCTCAGCGCTCACTTGTGAATTTGCTAATTGCTTATATTCGCAATCGCAGTATTTCCGTGAGTAGTCGATACGAGTAGAAGTATTGAGATTAGCACGGCGGTCCCAGCGGTCGTTATTCACCACGTCGTAATACTTCATTGACCAGTTATTAAAGTGTTTTTCAATATGTGCGAGACGTCCTCCCGGAGCCCCGGGGCGATGCGAAAACCATTAAGATATGAAATAGCTGTAATACACAGATGTTCTCCAATCGATAGCGTTCGTTCAGAAATAACAAGGACGTTAAGTTATCTGGGAGTGCAGATAGAATTACAGAGCGCTCGTAATCCGGCAATATCATGAGCATCTCCCGACCCAAACATCTTATTAGCGGAGAGCTCGGTATGATACGACAGACCATTCGTTTCCCCCTGTATCTTAATGGTCCATCATTAGTCATATAATCAATATCCTTCTTGATTAAGATAAGTCAAGATTCATGCTTCATCTTCTGCCATTTTCTTTCCAAGATCGATGCTCAGATTATCTAAATGACAGGAGACAAGGGGAAAACTTTCTGGGCTCGTCTTACGTCTGCCGATCTTGTTCCTCACCACAGGGTGACCATATGTCCTGTTTTTACTGGACATGGCCTCATTTTAGGCCCCATTCTAAATAGCCACACGCTATTCTTTGTGTGTTTCAGCTCTGATTTACCCTTCCCAGTACTCAGTAAGTCTTCTTCCAAGGACACGGGCAATAACATGACGATCCATTTTTTCCGTAGCTGAGCAGAAATCAAACATTTAAACGTTTATAGGTCATCCCGTTAAAGACGGAGCACCAAAGTCGCGCACACAGGCTTCAATTAACCTTCCGAGCTATTAGCACCTAGCGACGTGACGAGCGCCTCGTTCTGCCGCTCTCCCTCTCTCTTTTGTGCTGACACCAGAAAACCCAGACCAGTAAAAGACGTCCGAAAACGGCCGCGTCACGTCTCGCACCCTTTCGTCCTTCGTCGCTAACTTTTCTCAGCCATTCAAATCCCATTTGTGATATTTGCTTTGTATGATGGAATATTAAGCTGAAACAGCAGGATGAATTTATTGCCGTGTTCCGCTCAGCCCGGCAGAGACTCCTGGGAAGTCTGATCTTATGGAATAAAGCCGGGGTCGTGTTGGTCCGAGTAATGGTTTGTGCTAGAGCATATTTGCTCAAAGTACAGGTGCCCTTGGCCAGGAACAAATTAGATACTTGGAAGTTATGCTGAATATCTTAAGACATATCCAAAACTGACACCCTAAGGTTGCTTACTTTGGGGTCATTTTATGCACTACACACTTGCCGGCTGAAGCTCAATATGGGTGTGGTCTTGCAAGTCACTCTTGTTAACATCATCTACTAAAACATGAATGTAAATGAAACTGCAACACTGTGACAATATTCAATCTGATCAGACTGAGGGTCAAGAGCTCAACAGTGGCAACCTTGCTGTGGAGGGACTTGAACCAGCGACCTCTGATTACTAGTCTAGCTGATGAAAGCAGAACTTCAAGTTCTATTGAACTTCTGTTGAAGTTTAAAGTACAGTCCCGAAAACCACGTCGAAAGACGGGAAGAAATAACCCCACCCAGAACTCTGGCCGAGTCAGGCCGCGCATGTAGCGCTCGCGCCGTTAATGAGAGCAGAAATACATCTCGCAGACGGCTTACGTCCTGCAGAGGGATGAGAACGGCTCGATAAAATATACACGGCGGGTTAAACGGGGGAGTAAATAAAACCCTTTTTGACAATGTTAAGCCAGGCTGCGCCTTTGAGGCAGACTGGCGTTTTTTTTAATCATCTCTTCTGATGTTGTATCATGTTGAGACCTGAGATTTCCAAGGGTAAGCAAAGTCAGAGACAATCCCATACTGTAAGATTAACTCATCTATGATCTATGGACACGATTTATACTGACACGGGAGATGCTTTCTCACAGACGTGGGAAGGCAAAATTACAGAAACCCTCCGGACCTCCTCATCTGCATACAGTTGATGTTTTTTTATTTATTTTTGTCTTTCCTTTAAGGGATTTTTCCAGCATTTTTTTTTTAGTTGGGTTAAAATAGCTTTGACATGAATGAGGATTTTATGACATCCTGTTATGTCGGATTTTCCAAACCCCAGACATGCACATCATTAATGTTAATAATGCATCAATCACACAGTATCACATTCAAACCGTGCATTCCTGTGCTCAGTGGCAGGTTATACCAGGAGGAAATGAGTGTATCGATGCGTGTGTGTGTCTGCCTGCTTGAATAAGGGACAGGTCGGGTAACAAAAGGCACCGTTTCTCATGCGGAGGAGGCGCCTCTGTCCCCATAATAAGCTCGCTCTCGCACCGTGGCAGAGGTTAATGACTCCACACCTGGCCTCATCTGGGCCGGATGATATTTTAGCCCCCTTCTGGCCGGACGTGGGTGATCTATGAGGAGTCTGCTTGTTTGGGGGGGGGGGAGTTGTATAAATTAAAGGAATAGACTAGACTGACAGGCTGGATGATGAAATAACAGGCACTTTAGGTAATTCCTCTGATAAAATAGCTCACACCCATCTGTGTGTGTGCTGTGTGTGTGTTGAAGGGGTGGAATCAAATGCACTTGTAGAGGTTGCTGGCAGGATCATCAGTCTAGCCAGGGCCATTACGACGATACAAAGAGCAACCACCTTCCAAGAGCATCAGCCAGGTGTGTGAGTGAGTGCGTGCGTGTGTGGGATGAGATGTGCTGAGATGGCCATCTTTTTTTTGACCAAAGTAAAGGGGACGTGCATACCCCGTCTACCCTTTCACAAATTTCACTCTGGGATCAATAGTGATCTATCTACCTACCCAGAAATATTTTCTCATAGTTGTAGCATAGCATTTAGGGTATTTATACTAGCAAAAACAAACCCCAACATAAAAACAACTATACAACATGGATGCCTATTTAACGTCTATTGTCTTGAATTGGCAACGCATCGCTTCCATTCCAGTCTATATTGATATTCTTCTTATGTATGATTATTATTATAGCGTTGTAGTGAGTGTCTTTATTCCCCTGATGTTGGTTTGTGTTTATGTAATACAAAGCTAAGAACTTTTTGATAAATGCGGTCTTCTAGTCGGACTGACCATGGTGGAGAGCAAAAACACAAAAAACTTTTGTCCTGTCTTGAAGGAGCGCAGAAAGGGTTATTCTTAAACTACTCGCAGTTGTGTTGTTGTAGCAGTATCCTGATGCTCTTGTGCTTCCTAGAGCTGTATGCAAACCTCTAACCACAAGTGTGTGTGTGTGTGTGTGTTTGTGTGTGTGTTAATAAGTGAACCACACGGTTGATAAATGAATACTAATGTCATTGCATCATTTCCTTCTGGTCAATTTGTTGATGCGAAGCGGCCCCGTGTTGTCAATATGCGGCTCGCAGGGCGGAAGAGGTGCTTAACGTTATGAAAGATGATGCTGCATCAAGGCAATAAATAAATGAATAAATATGTGTCCAGAAGCCGGATGACAAATACCGGCTCTCGCGCCGGCCCATTAGCAGATGACAGGCGTGCTGCTGGGGGGTCCGGGTAAGAAAAGAGAGGCCAGTATTTCAGAATCATTACCCATCTTCATTCTCTCTCACTCATATCTTTCATTTGTCTCTCGCACTACTTCCTTTTCCGCCCCCCTAATTCACCCCCGCTGGCCTGGCCTGTCGGCGGTGCTTGTTTTACGGCTAACTAACCGGCATCCCACACGTGATTTACGGCCCGATTTGAGCTCTCGCAAATCAGGCAATATTTTCATTGATTACCACAAATTGTCTAATCTGCACGAGCACGCGGCTCCTTGATTGGGCGGCGCTTGGCCCTCTCCTAACTTAAAAATCAATCAGAAGGCACAATAAGGGAAAGGCCGGATGGATCCGGTCCGGGGCGGCAAATCGCCCTCAATCAAATTTGTGGCATATTTCAATCCATAAAGCCATCAAAGGGCTTCTAATTCCGTGCCTACATGTGCACTTTCTCAGGGAGCAGAAGCGAGCAGGAAATCAATGTCCCATCTTCTATTTGCTTAAATGCAACTTTAATGCCACAGACAACACATTAACAAATTGCTCTTAATAGAGCGAATGCAAGCAATTCTCAGTGCTCAGGAGATCTGAATATTTTACTGTCCCAACATTTATATACGTCCTACGGTCGAAAGTATCGGGACACCCCTTCTGAAGTACTGAATTAATGTGCGAACAGGTCAGGTGCAATACATCAGTCATATACGGCGAAGATGTAGAGGAAATAATACAATTCGAATCGTCTTCACAAATGCCGTTTAAACCAGGTCCGAACACCCAAATTCTGTCATATTTTAACTTAACGGGCACAAATTCCAATACACTGACCTACTACAAAGTATTGTGAGAAGCTTGGCAGAAGAGCAGCTGCTGTTCTTGCCGAAAAGATCACAGCTACTACTGTGGTCACTATTTAAATAGAACTTGCTTTTGAAACATGGCGTCCATGAAGTTCCAGGTAAGGTGTCTGAATACTTTAGACCATAGAAGGTATGTCGCTGTCTTGTCATGTCACCACAAAGTGGACTGGTGTACGAGGCTGGTCTCTGCTTTGCTCCACAGTTACTGCCACCTTGGGGTATTAACCAGGGTCCTTACACAGCGTTGAAAACCCCACCCCATATTTAGTCCAGTCTTTTCCCACAGAGCAGATTTGGTGGGCTGTGAAACTGTACCAGAAAAAAAAAGTGGTAGGAGAGGTGAGATATCACCGTTGCTGCCGGTAATGTATTTGTCAGCTGTGTTTTGCTTCAGGTTGTATCTTACTCTGGCCTAAACTTTGCACTTTTAACAGCAGGCAGCAGGTGTCAGGGAGGCTAATCATAGCATCCTGACAGGTGTGCAGCGAATCAGAGAGATCACATGCAGTCCGGTCTTGTTAGGATCGAGCCGTCAGGCCGGGGGGGGGAAGGGTAGTCACGTGGTAATCCCATGGCATGCCGTTCTGATGGACCTCCACGGCGTCTTTGGCTTGTGTGCCCGGGTTTGAGTGATATGAGGTGTGGATGACGGCTGATCTTTATTAAGGCAGACTATGAGGTGAGGCTCTGACCTCGGGGTGTCTGCTCCTTTCCTCTTTGTTGCGTACACACACACACACACATGCTACATGTAATCAGCCTTAGAGCATTAGTGTACTGTGTTGTATTCTATGAGATTTCATGCCGAAAATGATCAGATGCAGCGCCCCCTAGTGTCTGATTGTGATGTGTGCGTTGTCTGAGGTAAAATAAAAGTAGTTTCTCACCGCAAGGTCTGCATATGGGTTGAAGAAATTTAAATTGTGATGCTGCGATTAGATATAGATAATGTGTTATTTTTTTTATTGTAGCACTTATTCTGTTAGACCAAACATCTCTGAGCAAATTACACCATGCGCCTCTACGTTTCCCACATTAATGAAGTGCTGATGGAAATTAATTCTTCATTTTTGCTCCACACACGCACGCACCATGGGCATTTTGAACTGATTAAAAGCTTATTCATAATGAACTTCCTGTTTTGTCTGCCTCATATCCTCAGCCTGCAGCGATATGTATTGTGGTTTTTGAGCGTGCGGTATGCTCGCTGTAAACGCGGCGTGTGTGTGAGGCCATGTGGTTCGTGTTTGTGTGTACATTACTGCTCTTCCTGCAATCACTTTCTTTAGCAGTCAGCCTCACTGATCACCGGGCTTGTACTTCTTCGTTTTTTTCTCCAGACCCCGTCTGCGCCGACGTTAGATCGGCGCTGACACTTCAAGAAAAAGGCCCTGTGCTAAACATCCGGGTCTTAGTCCTCATGTTCTTAAATAAGTACAGATACACTTGAAAGGATGTAGACACCTGATGTAATTAGCAGGGCGTGGCTTATACATACAGATACGTCCCGGGAATCCTCTGGCTGCTTTAGGTTTCGGTACGACCGTGGCTGTGACTGGTCTCAGTGAGCCTGTACTCACCGTAGCTTCAGATTACTGTGTCTGCCTCGCTTCCTCCTGCCTACCTGATTAGCTGCTTCACCCGGCCAGGCTTCCCACAGGCATGACCGGGTGTGTCTGAGGGACGAGCGTTGATTGGGTTCCACGTTACTGCCTCAAGTACATTTTAGTGCATCTCGTGGAATTCACTCAGCCGAGCACTTTGTTAGGTACAGTCTCTGTGTGTCTGGGGATGGATCGATGCCCTGAGCTTAGTGTTTCCCGGTCTATAAAGATCAATTGATCAGGTCTAGAGGTGTTCAGGATTTGAGTTCCTCCTCTTACCTTCATCGCCGCTCTTTTGCAGTTCGTCGGACCGAGACGCTCCCCCATTCCCATCTCTCCTTCACACCGTAGCGGCTCCTTGTCCGTCAGCCATTTGCTTGAGTTGCTTCTGGTGTGCGGCAGCTGTCCCGGCCATCAATAGATCCATCCGGCCGATCGATGGCCTCCAGGATCGCTCAAAGCGATCGGCTCATCCAATCTGCAAACACAATCTGTATGGAAATTCATCTTCAGAAGAGAAACACCGAGCAGAAAGAGAGACGTCCTGCAGCTGCATTAACCATCACAATTCTCTCTTCATTAGGTCCTGATAACAACGTCTAGGACAGACGAGACCGGTATTAAACTTTACTGCATGGCCAAAAGTATGTGGACACCTGAATGTAGGTTTGTTGGACTTGCTTCTCAAGAACCAAGTGCTATAAGTCAGGGTTTGTGCTCATTCAGTCGAAAGAGCAATTGAATGGCTTGGTTTTTGGTTTACATCACTTGATTTGTGTTAAGTAATTATTGCATGTCGCTTTAAACTCAATGTCAAGGATAAAACTGAAAGTCACGATGGACCAGATTTTTTTTTTTTGATGTTTATCTTGTCAGCAGACTACTCAGTTCTGCTGTTCTGCTTCGTGCCTTGTATTTTTGGGATGGGGCCGAGGGGACAAGAGTGATGAGATAAATAAAGGCAGTTGTTCTCTCACTCTCTTGGTCATTATCCAGAATGTGGCAGACCTCGAGGGGAATGTGGCGGAGGGGCCGCTGGCATGTTTGGGTACATGCGAGAGTATAAGAAAATTGAAACATCGAATTGAAAGGTAGAGAGTGAAAGAGAAAAGTGGCACCCAGGCCGTCCTCGCGCTGTTCAGGTGCCTGGTCCGGCCAGCAGAAGGCCGGAGAGAGGCAGACGCTGGAAGACAAATGAATGTTGCAGTTGCTCGGTACACAGCGGAGATTGCTTATCGATCCACGCGCCAGCGCTGCAGCACGCCCGCCAGAGCCCCGAGAATTTTCCGAGCGAGTTAATAAGCAGGCGGCTCAGCTGTCCTGTCCAATTCAGACGCCCCTGACACATAATCATGCCAGGATCCCTTTTTTTATTCTGTGCTCCATCCCCTTCACTCCTTTTCTGTCTGTCCGTCTTCTACCCTCCCTCCTCTCCTCTCCTCTCTTCTCTCTCTTCCACTTGGCTGGGCGCTCGTGATAGATTGGAGTGGCAGCCTATAGAAGGAGGCTAATCAAATTGTTTATTATCGCTGCCAATCAATACGTATGGATCGCTAAAGCATCAAAGTCGGCTCGGGAAAGCAGGAGCAGACCGAGTATACACGTTCACCACACTTTCACTCTTACTTAAGTCCGGATGACCCAAAGGGGTCAGTTAGACATAAACCGAAAAGGAGAGGGGCTGAGATCCGATTTGCTGGAAAAGAGAAGAAATAAGCGCTTACTCTCTTGCACTCACCCTCCAGGCCTGAATGAGTGTCAGTCCCAGCTGAATGATAAACAGCCTATCAATCAAATGACCTCCGCAACAACGGCGGATTGAAATGCAAAGCTTAATCTGAACTGGGCGCTCGGGTCATCCGTCTCTCCGTTGTTTGGATATTTTTGTGGGAAATATAGTGGGTGGAAACAAAGCCTGGTCTGCTTTAAGCTATTTGGGAAGACTCGTGTACATCTAAGGTCAAAAACACGCACGTTTAAACTCGGTTTTATTCACTTTCCGTTTATGATCCTGACTGGACTCATGGTCACACCATCCTTTCATAAACTAAAAGCAGGTGCTCGAAAGGATGTAGAGAAGCTCGTCTGATTAATAAATGTTATGTGGTCAAAAGTTATCCGAATTCAATATTCCATTTGTTTTTATACTTTTAGACCAAAATAAAGACTTCATTGTTTTTCTGTGTTTTTCCTAAAGGAGTCACTCAGAAAGTTTCATTGTATTTAATATCCAAGAACAGTCAAGGCATTCAGTCCTTCATTAGAGTATGTTTGTATATTAAAAAAAAACAAAAAAAAAACAGCCGTAGGGAAAAAAAGACTTTAAAATGTGCAGTTTTTTAGTTTTACATTTTCTGGGTTTGTGTTGGACCAAAACGAGAAGTGTTGCTTTATTCTATAAACTAGAATAAGAATTATTATATAATAAAACAACACTGCTTATTTTAATCAAACACAAACAAAAATAAAAAAAAATGACTGTATATTATTCGTATTTTATATGGCAATAAAAAAGTCTGTCGTATCTTTTTTTTAAATCATTTAGGGTAGTCTAGTTGTCGGTCATGGTTTCACACGGCATCAGTCTGAGCTACAGATTTGATCCAAACCCACAGGAGAGCCGTCTGGCATCAGCTGTCCCCGCCCCAAATCAAAAAAGTCGATGGCTCCTGTTTTCGTTCGGCCGCTCCGTGAACGTGCCGGTGTTTAAGCTCTGGCTCAGGAGCGAGGCTACCCGCCGGGAAGCGGTTGAGACTCCTTACAGATCAGCTGTATTGATCCCTCAGAGCTGTTAAAGAAGGGAACTTCCTGAGTGAAACGTCGCTCTGATATCAATAATTGGAATAATAACCGTGACGCGGAGAAAAGAAAGGGGAAGACAGGAGGGTCTCATCTGTGGCATCAGCGCTGTCTGTCCGTGTGACGCCGCCAATCAATAAGGTCAGGTGTGGCAGACACTGCAGCTGACTGTCAGCATTTGACCAGTGAGTTTAAAAAGCTTACCAAATGTTGACGGAGCTCAGACATGCCTGACTCTGACGAGCATCAAATATTACACCAGATGGGGTGACGATTTAGGCTTTTTATAGGAAGGTTCACTCACCCAAATCTCCAACGAAGCAGCTTTTTAATGGTCAAACTGGAAATTATCTGGTTTCGTTGTTTAGAACAGTCAACACCAAGTGCTGGCCGTTTTTTCAAATATTCACTGAAGAAGCTTCTCAGACGAACAGTTTGGCTGTATTATTTTTTATACACGTGTTGGTTAAGGTGTCAGGATTGTCCACTGCTTTTTGACCTGAGAGCACAATCGACATTCTGATTCATCCCTAAGGTGCTAAGTTTTAGTTGAATGTCGAGGAAGTGATGGAGGAAAAACCTCAAGAACTTTCCCCAAGTATGAGAGAAACTTCCTTTTTACACCTGTTAGCAAGGGTGTGGTTGAAACACCTGAACTTAATCATTTTGTGAGGTGCTCACTGTCCATGTTTTGTTTTGACCAGTCCTGTACGTATTTCTCATTCAAGGCTTGTTATTAATTGCAGGTCTGGGATTGAAGCAGCACCACATACGAACCAACACCCACGATAGCACTCATACGTGCCCGTGACTCGCGGTAGACCATGGCATTGCAAACCTCTTCGGTCCAGCATCCATCCTCCCATCCCCGTGGAGCATGACGGGACAGGTCTGTGCAAAATCTTTTTCTATAGTTCACTCACTAGTGCACACATCTGTAGGTACTGAGCACATCCACTATACAGACTGTACCTGAAATTCCTTTCCTAGCTTTATACACAATGTCGGATATGTAATATGTGTGTGTCATGTTTTGTACCCATGTTGCACCCATGAACAATTTTGCCAGATTTTTAATGCACAAAATAGTAAGAACGACACGTGATGTTGAACCGAGTTAGCATGGTGTGTGAGTATAGAAAGTAGGCTTTGCATTTGGCCCATTCCTTTTCAGTATTAGCTTACTCCTGCATGGTCACATGGTTCGGTGGTTCTGAGGTAAGTGATTGTTTGAATTCTTCAATTTTTTACACGCTATTGATATTTTTTTGGGGATTAAAACTAGGAAGTGGCTGCTGTACTGAAACCCTGTTGTTCTATTATTATATCATTCAGCAGCTATGATTCCATTTGCCTTAATTATTAATTAAAAACCGACATCATCTTTATTAGCAGGTACAAATTAAAAACATTAACAGGAGCAATAATAAGCGGTGAAAAAATGTGAGAATGTTTCATGACTCTGGTCACCACCTTCACACACACTTATTATCTAATGTGTATTCAACCACCAATCCACAGAAGTGTCCTTACACCGTGTTTTGAAGAACCCACCCACATAGTCCGGTTAACCCACCCTCACAGAATCGCGTCTGCTTCAGGTACTGCCAGTCATGCCCACTAGATGGCGGCCAGACGACCGGTGGCAACTCGAGGGTTTCGAAGCAAAAAGTTCTGAAATCAATGCACTAGCATGCTAGCGGAAGCCGGTGTTTGAACTGAAAAGAAAATTTCAATGCTCGGGATGTCTCTGGAATTTGTAGAATGTGTAGCTCGTGAGGTCAGAATAAAAATGACTGAATACAATTTTGTTCACAAGAGCAATCTGTTTAGATCCCTTAGGGTCAGATCTTCATTTTATTTATTTTCTATTTAAATTACATCTTTGATTAGCTTAGTGAAACATTATTAGTTGCTTCTGAGCTCATTTCAAATAGTTTTAAGTGCCAGGTATAATTAATACACCATAGAGACTATCGTTGTGGCTCTGAAATGAGATTTCTAAGATACAAGTGAATCTCTCTCTCTCTCTCTCTCTCTCTGTGTAAACTCTCCAGTGGCCTCATTAGTCGGCCACTCAACAATGAGGGCTTCCCTCGAACTCCTTCAACACCCACACTGAGTGATGCACATCGCCTTTATTATGTCGTTCATTAGTCATATGAGCGTCTGACAGATCCCTCATCCTCACACCATCTTTCATCAGGTGCGTGATTAATCACGGCCTATTAACGACCTCAGGTTAACGTGCACCCACCATTTCTGGGACTGTCGCCTAAACGCGCCGGGACCACGTTATGACGGGAACGGAACACCAGGGATGATGTCAAATCAAAGCGGAGCAGATTATGATGGAACGTAATCCAATAGAGCGCGGCCGGGCTGAACTGATGATTACATCACGGACGGAATATGAAATAGAATTACACCAAATCAAATGTAGTGCATTATGGCGGCGTTGAAATGACCACTAATTAGATTTGAGATTAGTGAATAGACTATAAATTCAATGGGACACGACACGCTACAGAAGAAGGAATCGGAGTGATGAAATACGACCACATGGAACATAATCGGACTGAATACAATGAGAAAATGTTTGTGTGTAAATGATATGGCAGGTTTTTTTTTCAATTACATTTAACTTGTAACTGGCTGTTTGAATGTTCTTTAAGATGGGGTCATGGTCAGTGTTTGAGGCTTTTGATTTGTGTAAATATATTTATTTGTGTTTATTAATAATAAAATAGAATAGCGTCTAGGTGGGTGTCCATCCTGCTTAAAGGTCTAGATGATCGTTAGAATGGATTAGAGTTTAATGATCTAAAGCAGATGTGTGAAATGATTGAGTTAACATTTATGAATGTTAAGAATTATATGCATTATTGATTGCTTTTGGCATAGTTCTTATGACTGTCCTTCCTGACACAACCCTCATGTATCAGGGCTCGGGACTGGCACTACAGTGGACAGGTTAGTGTCCAGCCGGCTGCAACCGCGATCTTTTAACTTTGAGTTCAAACTGGGCACCGACGTGCTAATAGATATTCCCACTGCACCACCTGGACACACAATAACATAACAATTGCAAATCATACACAATTGAAGTCACGTTGGTCCACTCATCAGTTTTATTTTTGTATGTGACATATATTCTGATGTGCAGAAAATAACCCGATTTCTTTCATACGGCTCGTGCCGCCGCGCATCTCATTTCCGCCTTCGTTTATTTGAAAGCTTATCCTCGTAAGAGACGGTCGGAGCTTCGGCAGTGACTCAAATCAATTGATGGAGCAGTTAGGGCTGCAGCCCCGCGGGCGCCGAGTGAGCATGAAATATTACGGGGACGGTTCCTTACTGCCATATCTTCATCTGAACGGGCGTATGAGTGATCTAAGGCTCTTCATGCGTATCACAGCCAGCATGCTTCAATTACCCAAATAATACAGCAGAATACCTCACATCCAGAACACCCTCTCCCCCCACAAATCCGCTCTCCCCTGTCGCTCCTCTCCTCTTTGAAGCATGACAGCGGTGCTTGTCAGAGCTCATCTCTTCATCAGCAGCTCATCATCTTCATTCAAAGCCATCGTGTCAACGCTTTCACCAGTGACTGCTCCGTTATGACTCTTCCCTCGTCAAACCACAGCCGTTTTTTTGTGTCGTCCTGGGGTATCGGGAACCTGGCAAATATGAGAACTTGGATGATGGCTCATCACCAGATTTGGAAAATGTTTCTGTTAAAATGAGGCAGACTGGACAGTGTTCTAGGACGGGGGTGTTAGGGCTGGAAAGTGCGGGTCTTCCCATGCGTGGCCTGTGCGCACCTGACGCTGATCAGGTGTTTTTTTTCCCAGTTTGCTGCTGGCTCATTAATGTTTTCCTCGCGTCCGTCCTGTCAAGCGCAAATGCCGTGGTCTCTGAATTCAGTTCTGTTTTTCTCTGGTTCTTTTTCGTTTTCGTTTTTTTTCTCGGGTTTTCCTTTGTTCCTCAGCGTTGCGTTTTTGTTTTTCACTTTTTGCAAGTTTATTTCCTCGGTTTCGTTTTCCACGTCGGCCCTGTTCTCTCCTCCGTGCTCCCCAAGTCTCAATCGCCCTGCACCTACTCAGGTCTTCCTCAATCGCAGTCATCTCAATATTCCTGGTCCCGTGTCTCTGCCATCCTGCACCCACTCACCACTGCTCTCCACAAGGTTCCTGCGTCTCTGCCGTCCAGCTACTGTTCCTGTGTCTCCGCCGTCCAGCATGCACCCACCTCTGCTCTCCACAAGGTTCCTCTGTCTCCGCCGTCCAGCTACTGTTCCTGTGTCTCCGCCGTCCAGCATGCACCCACCTCTGCTCTCCACAAGGTTCCTGTGTCTCTGCCGTCCAGCTCCTGTTCCTGTGTCTCTGCTGTCCTGCACCTACTCACCTCTGATCTCCACAAGATTCCTGTGTCTCTGCCGTCCAGCA
>JAYDZG010000030.1:9666083-9683586 GCA_034509265.1 Microcambeva bendego
CACACACACACATACATGAAAATGTGTATGATGTATCTTTTATATAATTAATTCCTTGATGTCTGTATAAATTTGGTGTTGGGTTTCAATGAATTTTATTCTGTTAAAGTCTATGTACATTTTCTCATTATGTGTGCATATATATATATATTTATACATATTTTGTATAGGCACTATAATTATTAGTTAATCTAATGCTTTGTCTTAAAAGCCGGTGCATGGCAGAGCGATGGATTCAGATCGTTTCTGATCTGAAATCTGATTTGAAAAGTTAATGAGGATTAAAGTGCTAAGTCTAACAGTCTAAAGCGCACACTTCAACGATGAACTAACTTCACAAGGCGTTGAAGTGGCCGAACCAACTCCATTAAGTAACGGAAATTGAGAGAACACGAATCAGACTGTTAGTGTTATTTTATTCAGTGAGAAATGTGAAATTATCAGTGCTGTGTACGGGATTGTATTGTGCTCTGAGCATGACAAAGTGAAAGTTACTCTTCACTCGCTTTTCCCTCATTATCCCGCCTATCTTGTCCAGGCCTTGTAGGAAACTTCCCTATGAACACTAGATGGGGTTCCTGAGAAGCTCCTCTCTGGTCAACATGTGTTTGGCCTGAGCACCAGTGACATGATTTAAGCGGGAGGGTTGTGAAAGGGGGCTTAACAAAGCAAAGCTGGGTCCTCAAGGCCACTTCCAAACTCAAAACATTGGGGGGGATCAACCAAATCCCTGTTGATTGTCAGAATCCAGTGCTATTTGTTTGTGTGTGTAGGGTTGTAAGCTCTTTCTGGTTGAATCTCTCGCTGGGTGGCAAGTGTGTTTGCTGGGCCGAAAAGGGAAAACAGGCAGCCCCCCCCTTCCTTTTCTTAAAGACCCCCAGTTAAGCAACAGTTCCTGCTAGGCTGGATTTAAGCAGTCACTCTAGGGGTCAGTGATGCAGTACACACAGACATGCAGTGAACTGATTTCTCCTCAACTTATCACAGGAGGAGGCTGGCAAAGGTTAAATCAGCTTCACATCCCGCTCGCCATGATGGGCCGACAGGAAGCTTTCGCTTTTACTTTCACTAGGACTAGGCTGGCGTTGTTGGGATTCAGATCCGGGGCTTTGTGGGCCTTAACTTTGTTTTTGTGTTTCTATTTTTGTGTGAAGACTAAGAGGGGAAAAATGCACAAATCTGTTTCATTAAGCTGAATAGAGAAAAACAATCGCAGGTTTGGGAGGAAAGGAAATTAGGTTAGGCCTGTCCCGGTGAGTGCGGGTCAACAGGTTGTACATTTCAGGCTAGGTCAATAATTAAAAATATTAGGATCGTCAGCTGACACCGAATGACAAAAGCAGCTTCTCATTTCTTCATTGTATTTAAGGTATGACATTTTTGCAAAAACATTCTGCACTTTGAACTGAATCGCTTAATCAACTACTTTTTTTAATACAAATTTCTAAAGAAATATCCTCTATTTAAGGATGATTCTCGTTTGTTTTACCATGTATGAAACATTACTTGATGTCGAGGAGAACTGGCAACATGTATGCAACAAAAATATTTAAAGAAACATAAGTGAAATAAAATCAAATCATATTTGCATTATTTTGCAGAAACGCATATACGCACAGCAGACCTTAAATTATTTGCCCACTTATTTCGATTACTAGTATGTGTGTCTCCTGATAAAAATTGCATTTGTGAGTTAGGATTAAACTTCTTTCATTGTCGATGGTCTTTATTGAGAATTAATTTCTACATAGAGGACGTCTTGTTACTTTCTTTCATCATGCAAGTTCTGATCACAAGAGCGTTAAACGGAAAAAGAACTTTTGACTCGCCGCATCTGATTATCCAAGTGCTGCATATTTTCCGTGATTTTTGCTGATCAAAAAGACTTATCAGAGGAGCGATTAAAATCATCTGAGCAGCTGGAAGATGGCTAAAATGTTTTCATGTTGTTGAAAAGCAATTCTCCTCCAACGGTATTTGGAAACAATGGAAATCACATTTTTAAAAAGCGTGATTGCGCAAAAAGCGACTGGAGTTTAATTTGTTACTTGATTTGATTTATAACTAAACCCTCAGAATGACAGCCAACCAAAACTGATACCATACCCCGAACATTGGATAAGTGATAAGTGATAAATATTTTGCAATAAGATTTATAAACCAACAGGCCCGTTTACAGCGACCCATGCTTTAAAATGCGCATTATACAATCGCAACTTCAACATCCTTAAACACTGTCGCCTTCAACAAATAATGTTAAAAAAAAGAACTCATTGTGAGTCTAGATGAATGATAAAGTACTAAAACTGCGTGTTTATAACTTGATTTTGATTGATTTAAACATTGGATTATCTGATTTTTATAAAATGCATCTGGATAAAGTCGATCATTATCTGACATGTTTAAGAATTGGATTTATTTCCTTCACCGACTCACTACTTTACGAGCAAAGTTTCATCAAGATTAGTGCCGAAAAGCACCGAACTGCCTCACACAAGCCACGGAAAGAATTAAGCTAAGCGCATTACACATATAAAGATTAATAATGATCAACACCAATCTCCACAAAAAAACACAGCAGCCTGCTCATACAATTACATTCGCTTATGGAGGTTCTACGTTTATTTAAAGTCGACTTAAAGACAGCTTTGGAATTAAAGGAAAGTTTAGCAAAGTTAAAATACGTCTAGTTTTGGGAATAAATGAACTTTATTTTTCAATTTTATATATTTATAGATGATTTAATAGCAGAACTGTTGCGACCGGAGAGTTCCCTATACGCGCATAACGGAGAAGGAAAGCAGGCACGACAAACTTTTTAAGACCCGAACGGTCACGATTTTCTCTTCCACTTTTTAAACCAGTAAAAAAAGAAATGCTCTAAATGATAATAAAAACATTAAAAACTACCCGAACGCCGCTAAACGGTTTTAACGCTGCGCAAGTGGAAATGTACGAGTATATGGTTTGGTTTTCGGGGAAATATTGATAAAAGTCACTAATGTTTATTTTGTACTATAGAGATTAAAGCACTCCGGTGTGATAAGTAATACCGACTGACTTTTTTTTTTTAAAAATGAGCACACATCGCATTTTTGGGGAAAATTTTGGGTTTTGAACAATTTTCGCACTCCGAACACCTGCAAATGTAGCTTACATAAAAAACCACAGTAAATAAAATACTGTAAATAAAAACATAACCAAATCGAGTGTCAAACTCAGCTAATGTAGAGTTCGAATAAAGAAAAAAGAAAAGCATTTAAATGGAAGTACCGAAGTTGTGCATAAGTGGCTCTGCGCTAGACGATTGCGGTAATCTCTACCTCTACGCGTCCCTCTTCAAAGAAGTGAAAAAAGTCCCCCTCGCACAAAAAAAGAAAAACAACAAACCCTCTTAAAAGCCAGTAGGAAGTAATAAATTCGCTAAGACGCAAAGGAAAGCGAGGCATGTCCGGGACTCACCATCGTGCTCCTGGCCGGCCGGCTGCGGTTCGGACTGGAAGTGTTGCGGCTTCGCTTGCTTTCTCCGCGACATGCTGACTCGCACATGGGCCGCAGCACCACTCAAAAAGCAATCGCTCCAAAAAACTTCCCAGAAATCACGGCCACCCAGTCCATCCAGCGCGCATGTGTCCCGTTATGATTATCAATAATGCCTTACAATTAATCATACGGCGAGAGAGTGGAGAAAAAGGAGAGAGAGAGGGAGGGAGGGAGGGAGAGAGAAGGAGAGAGGGAGGGAGGAATGGGTGGATGAACGTGAAAAGCGATTGGCACCTTGCCAGCCCCCCCTATTCAAATGAAGTCTCTTTAATCAATTAGCCGCTGATTTGCTGGGGACTCTTGTCTCTCCGGCTGCTCCCACCCAATGAGTCCATTCGAGTCGGGAAGAAAGGCTGGATTTCTCTTTTTTAGTGGTGTATGTGCGCGCTAACTCCCCGTACACACTTTAACCATTCTTGCTTTATATACCAGCCGCTCGACAAGTTTATCTGCAGGAATGGCAATTTTTTGGGGGGTGAAATTCTTGCGTTATGGATTGTCGCTCTTTCCACTCGTCCAAGTTACGCGTAAAGGCCGTAGAAAGCATCCAGATCGGTCCGACTCTGTCCGGTTCAAACTCAAGACTGGCATCAAAACTTCACTTGGTATGGAAGCGAACACGGTACATAAGTTAAAGTCGTTTGTTCCCGAAGGCTCAAGCCAGAAGGGAGGACCAAAAAAAAAAAAACAGCGGGTCGGTTCAGTGCGTCACGACGCACCAGGTCCGCAGAACGTGTCGAAAATCCGCAAATCAGATTGCTTCGATTAGCGTCAGCCGGTATGAGTAACCCTGCGTTTTCATCACGCACCGCGTCCAGCCAACAAACAAACTTTAAGGGCCCTCACAGGGACTGTGAGAAAGCAGGAGCCCGGCCCACCTGCGCTCTGATTGGTCACCGTTGCGCTCCATCATCGGCCCGTATCTCTCTCACTTGCGCACTCGCTCCCCTCTCCGAGCGGTCAGTGAGATCTTCCTCAACTCCAAAACCCGCCGCGCAGGGGGAGCGACTCCTGAAAACCTCCGAGCAGTCTCTCCTTATTGACGGCAACATCTTGTTTTATCTGATTTCATATTTCTTAATATTTAGAACTGTGTCGTGCGTTATTAGAATAACACCAAACAGTTACTCGTGTTATTTAACATATATTTATTTATTACTAATAAAGCTTTAACATTTCTTTTATTTTCGTTTGAGCTTCATTTGATCTCCCAGATCAGGCAGGCGGTTAAAAAATATTCTAAAAATATAAGCACACAAGTACATCATTATAAATATTATAATAATAAGTCAGTGATTAATAAATTACAATACATGCGTGCAGTCGATTTATTAATTTTGCTAAATATGTAGTTTTAGATAAATGCAAATGAAACTTACCTTTTATATTTAGTGATAAAAAAAATACAAATGTAGTCTTTGCGCTTTAATAAACACGATTTACATTCATTTGTATTGTTTTGATAAATCATTCTGACCGAAGTGCTTTAATTCTTCTCAGTTCATTTAAAAAAATAATTTCTGAAAAATATTAAATAGATAATGTTGATTTTTTTTATTTATTTGACGCTCTTCTTGTAGCAAGGTGCTTTAAGAGTTTCGTATTTACAGTATCTTTACATTTATTCGCTAGCTGACTTTTCTAGTGTAACAGCCACAAAACCTAACCGAGTCTTTATTCTAATATATTTATTAAATTTAATAAAAAAAAATTTAAATAAAAAAATATATTAATACATTAATTGGTTGTGGTAATTCAGAATTCACATTTCAACGTTAAAAAGTAATATAAGCACTCGAATATAACGATGATGATGATGATAAAATAGTAATAACCATGATCGTAAAACACTCATAACGGCGCATCTGAAGCACTGGATTG
The DNA here is from genome assembly GCA_034509265.1 of Microcambeva bendego. Lineage (NCBI taxonomy): Eukaryota > Metazoa > Chordata > Actinopteri > Siluriformes > Trichomycteridae > Microcambeva > Microcambeva bendego. Next base: position 9,671,508 of record JAYDZG010000030.1, read on the forward strand.
ATTGCACTTAATGCCGCGGGATTTTTTTTTAAGGATGAGCGTCCCCTCCATACCGCGGGAGATTTATGTCCAGGACAAGACAAACGAAGCCATCAGTCCAGCTGATTTTGAGAAATGAAGATAATAATGTTACTATAGGTGATGTCTCAGATGCCATTATTTTTCTCTGAATATTTAACGAGGTGCTGCGGGGCGAGATGGATCAGGTCTGCGGCGCGTCAGCTCTCCTCTGTACTCAGCGCGTCTCTTATTTACTTATTAATGATAAAAAAGAGAGATAGAGAAGGGGGAACAGGGGGAAAGAGAGGGAGAGCTGGGTAAACCAAGAGACTTTTGTTTGAAACGATGGTACAATTACAAAAAAAAAAAAAAAAAAAAAATCAATATTTGACTTGGACTTAAAACACTATTGATTATGGTGCGTTGGGTCATTGAAGTGTTTTATACCGAAATAAAAGAATAAAGATTGTGTTTTAAATATGACCGTGTTAAATATTTAGTCTGCGTGTTTAATACTAAACATTATGTCATGCATAAATGTTACTAAATATAATATATACTGTATTTAAAAGACTGCCGTCACAAGGTCAACAGGTATTCCCAATCAAACAGTGTGTTAAAATGGGGGTGGGTGGGGTGCAACACCGAACCCACATGTACCCAGATTTCTGAGTCGGCTTTACTCGGTGAGATTTCGGATGCGATTTGCAGCTTCTCCAAAGCCAGAGATGCGCTTAGCGAGATTCCCGAGCTCCCGGTATATAACCCACCGCACCACGGACTCGGGGATAAGGTGTCGCGGTAAGGGGGGGTGGGAGGGGGGGTGGTTGGTGGTGGTGGGGGGTTCTTCTTTCAATTCGTCTCTTCCTGTGCTAATTATTTGAGAAGGGAGCGCATGTTTGAATAAATGAGGTGAGGACGCGCAAGTTATAGATGCGCCTTGTTTTGATTTTGTCATCCTATAAAAACGGCATTTGTGCAACTCGCATAATAATTCATTTAGACAATAAAATAATAATGACAATTGATTAAAAGAAAAAATAAATCAAGTAGGCTGTTTTTAGCAGTGCACGGAGACATTTGCATAATGTCCTCTCTTTATTGCGCATTTATATTATTAAAGCTTTAATACTTTACATTTATATTAAATATTCAGGGAAAAAATATATTTAAATTGTCCCTAAAAATGTGATTTAAAAGCCTAAATAGTGACACAGTTCAGATCACCAAATTATTTTTTTGTTAAAATTAGGTCGAGTGGGTACAACCTTGTACTACTCAACTATAATTATTATATCTAGTATGTTTGCTTTTTATATTCATACCCAGGAAAAATTAAAGCATTTATCGTTACTTAAATGTAATTAATGTAAAATATAGGAAATGTCTTTTTGTTCCAATTTTAAAAAAATATTGTTTTTATCAACGCCGATGCATGAAACAAATTGGAAGGTTTTTTTCCCGTCTAATTTTATTTATTTTGTATGATTGCTTTATAATTACAATTTGAGAAGAAGATACACGTCGCCGCTGCGTCATGCGCTGGTCTGTGCACGCCCATCATTTACCATTATCACCCCGCGTCGGGTAATTGATCGTTCTGCAGAAACACGGGGGGCGTCTACACGCATAATTGAATAGCATAAGCAATACAGCCCATTCCAACCCATTCTGTGTGTGTGAAGCATAGATCACTTCTTCTCTCTCTCTGTGTGTGTGTGTGTGTGTGTGTGTGTGTGTGTGTATAAACAGTCCTTTTGCTGCTGAGGTATTCAACATGTAGCTTCTACTAAACAGCCGCTCTGCAGAGAGAATTACAAACAGTTGGATCACACACATTCAGAAACTCCTCAAAAGTGTGTAGACTCAAAAAGTACTGATGAGCACACTTTAGAAGAAGCTCCATGCATGTTCTGTAAATAATGAGTGATAATCGCTTCCTACCTTAAATTGGGTAAACAAGTGGCACTTTTTCAGAACAATACAAGCTGCACTGCTTGAGCTTTCTGTTTTTAAAACTAGTGGCATAACATTGGGTCTAATTTTCCCCGGTAGAATTTCAATTGAAATCTTGTTGCCTAGAGGTTACTAGACTAGCAATCAGAAAGTCACTGGTTCAAACCCCTTTACTGGCAGGTTAGTGCTTTTTGGCCCCTGAGCAAAGCCCATTTACCGCCAACCGTTTAGACTGTGTACTGTATATTAGGTATACTAGTACTGTGTACTAGGATCACGGCATCTTCTAAATGCTGACATTGTAAATAGAAATCTTACACACTACGCTAATACTCTCCTACACACATACAGTGATACACACTCTCAGACACACACCATTACGGATTGGATGGCTGTAGCCATCAGTTAAGTTGCTGTACTGGTTTATCAGTAGGTCACTTGTTCAAGCTCTTATACTGCCTGGTTTCTGCTCTTAGGCCCTTCAGCAAGGAAGGACCTTAACTCTCATTGCTCAGATTGCTACCGTACTTGGTCATTTTGGATCAAGGCATCTGCTGAATATGTAAAAAGTATTTGTGAATTCTTACACCTCACTGGTACATAAATATTACAGGTTTTTCCATATTAATGTAAACGACCAAAAAAGCAAATCCTCTGTGTTTAGGACCAAAGTCAGTAAGAGCAAGTGGTTTGAGGGCTGGGGGGTGGGGGTGTTTTCCGGAGTCACGAGGTGCTTTTCGATGACCGCTCCCGGCTGAGCGATGGGTGGCTTTAATGCAGTACCTGACCTGGAAGAGAACGCTCACCATTAATTAAGAGGTCCCTCGAGTGTGCCATGCCCCTCCCCTATCATCCACCCTAAACACACACCCTAAACACACCGGGTGTTTCATCGTGGTCGTGTCTTTCGAAACCGAGACAAGAACGAACACCTGGACAGAAAAGTGCCACTGAGGTGCGAGAGAGTTTCATCCGTCTCTAGTTCTCCTGTCCTCTCTCCCATGTGTCCTGGTGGGGTGGCTTAGCCCCCTAACGTGTCTGCAGCACTGTTTACGAGAAAAAACGGATGATCTGAGTGGATAAAGAGCAGCCTGCGGTGTCTCACCCGGACATAATCAAATAGAATTTCATGTTACGTCTTTAAAAGCATTGCATATAATACAGTTATTCATAGGAGGTGACCACACCGGCTGGGTGGGTAGTACTGTCCCGGGTTCATTTCCACCGTGTGCTCCGCATGATCAACTTTTAATGAACTTCACTTCCACTTAGCTCAGGATCAGAAATTAAAACAGAGTGCCGTAAGCCCATCTGGAGCGTCTGAAACAAGTCCTCATCCCTATCCCCTGATATTTGTGCTGGCAGCCCGTCCGAAATTACGCAGACACACCCGACTGATAAGTTAACATCTTGAACAAATCTCAGGGGCGTCAAAAAAGACGGCCAGGTTGCTTTGCTACTGAAAATAGGAGTTCAGAACATGTACATCAGTCCATGAGCCTGTTGGACAGCCTCAGAGGGCTTCTAAGCAGACCTTGGAGTACGTCTGTGTGTCGGAATTTGTTTCTTTTTGTCAAAACAGCATTTTCTAATGTTCCTTCAAAGTCGGAAGTATTTTTATACTTTGTTTTAGTGATTGATTCAATCTGTTAGGAAGTGTTGTGGCTGGTTGAGGGGCGTCCCAATACTTTTGATCATATAGCATATGTAATCCTTGTTGTTTCTCTCGCATACTGTTTAGGAACAGGACTGCCGGTCCCACACACAGGGTCATTTACTTACTACTGCAAAAGTTTACAGTTTTTAGGACTTCCTTTCCCATCGCCCTACTTCACACCCACCCTTCCCCTCCGATTCTCTCCTTGTTGATATTCACAGTAAGAGAGCAGCCACTTACAGCGACTCCTGCCAAGTCACAGCCAAGCACGGCACAGAAAGAGTAAACACCACTACGCTCCACAAACATCCCGGCCGAGGTGCCATCCAAAAAAAAAAAAAAAAAACCCCGGTCCCATTCCAAACCCCGAACACGGACAGCGATGATCAGAGGATCCCTGACGGGCTTCAGAGATCAAAAGACGGAGAGAACAGGAACTACACATTTGGAGGCACTTTTGCAGATTAGTAGCCTTGAGATCAGTGTTGCCAGATGTACGGTAATTAAGCCGTTTTGCTACTTGTATGATCAATAGGTCCGGAGTAAAGGGGTTTGGAAAACCTTAATATAAAAACAATAATTGAAATTCTTTTATACAAATGTAGTACTTTTTGACGTTTTTATCATGACCGGCATTACACGACCTTCAGTTTTTGATTGCTTTAATACAGTAAACGTAATAAAGCTGGCTTTTCTTGATCAGCTGGCATCCCACAACCCTGATTTCGTGAATTTCCCCGCTGTGAGACACAAAAGGATTATATTATCTTAGTGAAGTTCTCTTCAAATAGCTAAATACACTACCTTTAAAAGTGTGTGCTTGGACGGTGTTGTAAACGTATTATTTAGGAAACACTGGTTCTAACAAGAATCGTTGCCTGATCAGTCAACAGATCGCCGTGTGCCCGGGCATCGTCCTTCCTCAGTTGGTGTTCCACAGATCCCGAGCATTCTTCAGTGGAGCGAGCGGGCTTCTCATCCTCGGCACCCAGAATAAACTTATTTTCCCAATTGATGCCTCGTATTTTCTCGACACCCAAAAAGACAGCCGAGCTAAGTGGTTATTATCCCTCAGCTTGTAATTTCCGCCACACTTTGGGTCCCATCCTACCTGTCTTGCAGCTTTTCATTCCGTTCGTCTAGAACCGGATCTGCTTCCCCATTAACTGCTTCTGTGAACAAGTTTGATATGTGTGCGTGTATGTGGTGTGTGTGTTCACATCAGGTCTGAAGGTAGGGGGACGCGGCCCCATTGATTAGGATGATAATGAGGAGGTTAATGGAAGGAGAGGAGAGGGAAAGATCGCACCTGGGATAATTACAGTACAGGCTCACCGGGGGGGCTGCACCCTAAACTACACACGTAACAGCCTTTAAGTACGGGGTTCCTGACTCTTTTGTATCTGTGTAGGTGTTTTAAGATAAATAATGGTAATTTACGAGCGGACATTTAACGGACAGTTAGGTTTAGAATAGAGTTAAAGCTACATCAGCTCCGTGATGCTGATACTATGGGTGGCGCTGATGCATCAGCGTGAACCGTTTTTTTAATAATTGAGGTTAGCGTAACTCTGATCCTTTTTTTTTTTAAATATATATTATATTATTAAGTCTTTTAAATCCTTTTTATTCGTCATGTTGTTGTAGTTTTAGGTGGCGTTTAATTAACTAGCTTTGGTCGGGCTTTAACCTGCCCGGCCGGCTGATAGCACAGCTGAGAGTCAAACCTGCAAGGCCAATCATGTCTTTAGAGACGATGAATTTAAAATCATGTGATGAGGAGCAGCGTCTCGGTTTGACTCCTTCTCTTCACGTTTACAGAGTGGCGCTCGACGCCGAGTAACAAAATTAATCACTTGCATAAATGGAGCCAATTAGAGACAATTAAACTCAATGGAGGTTATGAGTCGGTGCTCATGTTCACCAATTAGAAGTCAAATCAGCCCCTTTCATCCACGGCCGCCTGCTAATCGCTCATTACTATGCGCTAATTGTGATGAATATAATTACCCCGAGAGTTCTCATTGGTCATTAGTGGCAGGTTTAGAAAGGCAAAGCAAATTTTCATCCGCGTCCTCTATTCAGTCTGTAATAAGGTTAATGTATTAATTATTCAATTACACAATGTAAGAACTATTAGTTATAACCTTTGCAGCCCGACCGAGATTGATTGTGTTGATAATGACGCGAGTGATTTATCTCGTCCCAGCCTATTAAAAAAGAATGAAACCCTTGCTGGGTCATTTTAGAGGGTAAAAAAGTGTGGGGATTATTGTAGTCATGACCCCCAAAGCTCTGCTGATGCCCGTATTATTCGATTAAGCAATTCATCAAATGCAATATTTGCACTGATGCTAAAAAAGAACCGTGGGTGGGTGGGGGCCTAGAATTATGAAAATAGTCAGGTTTAAAAAAAGAACCGCATCACTTCTGTGCACCAAAACGATAATGATGATAATCAAGAGCATATTTGTAATAAATACTGTACTTAATCATGTGCACAGAACAATTTTGCTGCATGGCACAACCCGGTTTCAAATATTACTCTGTATGGAAACGCTCTTCTGACTGTTTAACAAAATCACCCTGGATCACACCGTTTCCCAAACTTTCCTGGGTCTCGACCCCCTTTTTCAGTGACTTATTTAATATTATTCTTTAATTTCCTCAATAAAGTGTCAACCTGTCATTCTGTCTGTCTATCAGTCCATCGATCTATCTTCCATCATCCATCCAGAGACTCAAGTCCTTCATCCTTCTTAGTTCTTAAACAACTAAACACAGACACAGTGAAAGACGCTATGACACCGATCCTGCTTCGTTCATTATGCTGGAACAGGAACTGCAAATTGCTCAGATGATATTGCTCACTGTTACATGGACCAGTTATATTGTTCCTTTCCTTTTCTTTTTCCTTTCTAGCTGTAAGAGTAGTAGATGTAACAGCTGATGTGCAGACACCCTGTGTTCATTTGTGTGTGAACCATATTAGATTTTAAATTTGTTGATATATGTATAATTTACAAATACAATTGGTACAAGCTTTTACTCCGATCCCGGTTTCGACACCACCCCGTTTTGTATCTGGGATTGTGATCGGCACTGAGAAACCATTAGTACGGCTGATGTTAGAACCTCTGATCTCGGCAGCAGTGGGACTAAATGCTGTACCACTGCCCCACCCCAGCACCCTGAATGCATTTTAATTTGCCACTTCTTACTTACAGTACTCTTCTGCTAGATGTTGTGTGAAGTACCCTGACTGTAAGGTAACTTAAAGGTGCGGGTGCAGTGAAATGGCAGTAAATCTATCATTATAAAAATAATAAGACGAAGAGATGGACTCTGTGGCTCGTAAATCTGAGACCTGACCCACAAATGCCTTAACGAGTTTAGAACAAGCGGTGTAAGTGCGTCATAAATCGGTACCTCATCCGAATTTATGTCTCCTGCTTTAATAACAGCCGTCTAATGCTTCGCTCATTTGAAAGGAGAGCGAATCCTATACACAGTGTCGTTTCTACACGATGCGAAACGCCCGGGTCACAGACGATTCTCTCGGTGTCTGTTTATCAATGCATAAAGGGAAAAAAATGCAGAGAAATAAGAAAATGTTGATCATTAGTCATGACGCTTTATCACTCCAATTTGAATAATGATTCACAGAGGGTGTGCACAGACATATCTTACAGCAAACAAATGGCAGAGAGAGGCAGGGGAGGAAAAGTCAGGGACGCTGTGGTGGTGGGGGGTTCGGTTAAGAGAGACTAGGTGTGTGTGTGGTGTGTGTGTGGTGTGTGTGTGTGAGGGGGGCTGCCATTCCTCTTTGTTATCAAGCGAAATGACTCCGCAAATATGACAATAAATCACGTCGGGAATCAATCCGCACGGAAGCGACTGGGACGCGCTGATAATGCATCAATCAATATTTAATGTTTGGACTTTAATTAATCCCGAGCAGGAGAGCATTCTTTAAGTGACAACGGGGAAGGAAAGAGGAGAGAGAGAAAGAGAATGCATGCTGAGTACTTTTAACCGTAGAGCTCTTTTATCTCGTTTCCTCTCTAAAGCAGCGAACTAGTCACCACATTACTTTTCTTCTGTGTTTTTAATTCCAGCCCCGAGACAAAATGTTAAACCTCGATCAAATATTCTACGTGAACCCGGGATTAAAATGTATCTACCTCGTCACATGACTCATCCCAACCCCAGGGTTAACGCAACCGCTCCTGAAAAGCATTATACAGATTTTGGAGTTTGCATGTGGGAATTCATAAGGGTCTGGTAGTGATGGGCTTGAACCAGCAACCTTTCTGCACTTAGTAGTCGGGTGTTCCCAGATTTGGCTGCTACTGCTCATGACCTGCATTCCCATTCCGAAGGTCACTGGTTCAAACCAAATCTTTAAGCTTCTTCAAGTGATGTGGTCTTTCAACTACTGGATTCTACAGTCGTGCTTGTTGATGGACACTTTTGGAAGTAAATCCCCTCAGACACGTTCCGAAATATAGACATAAAAGCTAAAGTAAGGTCGGGTGCTGGCTCACAGCATCTTCCTTCACCCCAGTTGTGCAGGTTGAGTTCCTCTGATGTTCTCATTCTAACTTCAAGTTTCTGTTTCTTTCCTTCCTTTCTCAGCTGGCATTACTACTTTAAACTAATCTCTGTGTGTGTGTGTGTGTGTGTGTGTGTGTGTGTGTGTGTGTGTGTGTGTCTTTTTGTTTGTAAGCCTCTCTCGACCACACTCTCTCATCCCGGAGGTATTAATTACCGCGTGTGAACGGGAGCGGACGAGCTTTCGGCGCAGGAGAGCGCAGGGGACGCGTGACACTTGGCATTCGGATACCTTGAGTACCAGAGTGCGCGGTAATTGAGCTCGGGACCCAGCGGGGTGTTTAAACGGCTGATCCTCCGACGCCCACTAATGATAACTAGAAACGGCAATAGAAGCCGCGCAGCCGGGACGTGCGTGACGGTATTTTTTTTTTTTTTATTGCTCTGCTCCTCTGGCTCTTATTCTTCTCTCAAATCCTTCATTTTATCTCCTCTCTCTCTCTCTCTATCTCTCTGGACGGGGATTTGTTTAAGAGGCTCTCGAGGCAGGATAAGTAGATTACCTAAGGGAGTTTTGATATTCTTTACTGAACCGAGCGATGACAGCCGGTGACATTCCTTCTCCTTCAACTCCTGCTGCTCCTCTTTTTCACACGTGAAGCTCCAAGTCTACGTGTTGAAATCCTGAAGAAGTCCTTTAACGTGACATTTTTCAGTGATTTGTAAAAGCCCGGGCCAAGATCAAGGCCCTGAATGTGGCTCTGTAGTGAAGACACTTTTGTTTATCCCATGAAAGCTTTGGACTAGACTTCAGAGCATAACTGTTGGGATTCATTTCTGCTCAGCCTTAAAAGCACCAGCTTTCTGCAGTAGCGGTGTGATATACTGTAGTACACTGGCTCAAACTTACCTCGACCTTTTTCATTTTATTGGGTGGAAATGAATATAAACTGCCAGTCGTAGCCTAGTGGTTAGTGTACAGGGACTAGTAATCCGAAGGATCCCGGTTCGAACCACCACTGCTAGACTGTCGCTGTTGGGCCCTTGAGCAATGCCTCCTTACCCTCATTACTCAGACTGTATACTGTAACTGTACTGTGAATCGATTTGGACCGGTGTGTGTGCTGCATTCTGACAATGTTAAAAAAATAAGCCTGATCCACGAGGTCATAATAACGTCGACTGCAGACACCGACTGTACCTCAACTACTAGTCTCCAGCTGTCTGCTACAGGCCCAGGAAGAATCCTGTACTCCTGAATTGAATATTTTGGTATCATGTGACCTCGGCCGCACTCCCTCCCCACCAGCGCTCTCATTATCCCACACCGACGTGTTCACACACGTTTCCGTCGTGTACAGTCAATAGTTTATGTTATGATTTTTTTTGCAGAATTAATGAAAACCTTGAGGTCGCAGCGACCAACGTGCCGTGGCCGTACGTAAACCTTTGGCTCTGTATTTGTTTCTGTGAGTATATTGTTATGAGTCACAGAGAGTTCAGGGTTTTGGTGCTGATATGTCTCGTCCGGATGGCAACAGCGGGATTTCACAAGCGCGAAGGATGTTTCAAGCTTTCGCCCTTTTGAAATATTAAATGTTTTGTAACAACGCGACTCGATGGAAGGTGCAAAATATGTCGACAGATTTCAATAACCGACTGTAACCGTCGTTTCCTGTGGTCGAAGGGTTGCTGCGTGTGTGCATGCATTCCTGTATGGTGTAAAGAAGCGTTATACAGAATTAGGCAAACTTTTTTTTTTTCTCATTTAGCTTGATCATGAACAATTATAATGACAGGGCAAAAAGTTTTTAAACCCGACGTTCCCTATGTTTGGTGTATATACAAATATAATAGGATTTCTTTCAAATACATAAGAGGTCCATGTGTTACATACTGCAACAGCTGCACTGACATAGGAAACACACACAGACTTCACACTGATATATCCTTTAACCCGATAGCAAATACACACCCTATTTACCCACCGTGTAATCCCTCGACACGAAACCCCCAGGGCCACCATTCTCTTCGATTAAAGCACAATGCCCACACTGTATGTGCCCACCGTCGAGGCTGTCGGATTCACGTATCAGATTTGTCACCCGCATTAAAACAAGCGGCCCCGGGATGACCGATCCAGGGGCCTACGTCAGCCATCGCGGTCGCCCGTCCTAACCGCGGCTGCGCTCGTAAATAAGCAGACGGACAGATTAAGACCTTAAGTCCCTGCTTACATATGGCGGCATCTGTAAGTATGCCGTCAAACGCGGCAGACCGTGGCACACCGTGTGTGTGTGTGTGTGTGTGTGTGTGTGTGTGTGTGTGCTGTGATTATATATGGCCTGGTACATAAAAACATAAACAGAACACATTAAGGACATTAATTAAATACATTTGAAAGACGAAATGAAAAATTCCCATAAAGTCGTGCAGGCTAATGGAAGCCCGACAGAGTCCGTCTGTGTATTTACATTCATCACAATTAAACTGTTTATTTTACTCACATTGACCGGCATTACTATACATGGTCAGAAGTATTCACCCATGTTTCAGCCATGATCAATGCATGATAAAAACAGGTGCAAGAAATCAATCATGTAAGGAATCGGCATGCAGCAGTTCTTTAGGGAAGGGCATTTCCTGTCATGTTTTGAACGGGCACAAATTCCCACACACAGACCCACTTCAAAGTCTCAAGAGGCCTCTCTTTTCAGAAGCATTCGTTTGTGAAAATGTGCAGTTGTTACTCAGTGGGTAAAGTACCGGACTAGTAATTGAAAGGTCGCTGGTTCAAGTCTCATCAATTCCAGGCTGCCAATGATGGGCTCATGAGAAAGGCCCTCGCTCCGATTTATCCAATCATGGTTGTGTGTGTGTTAAACTTTGTAATGCAGATCTTAAAAGATGTCCAACAAGCTCTTGCTCGGGCGTCTAGATACTTTTGGCGGTACAGATTTGTGAGTGTTGCTTTATTAAGATGTTTGTTTTCCCGTAAAGGAACTTCGATGTTCGTGAGGTAGCCTGTAAAGCAGATGGAAGTCATGAAGGTCAGATTTAATCAGATTACCATGTGTTTCCAGATTGGCGCGGCAGATTAGGATCTTATTTTTTCTTTCTGAATAATTATTTCGTGGTGGAATTAAAGCCAGCATCTCGAGCCATGAGAAACATAAGTGTTTGTGTGACGGGGGGGATTAACTGACATTAATCTAGTCGTAATTCTTTCTGTAAACATATTTTGCTGGCTGTGCTGCACCGTCTCATGTCGACAGCAGCGGGTCGGGATTAAATCCTAAAACAGAAATGATGCTGAAGCATCCTTCTAAATACTAAATATGTGTTTTAGCCATAAATATATATATATATAGAGGCCAGTGACTCCTGATCTCAACCCATTTCAACAAATCTGGATTGAACCAGAATCATCAGTGCCCACAAGTAATGTACAAACATTCCCATACACACAGGCACACAGTGACTGCAGTTCTTGCTTAAAAGATCACATTGACGTTTCTTTATTTTAAACACGTCGAGGATGTTTTACAAGCTCACGTCCAATTAATAAGAATAGTAATAATAACATAAATACTACTACTAATACAAAAAATAATTACTGTGTGATGGTAGTCGTCTTTGCAAATATTGTACCACTGTGTGTGTGTGTGTGAGATCTCTCTTAATCTCTGCCAGTCATCTCCAAATCCCCATGAACACACAGGTGAATTGCTCCCAACAACACGGCCCTCTCTTACCTGATCCTATCTACACTAGTGTTTACTATAAAAACAGATGCTTTGTACCTTGTTTCCAGCTTAACACCCCCCCCCCCCCAACACACACACACACACTGAAACAGCACCAGTGATAAAACAATCAACACAAAGAGCCAATACTGATGGCCAGAGTGGA
>JAYDZG010000030.1:9687872-9700723 GCA_034509265.1 Microcambeva bendego
AATAACGTGTCACACACACACTGGTGATTCATGATTCTCTGTGTGTGTGTGTGTGTGCGTGTGTGTGTGTGCGTGTGCGCGCGCGCTGGAGGGTCAAGACGTTTAATTTCCCTGCTTACGTCAACCTGGACTTACATTCATGATACACAAGACATGACTCAAACTCACTGCATTTCTGTCATCATGCTTAGATTAATATTAATATGTAATTGACTTCTAGCAGTTGGAGTCACACTATGCCCGGGTTCGAGCATTTCTGTTGGCATGGATTCAGTTATGGAAGCATTAGCTGAAAAAGAACTAGAATTAATATAATACAACACAATATAATAATAAAAAATAATAGAGAGATGTGTGTCAGTACACTCAGTTCACTTCTTCTGTATCAAAGGTGGAGCAAGTTTCACTTCTGTTTCCTAGTGGTTTGGCCCTGCCACCTTCTCTCGCTCTCTCCTCTCTCTCTCTCTCCTCTCTGTGTCTTTCTCTCAGTCTCAGCCAAAACGCTCCGGTGATTACGCTGGGTTAGCCTGACCCGAATCGAGTCTCGGGTTCCAGGCCCTGCCGAGCGCTTCGTGCTGGCCGTGGAATTCCTCTCTCGTCACCAGCCCGCCGCGACTCTCAATCTACGATCAAAGAGTGATGCTTGGCCATCTGAGTGGGGTCCATCTGACCCGTGAATGCGCAGAGGATTGAAAACTTTGATGTTTCAGGCATGACACCATTAGCGTGACGTCTGTCTGTGTGATCTGCAGCCAGAGATGGAGACGTCTGAGGGAGGATCCAGGCGCTTGTCCAAGGGTGACCGTGGGCTGGTTGAACAGCCTTGCGGAGTGTGTCTGTGGGAATGTGCGCCTGTTTGATTCGGAACAGCAGACATCCTAAAATAATCTGAGCACTTGCTCTTCTTAATTTGTGCTCAGGGGTCCAACAGGGCCAAGTCCAGTAAGCACCAGGATCTTCTATACAAAATGACTTTTTTTGTTTAGACAGAGGTGGGAGGTGCTAGTCAAGAACTCTAACCACTGATTCATCACTTTCTCCTACATGTGTTGAGTACAGTGGAAGCCGGGGTCATAGTGCAGGGTATCCCTCTCCGGGAGCTGGCACGGTGGGTGGCCTTGCTCAAGGGCCCAAAAGTGACCGTGTAAGCAGCTAGCAACGGCAAAACTGAACAACGCGTATCGTACAAGGTCTCGGCCTGAGAAATATTTCCGACGGACTTGAATGACCGGTGAGTTGCTTTAATGTGTCACCCTAAATGCATTACGCGGCTTGAACTTGGGAAACTTTACGAGCCGAGAAGAATGCACCCGCGCTCTTGTCATGCTAATCCGGGTCCGTCCGGATGCCTTTTATGTAACTGGGACAAGATCCATGAAGCAAAACTCAAACGTCAGAACGTCTCGAGTGAACAAATGAGACGGAGTGATGATGTCCCACGTGGGAAGTCTTTTTGACTCACGGCACTAAAGCCAACTTAACTGGGTTTGACCGGGCACATAAAAGACGATATATTACGGCAAATACAGCTGGCCGCGGACCTAAAAGGACCATTAGCGAGGGGGCAGTAATTGTGAAAAGATAAGACGGTGGGGAGGAGGGGGCGGTGGGGTGGGGAGAGCGAGGGAAGAGAAAATCAAGCCTGTCTTCAAAGAGATATCAATTTTACCATTAGCTCAATTTGAATTGATTCCAACCCTCCTCAAATCCTCCCCCACCTTCCAAAAAAACAAAAAATAAAACAAGAGGTTCTAAGAAACAGATGCCAAGATGCATTTGTAGCGTAGCCCCTAACTGAAAAGTAAGTACCGGAAGAAATAAAGTCATTGTAGTAGTAGTAGTAGAGAGAGAGAGAGAGAGGGGTTTGATTGCTATCTCCAGGCTATACAGTGCAATTACTGGCTGGAAACATTAAGCAGACAGATTAGAAGCAGACAGGCTCGACTGGGACGACCCCAAAAACACACCAGCTCAGGTACTGGCATTTACGTTTTAAGCATGGAGCAGTGACACTCTGATGATTTTATGTTTATCTAAGTTATTGAGGATTACCACTGACAATCTGGCAACCTGGAAACCTTCTGATTACTGGTCAGTACCTCAGCGTTTAGCAGACATTTACTCAAGGGTCCAGCAGTTGAAAAATCTAGCAATCTGATGATACTTCAACTGGTAACCTTCTGATAATTGGTGCAGGAAATGTCTTGTTTTCAGCATTCAGCAGACTTGTTCAAGGGCCCAGACAGTGACCAGCTCACACTGATGGGGCTTGAGCTAGCGACCTGTTGATTACTGGTTCAGTACATTTGGCATTTCGCAGATCTTTTTATTCGAAGCAACGTACAGGCTGGACACTGATCAGTTCATTCCAGGTCTGTTGAGTGAGGCTGAGCTCCCTGGTGCGTCTCCAGGATTCAGAACTCAGTATGTGGCTTAATAGAAGGGCACAAATCTCCACAGGTATGCTTCCCAATCCTGTGGATTTGGAATGTCACCATTCACCATGTTTTAGAGTGCTTGCTTCTGTCATGCTGGAACAAGAACTGTAGCTTCACACACACATATTCAACCTGCACATAGAAAGGGGACTCGAACCCAAGTCCTTCTTGCTATGAGGTTGCAGTGATACCCACTGCACCATCATGTGATATGTGACCTCATGCAATTCATCGTGAGTGAATAATGAAAAAAAAAACATCTTGGTACTTTGTTTGCAGTCCTAGCAGAACTCACAGTTGACATTGTGAGCGCGTGGACCTTGATGATCCACAAGCAATTAAAATCAATCACAATGCACCACACGGCACACACACACACACACACACACACACACGTAGTATCAGGCCTTTGATCTCCACGTGCCGGGACACGCCGGCCGGACGGACGGAGAGGGAGAGGGACGGACGCGGGGGTCGAGAGGAAGCACTAAAGACAGAGATACTGAGATGAAGGGAGAGAGGGCGGTGAGGAGGACAGGAGGAAACGTAGGAGGAGGAACGCTGGGCCGCTGGTTGGTCTGGACAGGACTCCTCGTCTGTGATTTAGTACTTCTCCCAACATGACCACATCTAAAGCTTCAATAATTAGAGGCCTGGAAAAGTGGCCGGCTGAGGGCTGAAGTAAGGAAGTGAATGTGTGTGTCTGTCCATCCATCCATTCGTCCATCCATCCCTGTATAGGAGCTTAAAATAAAAATCTGTCTGTCTGGTGCAGTAGGTAGTTCACCTTACAGAAAGTTCTTGCATGTTCTGCCTAAGGGGAGTTTTCTCCTGGTGATCCGCTCTCCTTCCTTAAATCCAAAAAAATGTCTCATTAAGTACAATTTAGCTGTATAGCACTCTTGACAATAGACATTGTGACAACGCAGGTTTACAGAGTTTAGGACCACCTGTTGAGCAGGTCTAGGGCGACCGTGGCGAGGAAAAACTCCCTAAAAATACAGAGAGAAACGCTGAGAGTGAGGTGGAGTGAAAGATATTTGAAATAGGATTTATACAAATCAGACAAACACCAAAATAAATTAAACTAAAACTTAAAACTAGCAGAAACTGTATAAATATAAATTGGACTTTTTCATCATCGGTGTGAATCACTGGTGTGTCCATGACCACCCTTCACTTAGCCGTCCTCTATTTCCTGAATCGTTTACTGCAAGGCTTGAGCTGTAAAAATATGAGCCGATATCTGGATCCGGATCATGACGTTTTAATATTGATTAAAGCCTCGAACCCACCTGTTCTCTGTCCTCCGTTTGTCATCGAAATCCTCGTTCATCTCTGATGAATAGACCCCGCACCCGTTACCAAGACGAGCCGACAGACGCGGGTGCGGATGCTTTACGCACCTGCCAGCGCACTCGGCGTGAATGAGAATGCCTTTCATTATGTATCTCTACCTGTACATATCTGTAGATCTTTTTTACTGCGCCACATAGCAGGAAGATGACTGACAGCTAGCCATCTGTCCCACAGCCGTCCATCTTTCGATCTCCGCCGCCTGTCCGTGGCTTCCACTCGGACGAGGAGGCCGCCGAGGGATGTGTGCGCGCGAGGGTGGAGTGTGTACACATGTATTGTTTATTATAATAATAAACCATCTGGAGGGAGATGTTCCTGCTGAATTTTTATATCGGGCAGCTGAAAAAGCAAAAAACGTGGTACGGTACGGCTCAGTGACAAATATTAACATGTAAGAGCTGCTTTTGGATGTCCAGTTCTAAAACCACTTGCATTTGTGTTATGACCGCTCCATTGGAAGCTACGTGGTTTAGACACATGGGACACACAACCAGCTCACGGTCAGATGTCCTCATTCGGTCAGCTATGAAGTGCAGGTGGACTCTACTCAAGCTGTACCATTGTTTCCCAGCCGCGTCACGACAGCCAAAGGTTTGTAGATGAGTGATCGGGTAACTGGTTCGAGACCCATCACTCCCAAATTGGCCACATGGGATATTAAGGATGGGTCTGGTCCTAATCGCGAATGAGAGGAGGATATACGTAACTTGGTGGGGATAGGACTTGAACCAATAACCTTCTAAATATTGGACCAGTATTTTAAACACTGAACTGGCACTGCCTGCTGCCATTACCACCACCACCTGCTTCCTTACCATGAGAGGTCATCTGCTTGATTTTATTCATCGGTGTCCACATAATTTTGACCACACAGCTTAAATTAGAAGGCTAGACTCGTCTTATGAGTTCACTTCATTATAAAGAATGGTGGATGGGTGGGTAGCACTGTTTCCTCACAGCAGGATGGTCCGGGTGCCGTGTGGTCATGCGTGTGGGCTGTATATATGGCGTCCATAGACTTTCACCTTGTTGGATGAAGATGGATGATGAACAGACAGACGATCATCTTATGTAAGTCCCTTTGACCGCAGAGCCCCCCCTAAAAAAAAAAAACACACCAAAATGCTGCACTCGTGCGTCCTCGGCTTTGATTGATGAAGTGTTGCTACCGGAGATGAATCCACGCGAGACAGAGCCGCCGCCTCGGCCGTCGTTAATGTGTGGACACATTTAGTTCAGGTCAGTGGCTCGCAGCTCTTCACCTGCTGTCACCTGCTCGACCGGCATCACGTGACCGACCTCTCTGGTAGCCACGACCCAAGTGCATAGAGCCGGCGCTTGGCACGAAGCCACAGAGCGAGAGGAAATCACTTCCTCGAACCCGACACGGCTATAATTAAGAGCTGGAAAGCCGAGCGGGGCTCACACGAACTGCAGCCGCGCCGAATCATATTTTCCGCCCCTGAGATATGGACACAACCCACGATTTAATACGCGGGAATGTCATAATTATTTGGGGGGGCTTGGAGATCGGGTTGCGGCTAATGGGTGCACGCTTGAAAGCCCTAATTAGGTTTTGTAGTCGACTGTCAGCGGGCGAGGGAGGAGAACAAGGTGGCTGAAGAAACAAAAGTTTATAGCCGAGGCTGTAATTTGAGCTTCGGCTGCAGGACGGGGATGAATCACCAGCGCTAGCGCGGCTAAACACGCAGCGAGTAATTGTGAGCTGTCGACCCACACCTTGTGTGAGCACGCACATGTGTGTGGGGTTCTTGGGGTGTATGATTACCGGGGGGGGATTCTCTCCCTGCGACAACTGTGGAGGCAGGACAAAAAAAACAACAACAACAAAAAAAAAACCCCCACGACGATTACAAAGTGAGTCATCGAGGCCCTACCTCAAGTATCCAAGGGGCTTGAACCAGCAACCTTTTGATGGCTCGTACAGTACCTTAACCACTAGGTGACAACTGCACTAATAAAGCAATTGATGACAGAACCTTGACGATGTTTTGTCCAGCTCTGAGATTAGTCATCAGGAGGTCACGGTCAACCCCAAAAAGGCTGAAATGCAGACGTGGACCAAATCGAGGTGGCAAACTAGGGTATGAGTGGTCGGCCGTACTGCTGACCAGTATTCGGTCACGTGATCACAGTAGTTCCCGTGTGTAGTTCAGAGACTGGAGTTAATAACATTACAGAGTGAGTTAATGACAGGCCGGACTGAGGCGGATAATCAAACCATGACGTGCTCCAACGAGTTACACTGGGTGCGTGTGTGTGTCAGCCGAGCAGTTCGTGTTGCAACCAGTATGCTCTGTAGCATCGTAGCTAGAGGGAATGGGAAGTAGGTGGAGGGGTTTTGAACACACACACTACTGGACTAAAGTTCAGGTAAAATAATGTCGTGGTATCTCAGTCACATGACTTCTCACTAACAAAGCGGCAGCCAGGTAACCTTTTCCTTGCCGCCACAACAGCACCTTCTGCTGTCAGGTGGGCGTTGTACATTTTTCGATTGTTTACACCCCGTTGACCCCCTTCAGCTAGACTACTCGGACTGGAAATTGGGACGTCCCCTTGTAATGATTGAGTTCATGTTTTCAGTGGCATAAGCACCAGTTTAATGAAGGACCTCTCCTGTCCCGGTACGAAACACGGCTCGGGGTTTTCTGAGTTCAGACGAACTTTGGTCTTGTCCGAAATCCTCTGAGATGTTACGTGCGGGTTCATATTTGAAATGACATCGGGTTTCTTCCAGGAGCTCTGGTTTCCTCCCAAAGTCCAAAAACTCTCTAATATTAGAGAGACTGGAGGTACTTAACTACTAGAATGAAATTATGCCAGATAAAAAATGCTGTTTTTTTTTTTTTTTTTTTTTCTTTCAGTCCATGCTCACACAGACATCTCTGTGTACCCGAGACTTCTCTCATGACGCCTCCTCCTTCATCCCCCCCTCGTCCTCCTCGCTCAGCACGCCCCTCCTCCAGTGCCGGGCCTAAAAGCAGTCGTGACATTAGCATGTGAATGACTTGTATATCTTCCTCTCTATGATGCACTGACAACACTGGCTTTTCACATAGAAGAGGACGAGGAGGGGCAAAAAATCGATTCCCCTCCACACACACACTTTCCCAGAAAAACAACCGGAGAAAATGTTTATCTTCTCACCGACAATTCCACTCACAGTT
This sequence comes from Microcambeva bendego, assembly GCA_034509265.1. Taxonomy (NCBI): domain Eukaryota; kingdom Metazoa; phylum Chordata; class Actinopteri; order Siluriformes; family Trichomycteridae; genus Microcambeva; species Microcambeva bendego. The sequence goes on from JAYDZG010000030.1 coordinate 9,694,861, forward strand.
CCTTATTTCCTTCAGTTTATATTGCATCTCCAGAACTCAGCATTTACATTTAGGGCCAAATAATAAATAAAACACCCCTTCCAATGACCGAATTCATGTGATGCATCCATTTCAATAATTGTTAAACAAGGGTCCAACAGTGGCGACCTGTTCATCTTCGGGCTTGAACCAGAGTCCTTTTAGATTGCTAGTCCTGTGTCTTAACCACTAGGCTACAACTTCGCCAATAAAGAAATTGATGACAGAACCTTGAAGATGTTTCGTCCAGCTGAGATTAGATTAGTCGTCAGGAGGTCGCTGGTTCTAGACCCACCATCAGCACCACCAAGTTTCCCATTAACTCCATCAGTCGATGCCTAATATGGAACTGGACAGGTTCATGGTCAGCATTGTTATCTCCAGTCGGAATAAGGTCATGTGCCAAATTGAGGTGGCAGTCTAGGCAACAGAAGTACTTTTTTTTTTGGCTAGGTTTATGACCAGAGGAGTCTTTTTGAACCCAGGCCGACACCCTGACCTCTGGTGTCACAGTGCGAAGGGTCAGACACACACTTTAAGCCGTCCACCACCGCTATAATTCTGCCCTCCAGGAGCCTAAAAGCCTGTCCATGTTTATTTTGACTTCAAAGCGGCGTCGGGTGGACGGGCCGATGGCTCGGAAGAAAAAAACGTAAGCGTGTCGTGAGCTATCGAGTATCCGAGCCGCTCCGACTCCAGGCGGCCGGTCCCTGGTGAGAGCAGACGCCCCGACAGACGTGACATCAGCCTGTCGTCCTCTCGGATGAGCTCTGTTATGACGGCTTTAATTGCATGCTGTCAGGTCTCAGCGTTTGGGAAGCGAGCGCACAGGCACCGCCCTCCTCCTCCTCCACCTGGCGGTAGCACAATGCCTTGTTTTGTACCGTAAACGCCTCTTGCTATTCTGTAGGACACACCAGGTTAATCCATGTCACAAAGCTCTCGGGTTTCTATCGTCGGTTCATCCTCGACTTCGTTCAAATGGATAAAATACGCTCAGAAGTTTTTGGACGTCTGAATGAGAACTTGAAGCATGAAGAAACTTCTCACAAGATTTGGAAGTGTCTCTGTGTGTGGGAATTTGTGCCCCTGTAGCGTCAGCATCTGTATGGAAATCCAATGGACTGGAGCCGATTAACAACACTGTCGCCTCACAGCGAGAAGGTCCCAGATCCTTTCCCTCCAGACACGCCCGTTTTCTCCCAATTGCCCTGTAGGTGTGTGTGTGTGTCCTGCAATGTCCTGGTGCCCCGTCCAGGGTGTTGCTGTGTTCCTTTCACCTTTTGAAGAGCTCATGCAGGCTTCAGAAAACAACATTTTTACTGTAATTATTGATTTTTCTGACCCCCTCTTAACCGTAATACAGTTCAACTAGACACTGAAATTGATCTGGAGATTTAATACATATATGAAATACAAAAAACATGGTTAAAATCCAATAATATATGAATGATAAATACACACTCCCACCCCACCGCTTTGCTGTGAAGACAGCACACACACACATCTGTGTGAGGATTGTTTACTTGTTTCAGTGTGTTGGCTGCTATATTAAGCTGCTGTTAGGAAGTTTGTGTGTGTGTCTCTGTGTGTGTGTGGTGGTGGGGGGGTTGCCTTAAAATCCTGTTAAGTGAAACGGTAATGAGTGCATACAAGAAACAGCTCTGTCTGCCTCATCCTTTGTGTGTTGTATTGTGTGTGTGTGTGTGTGTGTAGTGTGTGTGTGTGCATTCCCGTAACTGACGCTCACACTTACTCACCTTGAGGGGGAATAAGGGGTGACTCAGCAACATGTCATCAGTAATAGCTGGGATCGGACCCTTCATACCATCACACACACACACACACACACACACACACACACAGCTGGGCCGCATTGTGCGAGACTTGATTTTGTGGTTGGACTGTTTTTACTTTGCCACTGTGATGCAAAACAAAGAAACAGTGAGACGTCAGAGAATTAGTGCCAATCAGGAGCTGGCGATTATTATCTCGGGTTTCGTGGTGCAGCGTGGTGAAGAGACGCTCGGCGGCTCACACGCATGTACGCCTGGCGTCTGTCTGAATGGAAATCATCCGAGGACGCGCCGGCGCTCAGGAACAGAAGCGATTAAAGACTCAGTTTATTCGGTTATAGTCTTTTTTTTTTTTCTTTTTTTTTTAAACAAGCAGCAGAGTAGTTTTCTGGGTTCATTTAGTTGCTGAGCGCATGGTGCTGATAATGCCAACGTGGTGGGGTTGATTCCCGTATAGGTCCGTAGTCTTATATTCCCAGTAACGTACTTCAGGATAAATAAAGTATCTCTGTATACCTGTATGTCTATATATCCATTTTTCTATCCATTTGTCCCTCTGTCTGTCTCTTTTTTCTATATGTCTATTTATCTTTCTAGCTGTCTTTCTGTATATGTGTCCGTAAATCACCTGGTGGTGTTTTCTTCTTGCAAGAACCACAGAGCTATTCCCTTTCTCTGACAGAAGGGACATTTTTGTTAATAAATGGACAGTGTGAATGATGCGGTCATAAGCACAGTGATGCAGGGTAAACAAAGCCGACAGGGATGGAACGTGCCCGTCCGTCTCCCGCAGGCGTCCAGACCAGAGCGTACATGACGACGGCGTGTGAGAAAAATATGACTTATTGCTTAATCGGTTGGATTTCTCGTACAGCAGGTGCTCGTGGCCTTCCTCACATTAGTCAATGATTGAATAATATTGTGACCGCGCTCTTGAGAACCGTAGTGAAAGCACACGCTCAAGGACGAGCATTCAAGCACACTTAACACCAACAAGAGTCTTCAGATCTTACAGACCTGCCGACCTTTTTACCTCCAACGCTAACGGGGATGAATGATGAGGATGCTGGGATTTCAGCTTTTTTGGAGGGATTACGGAATATCACAAGGGCTTAATGGTGAGATGACCGTGGGACAGTTGTAGTCTCGTAGTTAAGATAGTGGACTAGTCATCACTGCCATATTGTAAACTGTGGATCAATTTCTCAGACAATATACTGTCACAGTAATGTAGGTCACTTCTTTCTAAATACATATAAAACGTAAAAGGATTATTTATTGACCGGTTGATGAACAGCCTGAACTTGACACCATCATGGAGAAATTTGTACCCTCATAGTGGATCTTTCCTTAAAACTTGACATTCTTGAGAATGGCCTTTGTGTTCTTTGAAAAGAACTCGGTTGGTCAGCGCTCCTGTGTTACTCACGTAGAAGTAATTTGCCTAAGTTTGGTACATTTTAATGCATTTTAGAATCAAGACACTCCTCTTTTCCTGAGTGTCTGCGCCGGAAACGTTGTCTCTCTCTCTCTCTCTCTCGTTTTTATTCCAGACGAATAAATAAGATGCAGAACCTAATAACACGTTTCCTCTTTATTCCCCTGAGAAAATGAAATGAACTTTTTTTGTAACCTGACGCCCGCTCGGCCGGGCGGCTGCTACACCTGCGCCTGGGCGTCTTATTTTCCCACGGGCAGCCCAGAGCGTGGCAGAAGGTGCGAGAAACCCAAAAAAGAATTCATCACAAATACCAAGCGAGGAGATAATCTGAGAGCGGAGAGACACACCGTTCATAAAACATAACAGTGACACAGCTGTCCTCTCCCAAAATCTCACGTCACCCTTCTCTGACCAATCAGAACGTCGCTGAAGAGCCAGGTGTTCAAAACCTGAACAAATTCTCACTGACTCTTTGACTCACTCATTCTCTTCATTATCCGTTATTAATCAAGTGTTGATACTTCTGTTCTCTTATAAAGTTTTTATTCATTGCTTGTTGTTTTTTATTGGTCACATGTTCACTTTCACTGTAACCGTGATTGAAAGAAGAAGCTTGGCCAGGACTTTATTTCCTGGCAGGCATACAATTTACCAAGCGTAAAGTTGCATTCTGGGTAACGCCGAAGTTCGTTATGCGGGCTATTAGCTTTATGTTGGCTGGCTCGATGAGAAGAGCTTTCTGGGTAAAAGATGTGTGTGCATATTAAAAAGGGCCTGAAATATTTGTGCTGTCAGTGCCGGTCAAAGGCTCCGGCTTTCACACAGGAGCAGACAAAAGCAGGAGGCGGTGATCATCTGAGCAAAAGCAAGAGTGTGAGAAATAAATCACACACACACACACACACACTCACACACACACACCGATATATATGAAAAAGAGTTGGGTCCGTTCCTGAAAACCAGGAACAAAGTCTGCACATAGATTAATATTTATTCTGTGAAGCACACACACACACTGTTCTGCACAGAATCGGGTACAATAGTAACATCATAACTCGACCCTCTGAGGCTGAAAATAAAAAAGGTGAAAGGTCCTCGAGGACGTTTGGCCCTGTACACATCAAGCCGCGTGAGTGTGTGTCTTGAATTAAACGTGTGTGTGTGTGTGTGTGTGTGTGTGTGTGTGTGTGTGTATGAGTTTATGTGTGCGTCTGTTTTACAGTTGTCTGAATAGGGGTGTTTCATATATGCCTGTGTGCTCTACAGTTATGTGTGTGTGTTTCATGTATGTTTTGTATATAACTGAGTTGTACATGTCTGTGTGTTATGCATCTGTATGTCTGTGTTTGTTATTTATGTATGTGTCAGATATACATCTGTGTGTGTGTGTATTTTTGAATCCACATCTGTACTCTGCAGAAACTAAATGGAAATTTAAAGTACTGAAGTACGGAAATAAGAGTGTGAACAAACAGATACGTGCTAAACGCTGTAATGTGTGTGTTTTAGGTTTAAACGTGTGTCAGATATGGAAGTGTGAGTGTTTTGCCTCATTCCTTTTCATGAGTGGGACGTGTTCAACATGCCACACCTCGCACCCCGCACACCTTTAATGAAAATGAAATGCAGCTCAAACTGTGACACACGTTCTATTGACATCTGTTATTGTGAGTGAGGATACTCTAATGCTTGGCACCAAATATATTTTATTATTACTTAATAATAATACAATAATAATAACTAGAGATGTGCATTTCCTGAAGAAAATGCAAGTGGCTGTAGCTCGAAAAATGGCCGAGTTATGGCAGTTCGAAAATCAGCCCCATTCATTGTCTATGGGGGAAAAAAAGTCGGAAAACGCCCTTGGCGGAGGGGCCGTCTGACCGATTCCTTATCTGTATACAAGCGCACCATTCCCGTTCAGGCCGCACGTTTCGGCGTTCGAACCGAGTCGATATCTCGAAAAACTGCGGTTTTACATCAGTTTGATTGATAATTGCCTGATTTATGAGGTTAAACACAAATTAAAACTTCAGAGAGTCGGTCTTCGATGCTGAGATTTTATCATGGGGCTCTATGGAGCATTTTTCAGGTCCTCATGCCAAACAAATCGTCATAACTCCAAAAGTAAAAGAACAAACCCAGAGATATTGTAACATGTCGTAAAGGACAGAAATGGCTACCGTGTAAGCTTTAAATGGAGTCTGTAGGCCGAAGTATACGGTTTTTCAGGAATAGGCCTTTTGTTAGTGTGATGACATCACACACTAACTTTTCCCATACAAAAGATAGGAGTGCACTTTGAAGAGTGATAAAAAGTGAACAGTGTGTGTCATTTTTTAGTTTTCGGGTGTGACCGCTCAGTCTGGCACCGGGTCCGGCCGGTTTGATTTGCGTGGCTGTAGCTCGAAAAATGGCCGAGTTACGGCAGTTCGAAAATCGGCCCCATTCATTGTCTATGCGGAAAAAAAGTCGGAAAAACACGCCTGGCGGAGGGGCCGTTGCACCGATTCCTTATCTGTATACAAGCACACCATTCCCGTTCAGGCCGCACGTTTCGGCATTCGAACCGAGTCGATATCTCGAAAACTGCGGGACTAGTTAGCCG
>JAYDZG010000030.1:9726242-9738018 GCA_034509265.1 Microcambeva bendego
ATAAATTAGAATTAACAAAAATAAAAATACATTATTTATTCTCAAGGCACTAATACTTGTTTAGAAATGACATTACTGGTACAGAATGATATATTCAACCCCCCCACCCCAGTATCTTTTACTTACTTTTCTTTACATCTTGCTAACATAAAACACTAAACACAGCAGCAAATAAATCAACATAAACAACTCACCCCTTCCCCCCCCCCTCCACCTCCACTACGCACCCCGTTCCCATGAGCCGAGCAAATTCAATTACACTCTCGGTGCAGCTCACACCGACGTGTGAATACACTCCAAAAAGGAGGAGAAAAAAGAGCAAGTGCGAGAGGGAGAGAAAGCAAAATGAACTGCGAAGAGCATTCTCGCGCCAAATTTTGATTAGTCGGGCTAACTTATTAATCTCATTGTCACCCAGCTTTTTTTCCCCCCTCATTCCGCGATAAAGAAAAGAAGTCCCACTCCTTTAACCTCCTTTCTCAAAGTTTTTCTTTTCTCACCTCCCTCAGCAGCTGTATTTTGAAGGATCCATAGAGAACCAGTCATTTTATTCAGAGTCCCCCCTCTCACCTCCTCCCAGTCTTCTCCGGCTCATGGATCACTGGGTAGCTTAGGAATACAGGCTCCTGACAAAAGCTGCAGCTGACATGTGGACCTTAATGGCAATAATGGCCATTTTTAAGCCCAATCAATCACATTTAGTGGACGTCTCCATTTTTAGCGGCTGAAAAGGTATAAATAATAATAACGGCGCAGAGGAGAAAAGAGCGCTGGAGGAGAAGCAGCTCTGTAAATATTTTAACTGCTTATTAGGGTTTTGGAGGGCGCTACAAAGGGAGCATCTGTGTAGTGAGGAACACGGGCGAGAAAAAACTTCCAGATGGTTTCGTGGAGCTCACACACACACGCACACACACACAAACACCCACCCACCAAAATAAATACCTTTTTTTATAATTCCCTTATTTCTTGGCTGGTTTACTGTTGCTCCAGCGTGCTGGTGTGAGGAGCGTACAGTGGAGGGATCCCGACCCTCTCAGGCTCGTGAGAGAAGGAGCTCAGGAATCTCCTCACAGCCCGTAAAAGCCAGCGCCGAGCACCCTCGTTTGTTTACCTTCCCCCGGCCCGGGCGGCTCTGTGTGTCTTCGGCCCGGGCTTTACGAGCGGCCTCATCCCGCCACGCGGACCCATACGCACGCAACGGCCAGAGAGGACAGAAAGAGAACAGAATTCTGGGAAACTTGGGGGTGTGGAGACATTCACTGTGCTGCTTTTTTACAAGTTTTAAGCCCCACCTGCGACTCAATCCAGACATCCAGAGGGGCCGAACTCAAGGGCCCAACAGACTTGCTAATTTGGAATTTGAATGGGCATCCTTTAATTACTAGTCCAGTACTTTATATTTACCAGTCCAATATCTTATGATTACTAGTCCAGTACCTTATCACTAGTCCATTATCCTATGATTACTAGTGCATTACTGTATTACTAGTCCAGTACTTTATTTACTTGTCCATTACTAGTCTAGTATATTATATTTACTAGTCCAGTACTTTATATTTGCTAGTTTATTACTATTCCAGTATCCTATAATTCAGTCCAGTACCTTATATTTCCTAGTCCAGTACCTTATTACTAGTCCATGTAGTATCTTATATTTACTAGTACAGTACCTTATATTTCCTAGTCCATTACTAGTCCAGTATATTATATTTCCTAGTCCAGTACACCGATTACTAGTCCAGTACCGTATTATTAATCCAGTACCTTATATGTACTAGTCCATTACAGTACCTTATGATTATTAGTTTAGTTCAAGTCCAGGACCATATGATCACTAGTCCATTACTTGTTCAGTACTTTACGACGACCAGTACGCCGAAAGCTCTGGCTTTTCCTCCCCAGGCTCAGACGGCTCTGTAGATCATCGCAGCCATAGTCACGCAACAGGGGGAGAGGACAGAAAGAGCACAGAATTATGGGAACCAGAGGGGGGGTGTGGGGAGAAATTCAGACAGGTTTGCTTTTGCACCACAATGCAGCTTATTTATGAGTTTTAAAGCCTGTCTGGTCGTCCCCCCTCCTGGTCCAGCCATCAAAACAAAATTCTAAAGAAACTCAAAGGAGGAAATTTAAATATGCAAAAGAGCCAGACTAAAAATATTAATCATTTTTAATCTTAGACGAGAGACGAGTGCAATTTCAAAAGCTGACCCTGCTATTTAATGAAATCATATAAATATATTCTTGTTTTTCAATTCTTTTTTTTTTTTTGGGAGTTCTCGTCAGATCCCCTTCGCTCGCTCTTTTATCTTCTTTGGATTTTATTGGTCGCTGAGCTCCTGGGAACTTTGGGCTAGTAAAAACAATACAGCGGGAGAATTTTCCACTGAATGTGTGCAGTTTACAGACTAGATAGTAAACTCTCCGTCGCTCTACATAACACACACAGGCTATGTTCTACAGAACAGGGCAGGAAAAGTGAAAAAAAAAAAACTTAAAGAGAAGTTCTCTGACATGACAGGTGGAGTCAGCAGTGTAGTACAAGACGGCTCGCGGTAAAATGAGGAAAGGATTGTTTGGGAGATTTAGCTTGCTTTGATAAATTGAGTCATGCTGTTCCTGCATCTTTAATCAGTTATAATTGTAAATCACTTTACTGGATCACAGTCAAGGGCCCAACCATGTAAACTTTATGTAATGTGGTTGTTGTACTGGTTAGTTTATGATTGCCCGCTTTGTACTTTATGATTTATTAGTCCAGTCACTTATAATTAATAAGTGCTAGTCTAGTACCTTATGAATACTTGTTCATTATCATATTATTCCTATTCCAGTACTTTGATTAGATTACTTGTACAGAACCATGTGATTACTAGTTCAGTGTCTTTGCTATCTTGGTGATATCTTTATTATTATTAGTCCAGGTCTAGTTCAGGACTCATGAATTACTAGTCCAGTATCTTCTGATTACTGGTCCAGTACTTGACCCCCTGCAGCTCTGGAATGAACTCGAACAGTATGGAAACAAATTCCCATACACGGACTCAATTGTAAAAGTTTCTCGGAAGAGCTGCTGCTGTTCCAGCTGTAAAGATCACACAGATGTCCGTCTAGCGGAGGCGTGCGGATACTTTTGGCCGTGCGGTGTTGAGAGGAAGAGTCTCGAAGCTTCGGTGCGTGTTAGGTGGCAGTTGACCAGCTCTATTGTGTGTAAATAATCCAATTAACACGACGTCACCACAGTGTCAGACTCCACCATTCATCATCTAATCTGCACCTAATCGACATCCGTGAACGGACCCCAGCAGCTGCACCCCACACACACACACACACACACACACACACACACACACACACACACGGAGCATCATACATTTATTCAGAGCTGATCCACTGAGCTGATAAGGCTGGTTAGCGCCGCACCCCCGGGGTTTATGAGCCTAAAGTGATCTGACAGGCCGTCGATTCGAACACACAGCACATGTTCACTCAGAGCTCATGTACGGGGCCAAAAGTATTCAGACGCCCGACCGTCCCGTATGGACACGCAATGCTGTTGAAATAGGGCGGTCTGTACATACGATCATGTTTGCTTCTCACTGACCGAAGGAGGTCCGTGTATGGGAATTTGTGCTCGTTCAAAAGGAACTGCAATGAATGCTGGGAGCACTGAAGAAGACTCTGCTTCACCATTCCAGATTCTCAGTCAGAAGTGAGAAACTTCACTAGGAGCAGTTTAAGTGATGGAGACATCACTACATGTTCAGACATCACTACATTTTCAGATTATGATCTTACCTTAGAATTATTAGTCCAGTAGTACTCCAGTACCTTACACTTACTAGTCCTGTACCATATGATTACTAGCCCACTAATAACTTGGTACCTCACAATTACTCCATTTTTTTTAGACCGTGTTGGGTCGGTCTCGTGTCCAGCACTGTGCCCTCACCCCTCCTTATTTCCACCGGCAAAGAGTCGGTGCCACTTCTGTAACGGGTTCGAAGCTCATCAGCAGGAACCGTTGGCACATGAGGGCAAAAACGAGGCGAGGAGATGCCAGTCCTGTCCTCGGCTACAAAACCCAGCTGTGGGTTTTTAATGACCGACGGCTGCCCAGATGCCCGCCGTCACCCCGGCATCTGGTACAACACATCGTGTCATAACCCTGCCACCGAAGCTCCGATAAAATCATCTTTACTGTCGCCCCAGACTGACAGTGCTTTTAAAAATAAGATTTATCATGGCGGCAGGTGGGGTTGGGAAAGTATTAAGACGTCTGACCAAGAGCTTATTCTTATAGAATTAATTAATTAGACCTAGTAACTTCATAATTTAGTCACAAAGTAAAAAAAAAATTAACTTGAGGCTCCTGAGTGACGAAAAAAACCTCACTGATACACAAGGTGCGCTCGAACCCTGCCTTTCGCACGTTTCATAGCATACCCACCTCAAGCACCTCAGGCATGAGAGTATGTACACGCAAGTGTGTGTGTGTGTGTGTGTGAGCGATAAAAGAACCAATAAAGAGGCACTTTTTATGACGAGTGGACCGCCACAAAAGCCCCTGGTCGACGGGGCCCCCCGCACCTCCTCCCGGAGCTCGACTTATTAATGCCCCGGCCCAGAGACATATTTCAATCCCTGCTCGGACCCGCTCGCACCCCCTCCTGCACAAATAACGCCGTTTTAAAAATGATTTCCAGGGTGCTGGCGGTTCCCATAGAGATGACATTAAATGAAAAGAACAGAGAGAAAAGAGGGAAAGTTATAGCAGTGATAAAGAGCGGCGCTGCGGGACAGTGAGGTTTAAAAAAAACCTACGCTAAAAGTTACGGGCATGTCCGTGTCACACGTGCATTTAGAATCAAATCACTGATGTGAACAAGCAGACAATTCCCCCGAACTTGCCCCCAGGACCGTTACAGAAGAGGTATCGGAGGTCCCAGCTCTATACAGACTTAAGTCTGGTGGAATCAGAATCCGACTTAATTGTATATTATAATCCAAGATGCTTTTATTGTTTCTTTTTTTTAATTTGAGGGTTCTTCAAAAAGTTTTGCTCTAAGATCGTCATCACTATTGCGTCTTACCATGTTAAGAGTATTTCAGTATGTTTAGGTGACGTGTAAAGAACAAAATGAAAATCTACAACTTCAGCGTCTCAGAATATTTGATCCACACAAACACCTCATCCTCTTAACCAGCCTCTCTCTCTCTCTCTCTCTCTCTCTCTCTCTCTCTCTGGAGTTAAGCAAATGCAGTCAGAGCTAATTAGCGGTGAGCCAGTGCAGTGCAGGGAAGGGCACCGCACGCTAACTTTGTTCACCTGCATCCCGCTGAGAGCAGGCCTCCTCTCTATGAGCCGCTTGATAATTCTCAAACATAAAAAAGAGAGAGAGAAAGAAATAATTTTTAAAGTCATTCATTTTTTCAGCTTTTTTTCTTTCGCCTCAAACGAATGTGTGTGAAATTTGCATGTTCTCCCCGTGTCCGTGTGGGTTTCCTGTCACACAGTCCAAAAAGCATGCAGCCAGGTTGTTCTGAGACACTGACTCGTCCTGTAGGTACCTACACCCGGATAAATAGGACGTTGATAAGAATATCCGGCATAAGAAAAAACTGCTGAATCTATAATCAACATCCATTGTTGTGACACACAAACAGAAGCAGCCAAAGAAAAGAAAAGAAGAAAGTTTTCATGTTCTGTGTCCCAGTCATGCTGGATAATATGGCCAAAAGTATGTGGACACCCATGGATGTAAAAGTGTGTAGAGTTCTTCTGCTTTGACTGACTCAAATCCTGGCAGTTTCATACAGTAGTCTGATAGAGCGGTGACACCAAGGAGGCCGATTCCAAACACAAATCTCCCAGTCAGGTGTTTGAATACTTTTGACCATCGTGTGTAGTCTGCTTTTACAAGTGTGTGTTCATGTCAGGAAGCCCTTTGATCCTGCTCACATTCCCGTGAGCCGGCCCCGGGCCCCCGCTACAGCTCAGTAGCCAGCAGATGGGGCCTTTTGTCGGTGCAGAAATAAAAATCCAATGAAAATGGTAATTCTACGAAATGCGCCGCGCCGTCGAGGGGTCCCGCATTCCGCCGCCGGTCCGGAACGCTCGCCTCTTTTCTTCTCTCCACGTTTTATTCGGCCTCTCCCGCTTGGCCATTCACCCGGCCACAATGCCGATCATAACTGCGATTGAGACGTCGGGAGAATGCCGGACAAATCATCGCGCCGACCCCGTTGCCGTAGAAACTTTGGCGATAAAGGGAGGGGGTGAGGGGAGTGTGAGACTGCGATCCGGAAGCTTTCGGGTCCAGGTCTGACACACACCACTGTGCTCTGTATGTGCTCTGTATGGGAGAGGGTCACTCTATACAGCTGTAAGATCACACACTTGACACAGGATCGGAGCAGAGATCTGGAATTTGTCATATCGAGTCTCAGCTCTGCCCACCGACTGCCCACTCTCTCATAACTTGAGGCAATTATGACCTCTGCTGGCTGATTGTGCCGCGATCTAATCCTTCGCCTCGTCTAGCGTAGGGGACAAGAGGCATACGGCTGCTGTGCACGTCAGAGGGGGAGGATTACTTTGTTCCCCTAGTGATTTTTTGCTAGTGTCGCTAGAGTGGTCTGAATAGTTGCGAGATATAATGACGATGTCGCAGAGTTGGCCACTCCGGCACTGTTGAGTTTCTGTCGTTATAGCTGTCTCTGTGTGGCAGTGCATTGTGGGATTTGTAGTGCGAGTGGCTGTTTGGCTTTATCTACACATCCAGCTTCAGCGCCCCACCCTCGTCTCTCTCTCTCTCTGTTTGTCTCACAAACTTGGCCGGTCTGCTTCCAGTTAGACGCTCATTAAGAAGATCTAACAGCTCCAGTGAACAGCTTCCTGTCCCGAGCGCTCGGCTTAGCCGCTAGGAAGTGTCCCGGCCTGTAAACGCTGAACTCTACTTCCTTTTTTTTTTTTAAAGTCAGCGGCCCGACCCGCCACCCCGGCCAATCGGACGAGACCTACACATGACAAGGGCGGCGTGACCAGGTGGTGTCCATTTAGTGGCGGCCAGTCAGGACACACCCCCTGCCCCGCCCACACTGAAGAACTTTGGCTGAGGGGATGAAAAGAAAGTCATTTATTTATTCCCTTATTCATTCATTCCCTGACTTATTTATTCATTCATTCATTCAATTATTTCCTCAATCGTTCGCTCACTCGTACATTTTTGCCGCAAACGCCCTTGTTTTTTCATTAATTGTGTTATTCATTTCTTCGTTCATTCAAACTTCGAAGCTAGTTCATAAAAAACGATGCTAACAGTCAGTCGAACGTCCTCCGTAAAGCCGGTCGTTCTACCACAGTAAGGGAATGATGTCAAATCTCTATTCTGTCCTCAGGAGTGTCCTGCAAAGATAACACCCAAAGCACCACTAGATACATCAGGTCTCTCAATCTCCAGAACCGGATCTGGTCATGTGTGGGTTACGGGGTTTCGTCATATTGTGCATTTGTACAGAGTTACAGGCAGAGTTAGAGGTCACGTGACATTCATCAGCGTGTGCAGTAGAAACACACTCGACTCGATAAAACCTTAAGAGAGCCGGACGAGGTAGATTTATGAGTGCGCCTCAGCCACGCCCGCATGGAGGACGGACGCTTGGCCGTTTCCTCCGTCCTGTGTGGGGCCGTGGACGGGATATTTGTGGAGAGACTGAACAAACACTGATCGAGTGCTATCTCTCCGGTTCCCATCGGCTGGAAGGAGGGGGCGACGGTGAGGTAGCCTCGCTCCTGGGAACAGTGGGTTGGGCCGTTGGTCCTGTGATCAGGGCGGGTCTTATGAAGGCGGACGACCGTTTAGAGATCTCAAGGAGCCCAGGCGCCAAGGCGAGAGGACCGTCTGTGCGTCATCACGGCACTTTATGTGACGGAAAGATTTTATTTATATCATTTTTTTATTATCCACTCTGAGCTTGTACTTATACTTATGAGGGGTCTTCAAAAAGTTTCCACACTCGAAACCATCTCATCAGCCAAAATGTCTTCTTCCCTTTAACGTCCAAAATCAGATGGAGCTAAATCAGAAGCCCTACCATCACCAGCGTGCCACCGTTACACCAGAGCAAAGCCCGGAAAACTTCTGATTACTAGTTTTTAGTTTACTGTTACTAGCTTCCAATCGTAAAGGTAGAAATGCTGGCTCATTTTGACTGTCCGGGCACAAATTCCCACACGCACGGACGCACTTCAAAATCAATCTCTTCATGTTCAGGGAGTCCAAATACTTTTGGAGCATTGATCTTGTTTATTTTGCCCTTAAGATCCAGTCATGATCCGTCTCAAACTGATCACAAAATACCACAATAATTGTATAAAATGAGGCGTAACACTTCTATTAAAGGAAGGAAGGAAGGAAGTTCATTCCGGTTTCTCTTATCAGCTGGGAATAAATGGGTTATTGGAGACGCCAATGGTTGTGATTATTATTTTTTTTTCTTGTGCTCATTCCTCCGAGAATCGCGACTCAATTATCTCCACGTTGCCCGATTATCCGCCGCTTCAATCCCATCACCACCGCCGCTCCCCCGGTCATATTTTAATTAACCACCCGACCATGGCGTTAACACCTACTTAAACCTGTTATTCGCGTGGCGAGCGTCACTCCCGACGGGTGTCACCCGGCTAACGGATGTCATAATTACACTCTTATTAAACATATTTCTCTCCGGGAGGCGGAGGAGTGGGTGCGGGGCGAGAACGTTTCTCTAATGACTTCCTCTCTTCCCGCCGATCGTGCCTGTCGTGATGACATAGCCTCAACGGGACTTATGATGTCACAAGTTTACATGAAAGTCGCCCTGCTGCCTACATGATCAGCTCCCTCAGCAGAGAGGATTCTAATAAGACATCGAACTGATCATCCGATTAGTCAGGCGCTGTACTCTTATCAAGATTAGCATCCAGCGATTAGTGGAGCAGCTGGATCCACATCCCTTGTAGTGCCAGACCCAGCCTGGATAACTAGGGAGAAAAGTCCAGACTTAAAAGTCCAGACTGCCGTTCACTGGCTGTTTCTTTACTCGAATGCTTCAACATTTCCTGAAGCTCTTGACACAAAACTTGTTTAGTTGAATGTCGCGGCACTATATGAATGGAAGGCGTGGCATATTTAGTCTCATTTGCCAGGCGTGCCGCCAAGCTTTATAAGCAACCCGTCGAGTGTCCGAAATCAGCCGTGCCGGAGATCCTCCGTCCAGCTCCATAATCGTCTGATGCTCGTGTCGCCCACCGAGAGCAATCACAGCTATCATCTGGCTTTCCTCTAATAAAGGAAGATTTATGGATTACCAATAGCTCGGGCTCTAACCCTCCCCAACCCCCATCACACACACACACACACACACACACACACACACACACACAGGAAATGCTTTCCATGCCCACAGCTCGGAAATGAGGCGGACTGCCACCAAATATGTGGCGCACACACACACTCACACACACACACTCACACATATATACCACACAGCCAAAACTCCTCAGGAAAGCCAGCACACCATAAAACACACCCGGCATGCACGCAGGCCGTCAAGTTCTCCTGGAATCACCGGCGGCTTCAAAAATCCTCTTAGACTGATCATGGTGTTCATAAATTCATTAGGGAGACGCGGATGGTGTAACAGCATGATGTGATTTTTCCCTCGATGCACCCAGAGATAACGCTCAGGAAGATAAGCCGAAAACGGAACTGATCCCAACCGAAGGCAATGGCTCTACAGGGCTGTGTGTGTGTGTGTGTGTGTATGTGTGTGTGTGTGAGAGTGGTACACACAGTGCAGGTCTGGTAAGGATTTGATGCAGACAGCAGTAATCAGAAACATCTCTGTGGGATATCCTGCTGACTAATTTTCAGAATCAGCTGTAATATGAAGTGTGTATGTGTTGCTGTGTATGTTAACTATTAGGTAGAGAGACTATTGGTAAAATAATGTATAATATATCATCCTCTTATTATTGTGTATTAGCAATTATCGTTAACAATATTAATAACATATATTCTGTTTTGACTCACTGGGCACAAATTCCCATCCACGGACTACTAAAGGCCTTTCAGGAGCGCTTCTGCTTTCCTTAATAAAAAAAGCAAGCACAGCTTTAGAGGTCAAATACAAGTGCATGAAGACACTATTTCTTTCCTCGTACTTTAGCGGCTGATTAGCCGTTTGTGCTCGCGATGCGACGCCAGTCAGCGTTTTGATTCTCTATTAGTCAGCCATCTGTACAGAGCTACGCTACCAGCTAGCCGAAAGGGTTTCCGCATATGCAAAAGCGCATCCATCTGTCGAGTGCTCTCACCTTAGCACCAAACAGCCACCTCACATACACACACATACACAAACGTGTCAAAAAAAAAGCCCCTTTGACCCCCGGCATCCTGTCAACGCGTGGTCCCCGTCCAGGCGCTTCAAGCTCGCCGTTTAGTCCGACTTAACACTCAACAACAATCTCAACACGGAGCGAATGGAAGATCCAGTCGACTATTTTTAAGACTTTTTAATGCATTCCCGCGCGTATTCATCTGCTAATTCCTGCCAGGCCGGAACCATATTTTATGCGGCCGGCGGATCCCGACGTACCCGGAAATGAGAAAGAACAGCACTTATGGGAAGAATAATATGCTTTTAAGAGCCGGGCGTAATCGAATAAAGCGCAGCTGAATACATAATGTGAGGCATTAATGTTCATCTTCATGTTTTAAGACTTACTGCTTCATATAAATATTAGCATCCGAACAAGGGTCCGGGCCTACGAAAAAAAATAAATAAATAAATAAAAAGAGGCCGAGCAGCGGCAGGGATTTATTTCTATTACGGGCGTGGGCATACATCTCGGGGCAGATCTCTCCATGGCTTTTATTAAGCGAGCTCTTCATCATCTTAAACCCAGAGGCCGGGGCTCGCTAATAAACACACATAGATTAGCATCGTGGCATCACAACCACAAAAAAACCCCTAACTAACCAAAATAATCACGGAGAAAACACACCAGCTCTTCCTCCAGTGTTGATCCCGGCTGCGTTAGCGGCTCCTCGGTCTGCAAACAGGTTTTGCCGCTTGATAGCCGGGTCACGGCGCTTCCAGGACACGTACAGCAACATTAGCGAGTTAATACCTACATGACCTGATTTCAGGCGTCTTGTTATGATACCAGTCGTCGGATTAGCACTCGGCCGCTCGGCCTGTGTTGGATTAGCGCCTGTTTTCGTTATTAAATCACACCGAGATCCAGCCGGGGTGAAACCCACCTCTGAAAAACAAAGTTTACCTGAGCTACAGTTTAGGGAAGGTCTGTTCCAGCAACTTGATATACCAAACACACACTTACTTTCATCCAAACCTTCATCACTCTGCTCTAGCAAAGCCCCTCTAGCCCCCCCCCCCTTACACACACACACACACACACACACATACACACCATAATGAACAAATTCTCAGCGCATTACTCTGGACTTGATCTCTGGCAAAATAATGCTGGAACAAACAATTTGGTTTGTCAACACCTTTCTGCAGCCTCCTCCATCACTGTCAGGCCTCCGAATTTAAACGGCAAAGTGCATTTGACTGCTGGACCGTCGGCTGATTACCCTCAACGGCTCTGCCAATTGCTCCAGACAGAGCACGCCCGCTCTGATTGCTAACCTGGCTCGAGGGAGAAAAAAAAAAGAAAGCCCGGTCCGGGCCCGGCGGAGGATTAGCATGAATATTTTGA
>JAYDZG010000030.1:9876165-9893552 GCA_034509265.1 Microcambeva bendego
TGGGCGCGAGCGCCTGCAAAAACAACCAAACAAAACAAAACAAAAAAAAAAACACAAAAAAAACAACACGCAAGTGAGATTGATTTAGGACCGAGGTGTAAACTTGGTGCTATGTGACAGGACGACCCGAATCCCGTCTCGGAAAAAAAGGGTCCAAAAAGGGTTCTCGCTCACAGACGTGAGATCTTATTGGTGCATCAAATGCAGCTGCGACGTAGACGCCCCCTTTAGCTGTAAAGAGCAATAAGTCCTTTTCTTAATAATAAGTTCCGTCTCCTTCTTTTCTTCCCCTCCTCGTCCCAAGTGTCCGTCCAAACACAATCGCTTGTTTGGTTTTGTATATAATACATAGTTTAATAAATTAAATAAAGGACCAAAAAAAAAAAAAACAAACAAAAAAAAAGATTTAAGGGTATGAGCGAGCTAGGTATACGTGGGTCATTTTTCTTTCTGTTCGTCTGGTGTTTTATTTTGTGCATTTTTAAATTATATTTTTGGGAAGGTTCCCATTCTCACAGCGCCGGAGTGGCACGGACAGTATTACGCTTCCTCGGTCCCGACCAAACCCGCTCCGGGCAAGCAAGCGGACGAAAGACAAACGAGCCGCGCCTTTTTATTTATTCGATAGCTAGCAAACTTTTGATCCTGTGTGTTTTCGTTCTGAAGCATTCCACTAGCGAGCTTTTGAAGTACGGGCCGCTCGAACCGGCTCACTCTGTTCATCCGGCGGGGACGTCCTGCTGTATTTATTTTTCCTCGCGGTGGAGACGATTTATTTATTTGCTGTTATTTTCCTCGTCGGTGAGCCGGTGCGGTTCTCCACCACCGGGCCGAACCAGGGAGGAACTCTCGACCTTTTGAAGATTTGACTACCTGTTATCTTTTGACACCCCCCCCCTTTTACTGTGCACTTACATAAGTTACCTGTCCCAAAAAGAACCAGTGCTTTCTGACACCACCCAGCCACCAGGATCGGTCTCACTACATCTGACTTTTATATCCTATTTATTTTTAAGATTCAGAGCATTACACCCGATCCTAGACCCGACCACTAACAGCAGGAGGAACTGATCCGTCATCAGATTCCAGACTTTTTATAAAAACGCCGGGCCCGAATGTATTTTTCCTCAAGTGTGCTTAGCAAATATAAATAAATATATATATATATAAATAAAAGAAATGTCACTTTAAACCCTGGATAATCAGAAATGCTTGTACAAAACCGGGCCCCGAGAGTCTGATCTGGATTCCTGTGTTTCACTGGGTGTGTGTGTGTGTGTGGATTTAGAAAGCTCTGGTTGAAGCAGAACAGGTCCTGTAGATCCACCACCTGATCTGAACTTCATGGTCATTCTTCTCTGTAAAACGTGCACTCTGATTCTAGCTGTAAGTCCAACTGCAATACTTACAATAAAATACACAGATTGTCCGATCTGAAGACCAAACCTGTCCTGTGTGTGTGTGTGTGTGTGTGTTTGTATACGTTAGTTTAATCCTTGTATACATCTTCAAAACGTTCCCTCATGAGAAGAAGATATTGTGGGTTTACAACTACTGTACATGAAGTCCAAAATGCCAGAAATGTAAACGTTCGTCTGTTGCCCGTAGTCTGGTCTGTAGACTTCTCTACTCTTTACCCTGGCTTGTGTGGAGAGGTTTGGATTTCCCATCATCAGTAACCGATGATAACGCCGACACAGAGCTGAACATCATGTTTATTATCTGAGTATTAGAGGTTTTGTACCAATACAAAACTGATGATCATTCTCAGTGCCACACTGTCTGTCTTTAAGTCCAGTTCAGTTTTCAAGGGAAAATGCATTCATGAGTGTCTTCTGTTTTAGTGAATGATGGGTAATGATGAAACTGTGCATATTAGATGTAAGGATATATCCAAGCAGAAAAGAAGAGAGTGATGGTTAAATACATTTAACATAAATGCTTATTTATAAATAGGACAAATTATTGATATCGTTTTAATTGAGTCTTCGACTGTCACTAGTCGAATTTGAGTGCATAAGAACAATTATTTTTGTAAGGGCACAAATGTGTCGAGAACTGTAAGTCATCTTTAACAGTGAGGAATTGTGACCTTTTTACACGCGTTTAGGGGATTATGAAGAGCAGCAAATTAATCAATCTTTAAATACAGAATAATCGGTAAATCGGTAATGACACGGCGCGGTCGCTA
Organism: Microcambeva bendego; assembly: GCA_034509265.1. Taxonomy (NCBI): domain Eukaryota; kingdom Metazoa; phylum Chordata; class Actinopteri; order Siluriformes; family Trichomycteridae; genus Microcambeva; species Microcambeva bendego. The sequence continues at coordinate 9,878,357 of JAYDZG010000030.1, forward strand.
GAGGGCGCTGCTGCTTTGTGAATCGTCTTGAGGCGCTTTAATTGGCGGTTCTGGAGTGCTGGTCTTCTGATGAGCAGAACTTGATAATTAAAAGCTTCAGACATGCTTGTCAGAAGGTGTGTGTGTGTGTGTTTCAGGAGTGTGTGTTGGGTTCCAGAGAGCGGCAGTAAAGGTCCTACTAGATGTAATTTAATTAGCATAGAAGGTAAAATGTTTACGCACTAATACGAGTGGCCACTAGGGGGCACCATGAAGTCGTCTTCAAATGATTTTGACCCCAAGCTGTCATTTTAACAAAAACGTTTTGTCAACAATAGTGAATTCTTCTGGCCAGCATATAGTGAGAACTTCAAATATCCCAGAATTAAGCGTGTTTAATTAGAAATGTATTTGGTGTTCTTTAAAAATATGTTTAACTTTCAACATTATGTACGAATCTTTCTTCGCCAAGGGTAAACTGACACGGCGCAGTCGGTAGAGGGCGCTGTTGCTTTATGATCTTCAGCTCCACTGTATTATGCAGCAGTTTTTTATTATTTACATTAAACGCTGTAACATTTTGTCGGTAAAAAAAAGGGGTTTATTGTTTATTTTTAGCTTTAGAATTGCTCTTTGATTGTAATTTATTCTGAGTTCACAAAGTTATCGCAAACTCATTCTACCTACATAGGCACGTTACAGCCCGTTATGATCAGCAATGATGAATCAGGACGTCGTTCAACAAGGTTTAAGGCATCTTAGGACTTTTGGAGACCCCCACGTTGATCACTGTACCTGTCTGTGTATTTGTCCATTTAGTAGAGATTTAGAAAAGCAGCAATGATCAGGCGTCCACATACTTTTGACATCATGTTTCTTGTGTGGTGGTCTTCAGGTTTCAGGGATTTCTTGACAGTTCCAGAAATCCATGGAGTCCTAAGATCGCCACGACACACACTTTGACGGAAGTATGTGGGCACCTGATCATGAGCTAGTTGGGAGCCTTGTAATGAAACCACATGCCTTAATTACCATGAAGGTTAGGACACAATCAGCACAATTTGCAACCATAACAGGCTCACCTACTCCTGCAGGACTTTGTATGTTTATATTATTTATATATATATGAGTTGAATCCACGATTTTATAACCTACGCAGAAGCCGATGATAAAAGCGCAGCTCGGCCAGAAGGAGAAATATTAATAAATAAATGTAAATTCAGGATGACTCAGACGCCAGGTGAAGAACCCACACCTCCACCGGCACAGGGGAAAACCCCCACAGAGCTTCTCTCTGTTTTTCAGCTTCCAGAGCACAAAGATCATGAGAGATTTTTACATGTATGTGATAGTTTAGTGTCGCGCTCAGTGCTCAGATCCCCATGAGACTTTCCATCAGGGCGGCGTGATGTGGACGAGAAAAGAAAAGTGATCCTTTCATTATCCTGATAGTGATGTGAAATGTGCTCATGTGTTTGAGCCATAGTGTGTATACATTGTGTGTGTGTGTCCTCCGTATTTTAACCCACCCTCTTCAGCTTCTGCAGAAGAGGACTTTGGTACAGGAATGATTGTGGATGATTTGAGACATGGTGGAACTCTGGCCTGGGACAGCGAGATGTTAAATATGTCTGCCTCAGACAGTTGGTGTGCACAGAGCTTCAGAATTCCAGCTTCAGCAGGTACAACAAGAGCTTTGCAGAAATTTCGAGTGAGTCTGTGGGGATTTGTGGCCATGTAGTAGTGTCTTGTCGGCACTGGACCCACTGTGACCCTGACGGGGAGGAGCTGATCATTCCACGGGGTTCACAAACTTTCTGCGAGCAATTAATGGCTGCCAGTGCACACACACACACACACACACACACACACACAGTCCTCAGGAGGTGACACGAGGCGTGCGTCATTCGTTTCTGAGGGCTCAAACCGGCCGAGGCAGACTTTTACACTTACAGTATTCACACACACACACACACGTAGGTGTCATACCATGCTGCTGTGTGTGTGTGTGTGTGTCGGTGTGTGTGTGGGGGGGACGACGACACTAATCTCACACACAAAATGTGAGTGTTCACCCCCTCTGTGTTCTGAGCCTTAAGGAAGCGGAACCCTCATCGGGACTTTGTGGCGTCTCTGTGTCTGCAGCGCTGGCTATGAATTGGTGGGTGAAGGCCGGTGTCACACGGCGCCCACTTCCTGCTGTCCTCTGTCAGCTGACAGGACGAGGAAGGAGCCGAGAGGAAACGCCGCTCCGGCTGGAGAGCCGCGTCGGCCAAGGAGTGCTAGCCTAAGATGGCGTTTTGAAGTGACTCAGGCAAAACATCAAATTAAATCAGACCGAACACATCTGCTCCCACTGTGGTTTACATGACGTAACGTGAAGCAATTATTATGTACATAATATATTGTTTATTTGTCTTTTAAATTGTTTCATTTCATTATTATTATTATTGTCTGCAACATGTTTTTTTAGGCTTGTGACCTGTACGTTTGTATAGCATATAGGGTGGGTGCAGCACAGCTCCAGGCTCCTGGGTTTGAATCTTGTCTTCAGTCGCTAGTGCGAATGCTTGAGCGTTACTTTGCAATGGACTGTAGGGAGTCTATCTGCGCAGTTAATTGGGCAGTTGTAGCCTAGTGATTAAGGTACCGGACTAGTAATCAGAAGGCTGATGTTGCGCCCTAATAATGAATTGCTTAGACTGTATACTGTAACTAATGTAAGACGCCTTGGGTAATGCTGAACATGTATATGGGCACAAATTCCAACACGGACCATCTTCGGGGTCTTCTGAGAAGCTTTCAGAGCTTATGGGAGGTCAGACAAACTTACAGTCAGGCGTCCAAAAACTGAGTCTGATTCTGTATGTGAATTGTAAAACCGCCCTCATTTTTTTCGCGTATCCCTGGATGTGGTTCGAACCTTTAAGGTTGGGACTCTGGGCGGATGGATTCCTCATTCTGACCTCCGAAAGTGTCGCTTCCACCCACGCTGTGGGTCCTGTGTCACGTCGTCATCCTCTTACTGGAACATAAAGAGGAACCGTTGCAGGTGAGTCACCGTCACAGATCACATAAGCTGTTATTCCTCACTACCTTTGCGGTTCTCTGTTTTGGTTCTCGACATCAAAAAACTATTTAACACTGTCGGGTCACTTTATAATGACCCCCTTCGTTCCAGGCATCCACGTGCAAGGTGCTCAACTGATCTGGGTGTGAATCCATCCTTAGAGACAGCGTACCAGAGGGAATCTTCTAGCAAGACGATGTGAGACATTGGTTAGAAGAGGGTGACCAAGACGTCCGAGTACCACCCTGAGCCCTAATTCTTCAGACTCGAGCCCAGTTAAGTGTCTGTCCGCTCGCTCTAGACGTTGGCTGCTTTGAAGCATCTCCGTCTATGTGAATTAGTGCCCTTTGAGTCAAAAGATGACCAAGCTTGTGTGTGTGAACGGTTAGTTGGTACACTGTTTCTTGCTTTGTGCTCAGGGAGAGAAGAGGGCCTTCCCTAAACTGTCACTGCAAAGAAGTTGGAGGCATCTGTCATGGTTGAAATACACAAACTGAGAAACTGAACTAAGCTCCCTGATACTTGGAATGCACGTGTTACAGTCGTGCGATCCTAGAAGAAACTGACCCTGTGATTTAGGATAGAAGTGTGTGTGTGTGTGTGTGTGTGTGTGTGTGTGTGTGCGTGTAAGTTCTGCCTTTGGTGTCGTTTCCCTATAATAATTGTTTCACAGCTTAAATCGGTGTCACCAGGTCCAGGTGTTCATTTTTTAGGCTGTGCAGTCACGACAGCTTCGTCGGTTCTGATTTCATTCTGCAGCCGATATGCAAACCTCAGTAAGACCATCTAAAGAGGATCTATACCACCCGACTCCCTTACATGCCCCAATAGCCACAATCCCCTCATTAGGGCGCGCCCTCGCCCACCCTGCTGGGAGTCACACGAGAGTGGCACGGCCGTGTTTTCCTCACACTGGCATCCCGAGTGAATCTGGCGCCCCGATGAGTGGGCCAGTGTGGATCTTCTGTGAACGCCACTACTCGTAACTAACTGAAATTTAGTCGCTGTTCTTTTGTGTGAGATCTCGGTGATGGACTGGATTCGCTGGTATGGGGTTCCGGAGATGTTTGTGGACCACTGAGTCACAGTGAGCCGTGTGTGGATGTGGTGTAGATTTCATCTGTGACCATGCTGACCTTCATACTGTCCATCAGAGTTTTACTTTCTGTTGTGGTTCTGTCTATCTGTGGGATGAGTCATGATCACACCCGTGTGTGTGTTTGTGTGTGTGTGTGTGTGTGTGTGTGTTTTATATTTGGTATATGCAGTCTGATCACCACAGTGCTGGAGTGAAGATCAACACTAATAGGGTCCTGATAATAATAACAACAATAAAATTCATAATAAAATAGTAATAATAAATGTGATTATTATTATTAATTTAGAAGTAGTGTTATTAATAATAATAATAATAATAATAATAATAATATAATTATAAATACTGATAATACTTTTGGCCACATTGTGTTCACCGTTTCATCGTCCGAGGTGAATGTGTGTGCGTGTAGAGGAGTGACTCAAGGATGATCAGTAAAAGCATTCAGAGGGGTGCTGATATGACTCAGTGCTCACTGATGACCTGGGTGTTTGCATGTGTGTGGGGGTAGAGAAGATATTGTCCCTGAACTGGCACAAATTCCCATACGCTGACGTACTTCAAAGTCTGGCGTGTTCTAGCAGCGCGGCCTCACGGGTTGATCTAATATCCAAGAAGCTCAAGAGACGTTCAAATACTTTTGTGTCCACGTTATTCCCAGCTGTGGTTTCCTTATTTACATTTATGAATCCATATGGTGATTTCCAAGGGTTTTTGTTCTCTCATGACTCTGGCATTCGGTTCTGGAATCCAGGAAGCACCTGCAAGCACGTCTTAGAGATTCCCTCCATTGTGTTTCCACGCTTATTTAAAGCGCCTACCTTATTTAAGGAAGTTAAGCCGCACACACACACACACACACACACACACACAATGTGCAACAGAAAAAGTAGATGGTGAGAATGATAACGGGAACAGGAGGGGGAAATCCAGAGCTTTTTAATTGGCGTCCTTCCAATCTAACGTCTGCTACACCTGTGAGACTTTCTACGTTCAGTACACCAAGAGAACTACAATGAGAACTGAAGAGCTGGGCTCATCTTACAACCTCCAGATACCTAGCAGAGAACTTAACAGGGTTGTGGTGGCGTGAAAGGTGCCTCGTCGTTCCTCGTTAGGTGATTATGATCGAGCACAGGGCCATAAAAATCTGAGCTTTTCTCTAAGCCAATGGAAGCTCACGTCTACTGTATGTACAACAAAATTAAAAGAACGACCAGGACTGGGTAGCACTGCGGCGGCAAGAAGGTCCTGGGTTTGGTTCCTGGAAGGAGATGGTGTGGGTTTACTTAGTGTCATAGCTGTAAGCATGTCCCATACAAATGTATGCTAATGCAGAAGGTGGCGTGGTTTTTGTAGCTGGACAGTTTGGATCTGTGTGTGTGTGTGTGTGTGTGTGTGTGTGTGTGTGTGTGTGTTTCCCTGTGGGCCTGTGACGAAATCAGGAGGGAGATTAAACTGGGCGCATATGGCCGAATGCCTGCTGCTCTAATCCAGTCATAACCTGCCTTTCCTGTCACACACACACACACACACACACACATACTTGCCCTGCATGCACATATGCTGACATGCTGGAATATACACACACAGTAACTAGAATGGGCGTCCCAGTACTTTTGTCAGTGTCAGTGTATAGGATCAGATCTTGCCTCGTATACTTCTTCACACACTGAATGTGAGCCATATGGAGGTACAGAACTGAGAACACACTCCTCACACACTGCTAATTTGGGCACGGTGAACTTTCTGGCGTTCGGCAGCAGTGACGTATAATCGCATTAGTTCTTAAAGGATTTTTCTAGACAGGATTACTGTGCTGGTGGTGCTTGGGAGGAAGTCAAGATCCCAGTTCATGTCATGTATTAAACTAATATGCTATATTAGATTTTCAGTCTTTTAAGTGAGCTAATTGCATTAAGGGATATTATTAATATGTGGAGGATTTATTTAGGTTTTCCTTACAATTATTTTGACTGCATTTATCCATTAGTGTTATTATATTGTGTTAATAATAGTATATAAAGTATCATTATGCTGTTATTTATTGCATGTATTTGTACACATTCAAATGAATAAATGAGTAATCATCATCATCATCATTATTATTATTATTCAACTCAAAATAAGCTTTATTGGCCTGACAAATAAGGGCATTAGTATTGCAAAAGTACAATAGAAAAGAACAGATTCACACCAAACACAGATACAAAACTATTAAATACAACACAAAAAGGTAAAATATAATACAAGTACAATAACAAAACAACAAAAACAAGTCAAAATACTACTAATATAAATGATTATATTTAAAGTTATGAGCACCTGGGGACAGGTGTGTGTGTGTGTGTGTGTGTGTAGTGCTGCTAGTGTTCTCTGTGCTTACACAGTAGGTGAGACAGTTTATAATGTATAACATGCATTATTAATAATATCATCATCATTATGTTTACATGTTATTGATGTAATCATTACATGGCGAGAGCACAAAACTAGGGCAGTCTTGTGTAGAGGCGGGGCTATGATCTCAGTGGGCAGGGCTAACTCGACTGTGCTTTGTCGGTGTCCATATATGGTCAGTGACGTCAAAAGCCGGAGATTTTCTGTCATATATAAAAGGTGAAGCGAGCGGAATCCCCTCAGTGTGCGGAATGTAACTCGAGTCTGCGCACTCCGACTGCGCAACTGTCCGCTAATACACCAGTAACACACACCGGGATTCATTCGTGGCGTCATGAAGGTGTGCAGCGTGGACAGCGCGCGCGTCCGGCGGATACTGCGCGAGGAGGGCTCGAGCTGTTTGTTCCTGGACTGCCGCCCTTACCTGTGCTTCACGCGCTCCAGCATCCGGGGCTCGCTGAACGTGAACCTGAACTCCTTGGTGGTGCGTCGCGCGCGCGGAGGTCCGGTGCCGCTGCGCTCGGTGATCCCGGACGAGCGCGCGCTCTACCGGATTCAGGAGGGCCGCGTGCGCGCCGTGGTCGTGCTGGATCAGCGCACGCGCCGCCTGCAGGCGCTCAGAAAGGACAGCGTCGCGCGCCTCGCCATCCGCAGCCTCGCGCACCGGGTCGGCTGCGCGCACATCTGCTTCCTGAAGGGTGAGCGGAGCTGATGTATTAATTTCATTCATAATCATTTTAATTCATTTTAATTAGGTTTAAATTGTCCTTTTGGCATCTGTGAATATTTCGGAGCGTCGTTTACATAATCAATCCAGTTTTATTTGGCGCAGTGATGTTATTATTAATAATAATAATGTTTTATAATACATATATTTATGACGTCTTTTAATAGGAACTATATTATTACTGTACTTATTTATATCATTGCCTTGTGCCTGATATAGGAGGACGAGGCTCTCAGCATTAATGTTGTGTTGTGTCTTTTCAGGAGGTTATGAGAGCTTCCACGAACACTATCCTGACCTGTGTACTGAGGCTAAACTCACTCCAGAGGTCAACACAGCTGATTCGGACTGGAGTAACACCAGGGAAGTCCGGCCTGATCTGGAATATCATCAGGTATTTAGAAGACTTTTTCACCAGTGTTTTACACACAGTGGTATTTGTCCTCCACCTTTTAACCCTGTCCAAGGCACCATATTAGAGAAAATGCGTGTCCAGTGTACCGGGCCCATTGGTGGTACCGGGCCCACTCTGGCACCTGGTTTCAAAAATGATACAGATCCGTTTGGACGTAATGCCTATATGATAAAATACCTTCGCGGATACGCCTTACTTCTTCTCTGTGTGGACAGGGCTTAAGGTTTTGCCCTCAGATTACTATAGAGTTCGAAGCAGTGTTAGCTATATGAGGGTAAAAGATGCCGTCAGCTACAGTGCATGTGTCGAAGGGGTCGTGCCGACGGGTCAATAGGCTCTACTCGATAAGGGCACGTGCGTGTGTGAGCTGATCTCAGGCGGCGGGTAGTACTGATATAAAGGTATCCATTGGTCCAGGTTCCATTGTGCTTTAACAAGACTGGTCAACTACTCCGAAATTACTTACCCTTTTGTTGCTGTGTGTGAAGGATGGTCCAGTGGAGCTGTTGCCCTTCCTTTACCTGGGCAGCGCCAACCACGCCCGGCGGCTGGAATGTCTGAGTGAGCTGCAGATCACTGCACTGCTGAACGTATCCCGGCGGGACTGGCATGGCGCCGACGGGCCACAGCGCTACAAACGCATTGCTGTGGAGGATGACCACATGGCCGACATCGGCTCACACTTTCAGGAGGCCATCGACTTCATCGGTGAGGACTGAAGCTCTGATATATCATCTCTCTCTTACACACACACGCTCACACACACACACCTTCTAATTATTGAATTCATTTGTTGTAACATTTTAGTGGATTCCCACGAACTCAGACTAACATCTAATTCTTCTAAAGCATTACATTTCTTGATTATTATTATTATTATGTTTTATGTAAATGTTAAATTATTACATTGTTATACATATAACAGACTTGGTGGCACAATTTCAAAGGGTCCCAAACTCTGTCTCAGGTCTGGGTGGCATGTTCTCTAAAACTGGCTTGTTAATAAAAACCTTGTCCCTTGAATTATCCCCTGGATTGACTTATAGGTCTGAACTTTTGGGGAGGTGAGTGTGTGGTACCCTGACGTGCAAAACAACCTTAAGTGTAGAAGAATGTATGCAAATACATTGTGATAATCAAACTAACACTGGCATGTTTGTTCTGAGCTTTTAGAAAATCTTCCTGAGATACCAAACCTTGAAATAAAACTGTCTAAATCTAGTCCTGAGCTGGTGCTGTTTATAAATAAAGCCTTCCTCTAATCTCAGCTGCTTCATGATGAGGCTAAAATAAACTGGCTTTGTGCAGAAGCTGGCACTCTTGCCTATCTCTCACAAGCATTATCGCCGCTGGTACTCTGTACCCGAGACAGAAGAGGAGCGGATGATCAGATCCCTCAGGCCTGAGTCAGCCGTGCAGCGTTGTGCTGGTGATGACGGGTGGGTCTGGTGTGTCAGCGCATGACTAGCGCTTTAATACTTTCCAATGTGGGGTGTACGTGTCGGGTGTGGCTTTCGGCTCTTGTTTGGCACCTTGATGATCACAAGATGCCCTGATTAAGCTTGAGTCATATCCAAACATGTGATTTATCCTCAAATAAGGGTTAAATAAACATCCTCACTGGGTTATTTATAGTCCAGAGTAAATCAGGACCTCGTCTGACACAATCAGAACGACACATAAAATAGGTTAGGCTGTCTCGCAGCCGCAGAGACCCAGGTTCTAATCCCAGTGGGGCCACTCACCTGATCAAGTACTTCTCAGACACCATAGGTGACATTGGTGTTAGTATTGGGTGGCTCAGTAGGTAACATTGTCACCTCACAGCAAGATGGTCCTGGGTGCTTTTTTGTGCAGCCCGATAATAAATCTTTGTTTGGGGACTCCTAGTTGTGTGAAATTTGATGATATGTGCTTCACGGTGCATTGCAAGTTTTAACTCCAAGGTTTAACACTTTTAAATAAATGCTTGGCAACATATAAGAAATATCAACATTAAACACACATTTGTTTTTGTTGCTTTGGATGATGTTAAAGTTGTCCACAAAGAAACCAAGTATGTGACATAAACGCGGTCACTTAAATTATATCTGATTTATTATAATAAAAGATGTTAGTACATTTGAATGTAACAGAATGGTTGAAAGACATGGTTTGAGTCCTGGTGATTAATTGGTTAGTAAAGTCAGGACCGGTCAGGGCACCACATACCCAATCACATTTATTTACTCAGACTCTGAGATCAGGACACCCAGAGAAATATCGAACAGACAGACTGAATGTCAATATAAAACCAACACTACCAGCTGACCGCCATGCTGTCCACTATTACAAATAAACAAAAATATTGGTAATTATGCCACTCGGTCGACCTCAGTCTGAGGGAGGAAGGTAATCATGATGGAAGTTGGATGGTGTGTGTGTTTGTGTGTGTGTGTGTGTGTGTGTGTGTGAGTCCAACTGAGTCAGAGGACAAAAAAGCACGAAAAAGGGAATGAAACTATTTGACATTTGAATAGACAAACTTCTGGAAATCAGATGTCATGAGAAAGACGTTCACGAGAGAATGACTAAAAAAGGCAAACATAGAAGAATTTACATTGTTTAACACTTCTCATCCAGACAGTGAAAGTCCCAATAAGGACACGACCAGCTGTGCTTTTCATTTAGAAATGTTTTATTAAATAATTTTTCTCACATTCATTGACAGATCTTCACAGTCTTATGCAAACATATTAAAATAGAGTGACCTGGGTCACCTGAGGCTTCTCGCAAGACTGCTGTGTCTCCATATGAGTAATTAGGAGGTTGTTTGTTTACTTTTGGGCCCCGAAGCAAGACCCTTAACGCTTAATTGCTTAGACTGTATAGTTCTTTGGTGCCAATTGTTCCATGTGACCAAGAAGCACTTAGATTTATTTTATGGACGGATCTAGTCAGAGAAAAAGGACTTAATAAAAACAATAACTAAACTTCTCCGTTCATTCTGTGTTCCAGATGAGGTGAAGCGAGAGGGCGGGCGGGTGCTGGTGCACTGTGAAGCGGGCATCTCGCGCTCCCCCACCATCTGCATGGCGTACCTGATGAAGACCCAGCGGCTGCGTCTGGAGGAGGCATTCGACGCCGTGAGGCAACGTCGCTCCATCATCTCACCCAACTTCAGCTTCATGGGTCAGCTGCTGCAGTTCGAGAACGAGGTCCTGGCCTCACCCGTGGACACAGAGAAGCACGGCGAGGAGGAGGGGCGGCACGATGGCAGACACGAGTTCACCGCGGAGAAGAACTTCGAGTCGATGGTGTTCTCATTTCCTACCTCCTTCCTGTCGCCCATCAGTCTGAGCACCATCACTACCCAGCCTTAGCCTCGAAATATAGAGGTCAAACGCACAGGTAAATATGCGTGTGGCAGGAAATGAAGCGGCAGATGAGCAGAACATTCAGGTGACTGACCATGAGAAGCATAGGCTTTAATATGGATCTGTATTCTTCAATTCTCGAGGAACGCTTGACTGTGGACATTTGTGCCCATTAACTTGAAGGAGTGTGGATGAGAATCAAAGATCCACTGGACGCCAGTGGATCCAAATTAGAAAGCTTTATTTTTAGATTGAAACTGGACGGTTCACTCGGAAGAGGCCCCAATTCTTCACTTGTCAATGCCTGGGTGATTCATTCAAAATGCGTCTCACCAGGATGAAGCAATCTGAAGCAAAAGAAGACCCTACATTTCTTGACATGTGGGTAATCAATTGCATTATGTGTGACGATGGAGATGGTTTCCTGCCAGACACATTTCCATGTGGTGCTCCGAGTTCCTGAACATGCTCAGTCCAGTTTCCATTCCATCTTGTGAAAAACACTCTTGGAGAAAAGGACATGAATGTCATATTTCGAAGTTACGCAGAGGCTCCTCATACTGAGAAGCACATTGCACATTTCTTGCTTCATCCTGGTGAGAGTCATTACAGAATATTATGGGCCACTTTCAAATTTAAATCCAGGTGTGACTTAAATATTTAATTCCAGCTATTCTGCAGGCTTGACTTTCGATCATATAGTGTACAGTAACATAAGGACAAACACATTAAAGTGTGGCAGGCTGTAGGTTAAACACTGATCTACTAGACAGGCAGGTTGGATTTGATACGGAAGGGCTGGTGAGAGCAGCACTGTAGATTAAATTGGGTTTTTTTTCGCCCTTGAAGGTACATAGTGCTAATTTAAACAATCACGTTACCTTTCCTCACAACAGAAGTCAAATGCTACAGCTATATTAATTCACGTTATTTTTTACTGCTGATACAGCTTGATTTACAGCTAAGTACTTTATTCGACGTGCAATAAGATCATGAAAACGTGGCTCATGTGTCACTATCCAGCATCTAACTCTATTTTCTAATTTTAAGAGCATTTAGGATCATTTTTACACCTGCCACATTTTATGTTTTACATGCAAATCACTTTGTCTTCTAAAAATATAGTCATGTAGCATTTTACATCCAACCTTGTAAACGGTGGCCCGTCCAACAAACTTCCATTAAAGTGACTGCAGGAAAGATCTTAATAGAAATGTTTTAACACAGTTATATTGGAATGATTTTTTTTTTTTAATCTGAAAGTGTTACCTTTATGTTTGCCTTAGAACGAGTCGATGTGCACAGCTGACATGCTGCACTACAGCCTTAGTTCAAAGATCATCTCTGCCTATTGTGAGGATTACTGAGACAAATCAGATAAATGATTACTGTATGTTATATTGTTTTTTAAAACTAATTTAATTAAGGGTGACTGACAATAAATGTGTTTGCAAAAACAGTAAAATATGCTCCTGATGATTTCTTTTCCAGCCTTAGAAGCCAGAAAGATGCTGGACTTGAAGTAAATTGTATCAAGTATATACCATTATAAAACATTGTGATCTATATTTAGCATGTGGCCAGATGTGTTTGAGATCGCTGGAACTAATTCATGTTAAACTTTAAAGTAGTTATTTTATGGTCTTTCCCAAAAACTAAAGTAAATGACGAGTTGATGTTCTGAGCTTTATAACAATAGTGTAATCATGGATCTACACCATTCAAAGAAAAATCCCAAATGCTGCAGGTGTATTTATATGAGCACACATTCACTAGTTACTTTATAGTACGGCTATATATTTCTTTTTAGATTTTATGTGTTTTAAATAATTGTAGTAGAGGGTTTTTCAGCATGAAGAACATTAACAGGGTAAGTATTTCATACAAGTGATTTTTTAGCATCAGAGTTGAATCCAGTTTGATAGTTTTGCACTTTATTTATTATTTTATATTAAAGTGAATCTACCGTTACTGTTCACACGAGGGGGCGGAGCCACACTAACAGTAACGGACAAAACGTTCTCTCTGATTGGCCGTTGCCGTCCGGGTCATACCAACGTCTCAAAATAGGGGAGCCGCGTTAGCGGAAACACACCAAATTCAATTAAAGTAAATAATTCAATTGTGAATTTGAATTTAATCGTTTAAACGATCGATCATAGTTTACGATTGCAAACAACAAGACATTTATATTGTTTTAATAGATCGGTTTTTAATGTCAACGTTTGAGATTGTCCCCTGTTTGAAAGTAAATTGAGCAGTTTGGAGTTTCGCGCCACTGTCCTCATTGTCAGTGTTGGCGTTGTGGGTGAGAGAGAAAGAATATTGGGTTTTTCATTCAATATTTCATGTGTTAACTACGCATTTATAATCGTTTACAGTTTTTCTTATTGATTTCAAACATGAATAATAATATGCCTGTCTGGTTTATCTTTAGACATGTAATATCCACACATATCAATGGCTTTTGTGATGGATATACAACCCCAAAACCAGAAAAGTTGGCACGTTGTGTAAATCGTAAATAAAAACAGAATACAATGACTTGGAAATCATTTTCAACCTATATTCAATTGAACACACTGCAAAGACCACATACTTAACGTTCGAACTGGTAAACTTTGTTATTTTTTGCAATTATTAGCTCATTTCGAATTTGATGCCTGCAACATGTTTCAAAAAAGCTGGCACAAGTGACAAAGACGACAGAGAAATTTGAGGAATGCTCATCAAACACTTATTTGGAATATCCCACAGGTGAACATGCTAATTGGGAACAGGTGGGTGCCATGATTGGGTATAAAAGCAGCTTCCTTGTCATGCTCAGTCATTCACATAGAAGGATGGGGCGAGGGTCACCACTTTGTGAACAAATGCGTGGGCAAATTGTCGAACAGTTCAAGAACAACTTTTCTCAACGAGCTATTGCAAGGAATTTAGGAATTTCACCATCTACGGTCCGTAATATCATCAAAAGGTTCAGAGAATCTGGAGAAATCACTACACGTAAGGGGCAAGGCCGAAAACCAACATTGAATGCCCGTGACCTTCGATCCCTCAGGCGGTACTGCATCAAAAACCGACATCAGTGTGTAAAGGATATCACCACATGGGCTCAGGAATACTTCAGAAAACCACTGTCAGTAACTACAGTTTGTCGCTACATCTGTAAGTGCAAGTTAAAGCTCTACTATGCAAAGCAAAAGCCATTCATCAACAAGATCCAGAAACGCCGCCGGCTTTGCTGGGCCCGAGCTCATCTGAGATGGACTGATGCAAAGTGGAAAAGTGTTCTGTGGTCTGATGAGTCCACATTTCAAATTGTCTTTGGAAACTGTGGACGTTGTGTCTTACGGACCAAAGAGGAAAAGAACCATCCGGACTGTTATAGGCGCAAAGTTCAAAAGCCAGCATCTGTGATGGTATGGGGGTGCATTAGTGCCCAAGGCATGGGTAACTTACACATCTGTGAAGGCACCATTAATGCTGAAAGGTACATACAGGTTTTGGAGCAACATATGCTGCCATCCAAGCGACGTCTTTTTCATGGACGCCCCTGCTTATTTCAGCAAGACAATGCCAAGCCACACTCTGCACGTGTTACAACGGCGTGGCTTCGTAGCAAAAGAGTGCGGGTCCTCCCCTGGCCTGCCTGCAGTCCAGACCTGTCCCCCATTGAAAATGTGTGGCGCATTATGAAACGTAAAATACGACAACGGAGACCCCGGACTGTTGAACAACTTAAGCTGTACATCAAGCAAGAATGGGGAAGAATTCCACCTGAAAAGCTTCAAAAATTGGTCTCCTCAGTTCCCAAACGTTTACTGAGTGTTGTTAAAAGGAAAGGCGATGTAACACAGTGGTAAAAATGTCCCTGTGCCAACTTTTTTGCAATGTGTTGCTGCCATTGAATTCTAAGTTAATGGTTATTTGCTAAACAAAATAAAGTTTCTACGTTCGAACAATAAATATATTGTCTTTGCATTCTATTCAGCTGAATATGGGTTGAAAAATATTTGCAAGTCATTGTATTCTGTTTTTATTGACGATTTACACAACGTGCCAACTTTTCTGGTTTTGGGTTTTGTATATGGAGAGCAAGATTTTGAAAGGTCACCCCTTCTCTCTCTTTTTTTTTTCTCTCTTTGTGTAT
>JAYDZG010000030.1:9939279-9949342 GCA_034509265.1 Microcambeva bendego
AACCGTCGTGTGCTCAGATCCCCTCGTTCCCTGATCAAGAGTGTAAAAGTGCACTGGAGGAGTCCGATAAGCCACGCCCACCCTCGCCATGCGCCACACCCGAGAGACAGACCCCGCCCCCACGCGTGTGTGAGCCGAGTATGACGGGTGAGACGGAGAAGCGGCATCCGGAGGAGAACCAGAAACAAGGTATGAGCGCCTAGTCGTGCCTAGTCAGATGTGTGTGTGAATATTCCCAAGTGATGGCTGCAAATCGATCCCTGATATTTAAACGCGTAACTATAGTGTTAATAGAATAGTTGCAGTGATATGTTGGTGCTTTTTGTAGATCTGCAGAGCTCAGAGAATGTGAATTCTCCTCTGAGGACGAGCATCGAGGCTCCTTCACCATCAGAGCAGGAGAAGATTGTTAGTGAACAGAGCATCCCATTGGGTGAGTCAGATTATAACATAACATTATGACCCTCTTCCTAATATCGTGTGGGACCCTCAGGAGCTGCCAAAGTCTAGTGGTTAGGGTACTGGACTAATAATACAAAGGTCGCCGGTTCAAACCCCACCACTGCCAGGTTGCTGCTGTTAGGCCCTTGAGCGAGGCCCTTAACCCTCATCGCTCAGGCTGTATACACCTACTGTAAGTCGCTTTGGATAAATGTGTCTGCTAAATGCTGAAAATGTAAATAAAGAGATGATCGGTGTTCATCACTTCACCTGTCGGTGCTCAGGATTTTCTACCTGCTCTGTGTAAAACTCTATTGTGACTGTTACATTATTTATTTACCACAACAGTGGCACTTGAGAAAACCCTGTTTTGCAGTCCAGAGGTGTGTCATGATGGCGTGTATTGCCTTCAAGAGGGTAGCAGAAGTGTTACACTGTTTTGCTGCGACCCGGGCTCGAACTTCAATCGTACTTTTCAGAGGCTTGACAGTCAAGTTAGAAAAACACTGGTGTATGTAAATACTATGAAAATAGAAGCTGACTTTACGTGTGTGTGTGTGTGTGTGTGTGTGTTAGGTGTGGAATTCATTGTGCCCAGCACAGGCTTCTTCTGTAAGCTCTGCAGCCTTTTCTACAGCAGTGAAGCGACGGCCAAGAGTACACACTGTCGGAGCACTGTTCATTACCGCAATCTACAGGTCTGTCCACACACACACACACACACACACACACATTTTAAAGCTGATGTGATCCCCATGACAGCTGCTCATTTGACAAAATGCTCCACACGTCATCGTTTATTTAGAAAACCTGTTTCCATCAATCATGTTCACATTTCAGCCCACTACTTATTTTGGCTGCTTTGGAAACTTGAATTCTACATGCGCAGTTTATTCTCAGTAATGTTTTACGCCAGTTAAATAATGGCTTGATTTTTAATGCACATCCGGCTGCCATCCATATGAGCTCACAGGCTTAAGTGTAGGATGGGCGTATTATCGGTATCTATCTTTAACCGTATCAAACACACATGACCCTGCTGTGAAAAATGTGTGCATGCCAGCTCTAAAACCTGATCTGTACATGAGTCAGTGCCTACAGGTCATGCGCATGATCTGTAATGTCTTTTCTGATGAGCACATATAATGTACCCACCAAAGACGCACAGAATGCCGGCGGTTCATTTCAAATCCTTTAAGAGAATCGACTTCGGCTTGAGGAAGCTCGGGAACCGTGAAACCCAATGAAAAGTAGACAGAGAAGAGCGACACGGGAAGGATTTAAGACTTTCTGTACCTCACACATAAACATCAGCCATGACCAAATGGATCTGTGTAAGTGGCTGTGAGATGAGTAGATAACGGCACGAGACATCCAGGCCCGGTGTTGGGAGAGAGATTTTATTCCTGACCCATCAGTACAACTCGTCTGTGTAACATCATTTCTCGTGTGTGTGTGTGCAGAAGTATCTGGCTCAGCTGGCTGAGGATCGTCTGCTGCACTTCAACTCTGATGCAGAGTGAAACGCACCGAGGCTCGAGACCTCGGAGGAGGAGGGTCCATCAGTCGTCCCGGAGGAGAGGAACCCGGGGTGGAGAGCGACACACAGAACGAATGTAAAGAAAAAGTGGAAGAAAAAAACACTGAGCCCACGGTGCAAACTTCTAAAAATGCTCAGAGGGTAGACGAGAACATCGCCGCCGTCTCGTCGCACCTTTGCAGTTTCCTTTCTGAACTAACTAATAAGCAAAAAAGGAGAAAAAAGGATTAAACTGGTGCAGGGTAAAAAAAAAAAAAACAAAGTGCCAAGATTTGCCAGACTTGAATGTGAAATAAAGTGCTAACAATAAGCTAATCGTGCCTTAACAGAAGCCCTCAATGCTTTACTGAAGCTGGCTTTACACTGTACTATATTCAGCCTAGCAAGACGCTCAGATCTGGAGGCAATCCGCTAGTCGTAAGTGAGCACTCTTTAAAAACTGTTCTACTGACGTTTCTGTGAAGGCTGCTGAGTGTTTGTCTTATCTAGTGCCACTTTATTATCAGTTAGTGATGAACTATGCAGAAGGGAAAAAAAAACTATAGAGGGTGTTTCATGATTTTTGAAGGTCTGTTAATTAAATTCTCCACTCGAACAGTGTGAGGTGCAA
This sequence comes from Microcambeva bendego, assembly GCA_034509265.1. Lineage (NCBI taxonomy): Eukaryota > Metazoa > Chordata > Actinopteri > Siluriformes > Trichomycteridae > Microcambeva > Microcambeva bendego. The sequence continues at coordinate 9,941,871 of JAYDZG010000030.1, forward strand.
CGCAGGATGAAAGGGTCATTTCAATATCTAAGAGGTGTTCAGAGACAACATCAGGGGAGCAGGTGAGAGGCGACTATTTTCCCCTTCAATTCGATCCTCTTTTGACTAAACATACAAAGTCCCACACACGATCACCGATTGAGGCCTTGCAGGAAGGTGTGACAGTATATCTAATGTACGACTTTCATGATTTAGCTCGTGTTCCTTCAGTCTGTATCGATAAGGGAAAAGACTTCAGTCTTGTTTATGAAATGTGTGTGAAGTTACCACGTGAAGGTCTCAAGAACCGTTATGCCAAGATGTTCAACATTTCATCTCACAAAGGTTTCATGTAGGTGAATTTAGATATATAATGGTGGAAAAACAGTATTTTTGGGGGGGGGGGTGAAAGGAAGTGAAAGATTTAAAAACAGTGTCTTTACAGAATGTGTACATGAGGGTGGCTATGCATAGCAAATGCTTTGAACAACAAATAATGGAAATCTGGGTGTGAAATGTTAATAGCCATGATGAATTCGATTATTTTATTAAGGTGGCACGATAATAATCCAGAAAGGCCGCACGGCCGAAGAGCACACTCGTTCTCAGGACACTGACATATCGCTCATCTGTTACTGTTCATGTCGTAGAGTTTCATTATACATATATTTATTACAGCAATGAATGAACCAGCCAGCCAGACCGAAACTCTGCGCTGCTTTCTGCTCACACTGTGTGTCGTGTAAATAAAGCTCGACGTCGGAGCCTTACTTGAACCGGACCATTATGCATCGTTCATGTCAGAGCTGAAGCTGTGCAAAGTGTACCTGAAGTGTGTGTGACTGTAGTTTACATAAAGAGACATTTTGGGGAAGGATTTGTCTTCCTGTTTTGTACATTATTGATGTTAGCGTGTCACTTTTGAGACACTTTTGATTGTCATTGTAAAAAAAAGAATAAATCATGTTTTATGCCATTTTAAATAAACATGTTGAAACTCCTGCTGGTTCTTTCTGTTTATGAATTGTTTAATGTGAGAGAATTTAATTATTTCTGAACGATTTTATCTTGTGTATTGAACAGTGAACTCATCCGGGTTACATGCTGGGGTTTCCTGCATATAAATATTAATATAATCATAAATATTCGTCTTTAGATCAAAAGTATGAAGTTTAAATAAACAGCTAAATTTGTTTACCCCCACTTAAAAAAGCTTCATTTGCTGCTCGCGTCCTAAGTGTGAATAGGTGGGGGGGGGATGTATGGATTGACGTCTACTCGTGTTTCTAATGTCTCTAGAGGGAGACGAACCCTACGCGACCGTGACCACACAGCCTACTTTGTCGATATTTAAACCATCGAGCGTTTTGGGCGCCTTTCCGACTTGACCACTTGGTGGCGCCGCGTGTCAAAACAACTACAGAAGCGCTCTCAGGCTCTCGCTTCTGATTGGTGCAGCGCGTCTCCTGACTTTAAATGTCCCGACCAATCGGAGCGCTCTATGAAGAGCGCTGCGTCATTGTGTTGCTGGGTAGAGCGGAGAGACGGTCTCGCAGAAGGAGCGCTGCGGTTGTCAGTCGTAAATACGAACTAAAATCGAGGTGAGTGAGTTTGTTGTGTCCGGTGTTGTTATTTCGCTACGAATGGAGGCGTTTTCAGACGTTTTAGTGTCGCAGAGAACGTGTTTCGGAGGTAAACAGCTCGATCAATGACGCTGACGCAGGTTCGTTGATGCTCGGAGCCCAAATCGCCGTCGCGCCCTACGCGAAGCGCACTAGATAAGTCGTTTAGCGACGTCCTAGGCTCCCTACTTAGCGCACTACGTAGTGTACAAGGCGCTACATTGACACGTGGTTAAAATGTGGGCGGCTGCCTGTGTATACATAACAAACCATCCCGTTAAATGTAACCCGCACGTACACAAGTCTATTTAAAGATCAAAACACGCCGTAAAGGCGAGAATTAAACTTCTATACATCTGAAAACAACCTGATGTGTGTTTTAATTGGCTTACGTTTGGTCAGGTTACTCGTTAAGATGTTCATGGGGTCGGAAAACTGCGTTTTAACCTGGTGTCACGTGGTGTTCGGCATGTTTTGCGTATATGTTAAAATGAACCTTGTCATATATACAAACTGTATTTCATAATAAGTTATTGTTCAATTTGTTGCTGAAATGAATTTATCTTATTCTAGTTAATTAAGTGTTTCATATACAGTTTTCACACCGCTGTAATGAAGATAATGTGATCATTTATGATTATGATTTCGAGTTAGGCAGGTCAGTGACTGTCATTGGAAATTATGGGACCAGTTTTGGCTGCTTTATGACCTGTCAGTTAATACAGACCACTGCTGGCTGTCATGTGGGCCAGATAGGCGAAGCAAAACACCCACATGCCAATATATGTAATGCCCAAATACATAATGACTGCATTCACATACAGTTTTCAATAATTTTATCTTTGCAGACTTGAACGGTCCTTGCTGCAAACCCCAGTAATCATGGCAACAGACTGTGAGGCATGGCTCAACGCCAACCCCGTGGGTAAGTGCTGCTTTTTATAGCTGTCATAGTCTTTGTCCCATAAAGTTGAATAATTATATGGTCTCAATACGAACAAGATTGATAGCATGACACATGAGAGGTTCTTTCACTGTGTATTAGTGCTTAACTACTCTATCACGGTAGATCTTTGTCATGTGACCAGTTTACTTTGTAAGTGTAGCATCGAAACAGAAGTTAAACCATTGACGTGATTCCCTGTTTTGTCTACTCGCATAGTTCAAGCAGTCCAAATAGAGGAGCAGTAATAGTCTTTTTGTGTAGATCCACGTTTACATTCATTGTATAAATCGCTCTCTGCAGACGCGGACGACCTGAGCGACTCCTATCAGTCCGGCAACGAAGAAAACGGCCCCGCTCCCAAAACCAACAACGAAATCAATGGCAACTGGGTGCCGGCGCCGGTGGGCAGTGTGCAGGAAGCCCGACTCAAGGCCAAGGCCAAGCGGCGCCTCCGCAAGAATTCCTCCAGGGACTCGGGGCGGGGAGACTCGCTCAGTGACAACGGCGATGCCACACGATTCACCGCACCCCCCACCAGCCCTAAGAACAAAATACTGGACCGCAGGTCACGCCAGGGCAAAGGTAGAGGCCTCCCCAAGAAAGGTGAGTAAAAGCTTTGGATTTCGAGCTCGTAGGAGCAGTTCAGTCGAGTCATTTTATCACTTCAGTATGGTACACAGAGCAGGTAAAGTCAATAACACTGATTAATATTACTTAGCGAGTGAACATCTTATCCTGACATGTGGATCTGAGCAAGATTCACAAGTGTGCAGTTGTGACGGCTAGATGACGGTCAGAGCATCTCCAGAACTGCAGCTCTTGTGGGGTGTTCCCGGTCTGCGGTACTCAGTATCTGTGGATCATCGGCGGCCGAGGCTCATCTAAATACATGGGAAGTGAATGTTAACAGGCGATCTACTGTAGCTCAAAGTGCTGAGGTCATTGCTGCAGAAGTAAATACGTCATAAACAAACAGGGTTTCCATCTTAGTAAGTTTTCTCATCCTCCTCAAAACCAAAATGGTTTGCTTTTTAAAAGCAGGAAGTTTTTGAAGACTGCTGTTCACTCTGATGAAAACGTGGCTTGCATAATCTCCGTTTCTCCTACGCGAGCGTGTAGCCACGTTCAGTGGGCGTGTGCTGATGGACGACGGCAAACAAGCGCTCTTGTCCGGGAAGTTATATAAAGGCTTGCCGAGCCTGTCCGCTGAGCCAGAACTGATCTGCCAGCTCTGCGAATCCTCACGCCCGGGTCTGGGCCACAGAATTCACAAACATGTCTGACCCTATGGACAGCTGAATCTTCCGCAGGCCTGTAACACTAATAGCACGGCGTGAGAAGATTAAAAGAACAAAGTGGGTCCGTGAACAGAAGAGATGGAAGCCATGACTATGCATGTCAGGATCAGTGAATTAGATCCTTGTATCTCTTCGACTTTTCATCTAGAGATGTGAGCCCTCGTGTGTTATCTGTTTGTCTGTTCAGGCGGAGCGGGGGGTAAGGGCGTATGGGGTACGCCAGGAGAAGTGTACGACGAGGAGGAGGTCGACGTGCACGATCCAAACTACGACGATCAGGTAGATAGGGAGTGCTTTTTTGTCTGATGTCTAGTACAGAAGTGGTTATTTTTGGGGCTTAGATCACATGTGGTGAAAGCCGGGGTGTTAAATGCCGCTTGTCTAAAATGTATGTTTTATTTATTTATACATGCACTCATAATATTTGTCACATTTACAGTCAGGCACAGTCAGATCACAGTGAACTTACACAAAAGTAAACTCAACCTGCTAAGAGCACAACCAGAAGAAGGGCCAGAAAGGGTCACTACATTGTTTGTTTGATTTATTTATTGAATAAATGAATGATTGAATACTCTTATCACGCAGGACAACATCGTGTACGAGACCGTGGTGCCTCCGCTGGACGGGGACGGCTTCACGCGTACAGTCACGCCCATCGTTCGCGAGTACTTTGAGCACGGAGACACCAATGAAGTAGCGGTACGAAAAAAAAAAACCCTCGACCGTCTCCCGTCTGCAGCGTCTTAAGTTCATTCCCACATCGGCACTGCGGCACAGGATTGCGCCTGACGGGTTTCCCCTCTCGTTCCTCAGGAGTTGCTGGGCGAGCTGAATCTGGGGTCCATGCGCAGCGACGTCCCTCTTTTAGCCGTGTCGCTGGCGCTGGAGTCGAAGGCCAGTCACAGGGAGCTGACGTCCCTGCTGCTGAGACGCCTGTGCGGCCGCGTCCTCACCCGCTCCGACATCGAAGCCTCGTTCCACAAACTGCTGAAGGAGCTGCCCGACCTGGTGCTGGACACGCCCACTGCTCCACAGGTGACGGGGCGCCACACGAACATAATCGAAACTTTCACAAATGCAGCACACCGATTTTTATCCCGGCGTTATATAGCTTTATAGTTAGTGAGATCCTTACGGCTTTCCTTTAACCTGATGTTCACAAAGAACGGACGCTGCGTAAGACACACCCACCCAAAATCACCCATACATACAAGCTGAAAGGCGACAAGCCCGGAACATGCCCTCAAAATCAGCACACGCCCTGTGTCTACTCTCAATGATGGCAAAATTAAAACTACAGATGAATCACCTCTCCCTTAAAAGAGCCTACCAAGCCACATTATAACCAATTCCTACGTTTGATGGCCGTGGCAGAGTTAAGGTCTGGGTTCCCCTGGTGTATATTATCAATTTGTTATCCTGCTTCTGTTGTTTGAATCAAGTACAGTAAGGTGCCGGTGAGCCTCAGCTACGACGACCAAGACGTCTGCGTCATTCCTGAAGTCGAAAGGTTTGTTTTCTTTGTGCTTCCAGCTGGTCGGCCAGTTTGTCGCCAGAGCCGTGGCAGATCAGATCCTCTCTAAGAACTACATCGATGGATTCAAGGGAAGAGTGGACTGTGAGCACGCGAGGTTTGTACGTGCTGCACGACTCGCACAGCGTCGCTGTTCATTTTCAGCTGCTTTGTGTGGGAGTCGGAGCAAAATAAACCTTTTAACATAAAGAGCTTGATTTCTATTGACCACCCACACTAGCTGAGGAGCACTTAACCAGCCTCTTCTGAACGCACCGTCGTCCTCCGTCTGCCAAAGTGATGCGGTCCAAATGCGCTGATATTTCCAACTGCTTATAAAACCTTAATGGCCGTTTTAAAACAAAGAAACATTGTTTTTGTGAACAATGCAATGATGTGATTGCAGCGTGATTTAACGTTATGTGTTTTACATGCACAGGGCTGCTCTGGACCGTGCCGCTGTACTGTTAAAGATGAGCAAGGAGGCGGGACTGAAGATCGATAACCTCTGGGGTTCGGGAGGTGGACAGAGGCCTGTCAATGAACTCATTAAGGAGGTCAGAGCACCTCCCCTCTGAATGGTGCAGTTTCGACAAGATTTGAAATAAACCTGCATGTGTGTTTACATAGGGATCGATAAGCCATGAGGGTTTAAGAAATACAATAAAAAAAGAAACTAATTCTGTATCTGGAAACAAATTGAATCTTTTAATCGCTGCAGCAGCAGGTATTTTTAAGTCTTTACTGCCCTCTAGTGGAGTTACTACAACACAACTACTACAGAGGGTTTTATTCCTGGAATTTTATTTTTGCATTCGCTAAATTGTAAACAAATGTATACCAAAGTTGGTCACTGGGCGTAGTAGTAGTAAAAAAAAACTGACATTCTCTGTCAATTGGAGCAGGTCTGTCTGTATGTCTGTAAAATGCGAGAACTTGTAACCAGTACCAGCTAAGTGACATTAATGTGCTCATTAAGCCCTCGGCTGTATTCTCAAATGTACCATACGTCTGCTGAATACCTTAGATGTGGCAAAACCTATTGAAAAAAACAATAAATAAAAGATTCATTAGCTTTTTGCTGTTTATAAGGATTATTTCAGCGCCACGGCTGATCGTGGGAAGGTACGCCGATCAGTCAAGTAAAAGTGTAGAGAGAAGAGATGCGTTTATAGAACTCATATAACTTTATATAAATGTGCTGTATAGATAAAGGTGACTTTTTTTTATCGCAGGTAAACCTGCTGCTGAAGGAGTATGTGCTCTCGGGGGATACGGTGGAGGCGGAGCGGTGTTTGAGGGAGCTGGAGGTGCCGCATTTCCATCACGAGTTTGTGTACGAGGTAACTTGGATGTGACTGGCCTGAGCTCGTCGCTTCTTTTTGTAATCTGCCACACCCATAAATGTATTAACATATATACTTGTGAACTTCTCCACACAAACACGCACACCCAGTTACGAAATAAAACTGGAGCAGATGTTTACCAGACGTCTCTTATCTAGGCCATCGTCATGGTTTTGGAGTCCAAAGGGGACACGACCCTCCAGATGATCCTCAAGCTGCTGAAATCTCTGTACGATTCGTCAGTCATCACGCTGGACCAGATGAGGAGGGTCAGTGACCTGATTGTGACTGCGGCATCGGTAGAGCTCATGAATGCAGCACAGTTAACCATGCTGCGTGTGTGTGTGTGTGTGTGCTTTTTTTTGTCGGCAGGGTTACGAGAGAGTGTACGAGGACATAGCCGACATCAACATCGACGTCCCATGTGCCTTCTCTATACTGGAGTGCTTCGTGGATAAGAGCTTCAGCGCCGGCGTCATCGACAGAAACGTCAGGGACCGCTGCCCGTGTCGGTGAGTAGAAGACGAGGAAGCCGTCTCCCTCGCAGACGTGTGCCATAGCGCCCTCCCCGTGCCCGAGTCGACCTTAGGGAGCTCCGAAACAGAGCTAGGCCGTGAACTAAGTGTTCATGTGTTTTACAGAGGACGCAAGAGATTCATCAGCGAAGGAGACGGCGGACGCCTCAAACCCGAAACCTTCTGAGCGCCCCCTGGTCCATCCCGTCGCCCCATTAATGGACGCCAGCGCTCGTGTTTAAAGTGCAGA
>JAYDZG010000030.1:10093902-10109005 GCA_034509265.1 Microcambeva bendego
CATATGTCAAAGATCTCTCATGTCTGATAGATCCCCAACACTGGACAGATCCATCATGTCTAACAGATCCCTCATATCTAATAGAGCCCCACATGAGATCGAGTTTTGCCAGATCCTCACATGTGTGACATCAGACGTGAGAGCTTGGTCTGCGCTACCTTGCTAGTTCCCGTACCGGTCGTGCTCCTCCACAGTCCATTAAAGGGAACGTTTCCCTGCTGCGAGCGACCCGGTCCCGCCCCGACACACCCGATACTGGAAAATTCGGAGCTTCAAAAGGGACCAAAATCACCAAAGAGCCGAGCAGCAGGTAGCCACGCACGCCCCGGCGACGCGTTCCGCTAATCCCTACCGCTACGCGACCCGACAGTGAACGGGGGTCAGACCGAGTGAATGGAGGGAGGTGAGAGGGGGCAAAGAGCAACACACCTACTGCACACTTCTGACGCACGAGAGGACTTTTAAAAATATCAGGGTTAGCTTCCTGCTTCCGTGAGCTAACGTACGCTCATATCCTGTTCCAGGAAGAGAGGGCGCACGGCATTACATGAACCCGGACCCTCAGCGCGGCGACACAGCGCTGACTCAAAAAGTATATGGACACCGGACCTCTCAAAGGTTTCCTCGCAGACAGGATCTACACTATTTAAAGGCACGCTGCATGTGTGTGTGTGTGTGTGTGTGTGTTGTGGGGGGGGGGGGGTGATCCAATCAGCCCTGTTGATAGCATCCGATGAATCATACCAGCAAAATAACGAGCAAAAACGGCTAGCAAAGCCTGGCGGTGGATTAGCTCATGCCTTTAAATGTCACACTCGCTGCCGTGAGCTACGCTGACCAGACCGTGTCGTGACCGTACGCGCCCGGCGCTCTGCGCCCGGGGTGTTCGGGTCGGGTGGCATGAATCAGGCCATCGTCAGTACTGATCACACAAACATTGAGCGGTTGCCAGATCCTGGTATTACATCCTACCGGCTTGTAGGTGTTCTACGAGTCCATGACTGACCTCGTCTGCGATCACCTGAAATTGAACAAAAGTAATGGAATGAATGAGCTATGTCACGATAATGAGGAACACACACACACACACACACACACACACACACACACACACCAACTACTAGTATTCTAGGACCGAAGGAGAACTTTAGGGACTTTAAGGACTTATATTCAGCTATGAGTCGATTTCTGTCTTACTCTCTGTAGTGGGCGGGGCCATACGGGTGGCACCCGGGCTGCTCTGCCCGCCGTCTGCCATGCCTCCCCCTGAATAACTGCTTCCCGTCATTGTCAGACTGACACCGTCACGGCGTTCAGCTAAATGATGAAAGTACCGCTCGCTCCCACCAACAATGGCTCCATTCATTCCACAGCTAAAATAGAAATGATGACCAAATCATTTTACCGCGAGGAAAAATAAAGACATAAATAATAGTTTCAAAGAACGCCTCCGTCCCTTCACTACGGTACTGAGGCCCCGAGAGGACTGAGCGGTTTTAAACGATCTTTATTGGTCATTATTATAAACATCATACGTATGATATTCACATTTATTTTCATTATTATTTAATTACTATAGATTACGTAGCATAGTATTGTTCATTATTAATTAATAGACAATGTAAGAATCAGATACTTCTGGCCACCTGGAGTTGATGTCTTGGTTCTCTGGTGTTATCGCGCCTCCCGAAGTTGCCGAGTCAGGAGAAAAGACGCCGTCGAGTACTCGCTCCTTCCTGTATGAGGGCCGCATCAGGGACACGGAGCAGGAGAGGAATGGATCGAGAACGTCGAGGGTCCAACGTTCATTCTTCAGGATCCAGGGTTCTAATCTGAGCCCTGAGAACCTAATAAGAGACCAAGCTGAACACACTGACGTCTTCATTATTCTGGTTTTCCTCTTTAGCCCCTTTGTCAGGGTGCACAGGTACACGGACTCACCTGTCTGTGTCAGGTTAAGTGGGCCTGAGGGAGGTCCTCCAAGATTTTCTATCTGACCAGCGGCTAATGCAACAAGCCTGACTGCTTCTCTTATTAAGATTTATGCCGTCAAGCATTGAATCCCGACTTTGTCTCTTTGAAGACGTTCTTGAGGGGATCGTCTCTATTTTTTAAATAATCTTTAAAGGGGGTCGTCTCTACTCTCCCGATGACTTTTTCTGAAGGGACCGTCTGTACTATTCCTTGACGATTTTTCTTGGCACAACGTCTAAAAGCTTTATGCCGGAGAGATAAATCTCATGGATGTTTGTCCTCTCAGCACGTCCTCCAGGGGAAGGTGAAAGGTCTGATGATGCTCTGCGGGGGGGTCGGAGTGGAGGAGGTCGGACCGGGATGTTGTACACCGAGGTCACACTCCTGCAGACACAGACTCCCACAGAAGAGGCGCGCACTGGAAATCGGCTCGGACGATCGGGTTTCAATCGTTCTGTTTCATCTCGCAGAGGAACTGATTCCAAAGCAAGCACGCAAAAATAAAATAATAAAAAGACTTCTGCCGGGACTTTGAAGTGTGTCTGCGTATGGGAATTTGTGCCCCTTCAGCTTTGAAGAAGAAGAAGAAGAACGCCTTTATTTTGTCATTACACATATACAGATGTACAGTATTACGAAATTCTTTTGAAAGCCGGGGTCAGAGCGCGGGGTCGGCCGTCGTACGGCGCCCCCTGGAGGCGTTAAGGGTCTCGCTCGAGGACCCGACAGTGGCTGCCTAGCAGAGCCGGGATTTCAAACCCCTTCTCTGGTTGAAGGTCCAAAGCTCTACTCACTAGGCTCCCACCATCCCTGAACAATTCGTCCAGGAGCTGCTGAGTGGAGCTGAATCAAGCTGAAATCATGTGACTTCCTTCATGTGATTAATTTATTTACACCTGTTAGGGACGGTCATTAGAAACTGGGGCTTCCCAATACTTCTGTCCATGTAGTGGAAGCCAGAACCGTTCCCTGTCCCATCACGGTGACCAAACCCTGACTGTGTTCACGCCCCAGGTTCCTATCACCTCTTCTAAAAATAAACTCAGGTCAGACATTTCAGTGGCTTCAAAGCTTCACAATCTCTCCAACCCCTCCACAGCACTCCACATTCTCCCTGTGTCATCTCTAAAATGGTACGGTACCCGACCCGGACATCCCCGGACCAGCCATGCACGTCTGTACAAAGGTTCAAACCCGGGGTCGAGGTCGCTACTCCGCCCACAAGCCGCGTTCTCACGGAGCGGTCAGCCTGTTATTGATTGATGTCAGTGGCCGTTAGCGCGGCTCTGTTTTTAAGAGGAGGCAGTGAACGTTGCGGCGTTAACAGAGCCGTCCTCATTACTGCGGCGATTAAACAGGAAGCTTTACTCGCAGTAAATCTGCAGCTCTTCGTCCTGAGCGGCTCTGCAGGGTTTTACGAGGGCGCGCGCCAACCCCAGACGGGTAACTTCCCTCCGATGGAGGGGCCGCCGCTGTTCGTTTTATATGTGCCCAATAAAAGGGTCGCGAGGACGGGACGTGGACGTGTGTGAGGGTGCACACGCGCCACTAGTAAAGCAAAATATTAAAGCTGCTTCATGTATCCACCCAGGGGGCAGCGCTACCCCGGGGTAAAAAGGTTCTCCCACCGTTCCCCAAAATACATCAATCATCAGAGTCACCCGATACTGCAGATCAATAGATTGGACCCTAATTATTATTATTAGTAGTTTTTTATTTATTTTATTTGTATTTTTATTCATTATTTATATGGAGGATAACTAACAGTATTATTACAATAATTTATTAATATTATCTGTGTTATATTTTTTATTATTAACATTATTATTAATAACATAACATTTTTATTATTAACATGATAATTTTTTTAATAATTGCTGGAATATTATATTCACTTATTATTTTATATAATAATAAATATTATAATTAATAAATATTATAATAAACTATTATAATAACTATAATATTTATTTTTTTTATTTTATTTTTGTGTGTGTGTGTGTGTGTGGGGGGGGGGGGTGGATAAATCGGTGAGTGGAGAATAGCATGGAAGCACTTTAAAGGTAAGGCCGAACGTTGTTTTTGGGTCTGTGTGGCCGGTGCGGCGCGGTTAAAACAATACGAGTGATGTAAAGGAAGCGAGATCCGAGCCGCCGTGTTTACATTCGCGCGTACGCAGCGAATTCCAACGTAAACATCCGGTCAGGACACGAAGCTTACTAATAATACCTGCTTTCATCTCTCTCTTTCAACCCCTTGCATTTACTTTCCTTTTCTCACACTCACTCGAGTGGCAACTAACTGAGCTCCACAAGGACCAGATATCAGTCCTGCTGTCTAGGTCAGGCCGACCTCTGATGCTGCTGACCTCATAGCCATTAAAAAAATTCTAGATCTTAGTTTAAATCGTACGGGCTGTGAAGTACGGTGGTGGACGCTTGGAGCTGCGAGGATTCTTTTCAGCAGAAGTGTTTGGGATTGCTTGAAAGGAAAGCACACACACACACACACACACACACACGCCCTCCTTCCTCCCGGGTGGTTGTCGGGTTTCTATTATTCCACGGTGGAGCACCATCGGAGCACATCCTTTACCCGCTGATGAAAAATATTGTGGCAGTGCGAGGCCCTTATTTACACCAGTGCAGCAATAACACGACCCCTGAACTGGACACCACCCCCCAAACACACACTTTTCCCTTTTCTCGCCGTTTAACCCCGGTCCACACCGAACACCTAAAAGGAGTAGAACTGAAGATGACTTGTAGATAGCCCGGTCAAGGCCAGCAAAACTGAGGCCGGCATCGGCTGACCTTTTCCTGAGAGAGCGAGATCAATCTACAGAGAGGATACAAGACTCAAACGACACAGAGGCAACACTAGCGGTGCTGCATTGAGCAATGTCTCTGAGAGTTTGGATCTCAGCTCTACTACAGACCGGCTGGGCGCCCCCCAGAATGCACCATGGCCACCAAGACAGGATCTGTCTGGATGGGTTCATCGAGGCTGTGCATGACCGTCTTTAATCGGGGACGTAGGAAGACGGATGACTGCAGGGATTTTTATGAAGTCCCCAGACATTCAGGTCTCTGGCGACAGATTCGAGGCCTGATACCTCCACAAGGGAGAAAAACAGACCTGAGCTGCACCCGCCGAAAGATCATCGCCCCGGAGAGGACCCCGACTCGAGGGTCACGAGGAGACCGGCGGGGCCCGTCCTCATCAATCACTTGGCTCTGTTGACCGAGCAACATGATGTCATGAAGTAACCATTCGTTCGGGGCCTCGCTCGGGGGCCAACACCTCTCAATGGGCGTTTCCTGTTCGGAGCCGACCCGGGCTATGTTTCATTCCCTCCCAGAAGTTCGGATGAAGATCGACCCTGCTCCTCGGGGTCCCGGGATTCTAGTGGAAGGATCTTTAACGGCCCCCAGAAGCACTTCTGATCTAATCCCGCTCTTGATGTGAGCAGATAGCGAGTGATGGCGCGTTTGATAGAAGTGTGTCGGCGTGCTGACGAGCGCCTCAGGACCCGAGCTGTCTACAACGCCACGTCTGACTCAAATTTATTTCGGGCGATCAAGGGGAGCTGGCGTGCCTCTGAGGATGTTGATTTATTAGTTTGACATAAAAAGGGGGAATCTGAACATGCGACGGCTGAGTAAAGAGTCGGGTTAAAGTCCCGCTTACCCACGACGGTCCTCGCTTTCATCTTTTGTTCCTGCGTTCCTTTGATGTGCTCGTGTTATCGTTTTTTGCGATCTGTACCGGCTGTGTATTTTCTCTATTTTCGGCGAGGTGAGACCACAGTTCGATGTACTGGATACACCTGACATTGAGGCTAATTGTTCTTTTTCTGACACCCTTGGTAGGAATGACCAGGGCACTTAGAAGAAAGACTCTTCCGTGTTTTTGATGCATGCGAAAGTTCTCAATCGGTTCTTCATATTTTGGTCGTGACAGAAATGTACCTTTACACTTTATTGCTTACAAATGTCCACCCCCCCCCCCCCCACACACACACAGTGCAGAGAGACAAAACACAGAGGAGAAGGCGGGGGGGTGAGGGCCGTCCCAGCTTGAACTAATCGTGCAGGGGCCCCGGAGAGGGCGCAGCGGGGCCAGTCCGTGCCAGTGGGGTTTCAATTTGTCAGGGCATAAACAGATACTAAAGGCAAAGTAATGGAGAGGTGATTCATCACACACACTCATGTGGAGCTGTCACTGTCACACACACACACACATCCAAAGCACTCATACGAACACACACTCACTAACACGGTGATGAACCTATAAAGCTGTCTATTTTAAGGAGCTTGACAGTGAGACCACTGTTCCACGTATTCAGTACAAATCTAGCCATTGTGACTGAACGCGCGTTCGGTCACATGACGCGCTCATATCCCACAGACACCCACAACCTTGTAAGAACCGGCCGCCAAACCACAGCCATGCTAAAATCCCCGGGTGCGGTAAATCCATCAGTGATGCGATCCCTCAGCGGAGAAAAGCTCCTCGCTAATCATCTCGGATCTGCTCGTATAAAAACACGCGTGTGTGACGGAAACGCACGGACCTCTGATGAGAAGGCGCGTTCAGCTTCGATGTTTTGGGTGGGACGCGGCTCTGCCTTTGATCCCGCTGAGTGGGTGGAATAGGTTTGCGTTGATGTCACCGGCCGACCTGAGAGAGAGAGAGAGAGAGAGAGAGTGTGTGTGAGTGTGTGTGCTGCTTCGGCTCACTGATCTGTTTGCTAAATCAATTACAGATTGTCCAAACCCAGAATCCGTCTGTAGGAACTTAATCGTTCTGACCCCTGCTCAGGATCACGCCGATCAGATCTGGCACTTATAACTTTTTTCTTTTCTTTTTTTTTTTGCTCTTCTACTTTTAGAGTCTCTGCCGGCCCGTCCAGGCTCCCTTCTCGCGCTTCTACATACCGGCGTGCTCCATCCCGGTCGAGCCCGGAGTCATTTATCATCATTTGCGGGTGTATCGGTGGCTTTGATCAGGCCTGGACCTCGTAGCGTACATCTGCTCTGCATTTAGCCTCCCGCTACGCCACAGCTCAGAAGCTATTACCTGCTGTAGCGATGGAACACTTTTATTGGAGACTTTGTACCTCCGCTGAGTCCCGAATCCTTTTTGGCTGAGGTGGCTCAGTGAGCCAGGAGTTATGAAGTCCTTCATCCTCTCTCATAGGCGAGGCACTCAATGGCTGACGGGGGTACGAGCCTGTGGTTTGCTAACGCCCGTCCCGGGTTCAAATCCCACAAACGCAATCCAGAATCTCCAATCTCCTAAGCAAATTAGTGTAATTGCGGTGCCAATCACTAAAAGATTCATGGTTCAGTATGGTAGAGTGATTCACTTGTGAATAGGCCATCACTATCAAAGTAGTATGATCTTAAGAAGCATTTACAGGTCAGGCATCACTGAGAACTTTCCGGATATGATCGGATTTGGAAGACATCCATTCATTATTATCGAGTCCTGGTGTGGACGGTCTGTTGAAGCTTCTCACCGGTCGGGTCGGGGTGGGGGGGCAGTTATGGGCAGCGTGTCCCTGCTCCTCCACTCCACTAATCAGGCCTAACGAGAAGTGAAATGCGTTTTTCTAAGGAAGTCGCTGGAACATTTCACAATCTGCCTTTTCTCCCAGCAGAACTGATTAGAGAAACATGAACCTGGCCTGGCCATCACTTCCAATCTCGCTCTCACCCGTCTCACCCATCGGAGCGTAATTCAGCCGCTGACCTACGTTGGGCGTCCCGGCACACGCCTCCGAGCTTCCCCATGTGATTTTCCCCACTGTACCTGCGCCCAGGGCCAGAACCCCTCCAGAGCAAATGAGGATAATTGAGCCGTGAACGTGTGTATGAGAGTGTGTGTGCTGCTGTTATTAAATGGGTCATGATTACAGCAGGGCTTCTGAGAGTCAAGCAGCCAGGCCAGTTAGATTGAGTATCGACTTGCTGTCGGCGCGATAAAAAAGGCATCGGCCCTCGGCTCCGCCCGGACGAAAGGTCGCGCCGTCAGCCGGAGGTTAAAGATTCCTGCGGCGGGGATAAGCTCGCGTTTAGCACTTTATTATTTAGCGCAGACGACGAATAAAGACATCACACAGATCCTGACGAGCCCTTTCCATACACACTACACACGTTAAATAGACCAGGGAATCATTCAGCACAAATTCCCTTTTCGGGAACAAAGCTTTTCGGACCATCGTCCTCTCGTTCAGGCATATGAATACGTTCGCCCTTGCGGCGCGCGACGAGTGACCCTGCATTTCGAACCTGAGCGGATGGATTCTCATCCAAGTGTTTCCCAGGGAGCCGCCTTACTGATTTTAAATGGCTGGCTTTAAAGTGTGCCAGGGTGCCTTAAAAACCCAAACCTTCACCTGAAATCCAACCTGAACAGTCATAGAGACGTTACTGTTGATTTCTTGTCCCCCACACACACTCTCTCTCTCTCTCCTTCTCTCTCTCTCAGCTGTGATTTCTACATGGCCGTCTTTGGAGGTGCGGGTGTGGTTATCAGTAAGGGGGGTTGAGTTTGGCAGGACCCTCACTATAGTGATTAATTGCTGGGCGGTCGAGCTCCAGCGGAGAACCTGGCCGGAGGGGAGGTCTGATAAGCCCCGCCTTCATTTAGCCTCCACACTGGGAGACGAGAAGCTGAGAGAGCTTGTGGAGGAGTGATGGAGTTGTGGTGCCGGTGAAGTCACCTATATGTAGACACTTCCTGGACTTTATGACCCAATTGAATTTATTTGTACTTGCTCCACTTGCAGCTGTAGAAGGCTCCGCTACTTTAGTGGCGTGAACTGAAACATCTACTGACCAGTCAGCACCCTTGATTTTTCCAGACTGAAGGTGGATAAATACTTCAGTTAATGTACTGTGGTGTAATTAAAACATCAGAGGGATTCACTCTCTTCTGTTTGGTGAGCAGAACCTAGGCGTGTACCTGGCGTGGAACCGGGCATCTCAGCGAGCCGCGGAGGAACGCGGCCAAACGTCGACGCCCGGAGTCGAGATGTATCACAGGATCAATGGGGATGAAGATCGGCCCGTCCTTCTAATTACAGGGGGCGACTGGAGATTGATTTTTAATTGCAAAAGTAATTACATGGAGCAGATAGCCAGTGACATTTGATTATCTCTGTGATTGATTAAACGGGTCTGCTGGCGGGACGACCGGCGGCTGGCGGGATCCAGACAAAAGAGAAAATTAAAAACAAAAAAAGGAAAGTTGTCCTGTTTGTAATCGCGCATTTCAAGGGTGAAATTACAAAGCAAAACATCCCCCTCTGAGATCAGCTGTGTGTGTGTGTGTGTGTGTGTGTGTGTGTGTGTTTCTTCACTGAATGAAACCTGAAATGATTTATTAACATTATTTCATTAAGACTGGCCAATAGTATTTGGAGTCCTGACCTTGAGCATGTCACTGTGTGTGGGAATTTGTGCAGCTGGGCCCGGTCGATGTTCTGGTTCACTCCATTCATTGCTGCTGAGGTCCGGGTTCTGTGGTGCCTGTGAGACCTTGTGCCTTTCCTGTAAATATTATTTAAAAAAAAACTATATAAGGATTTAAGGTGGAATAACAGTAAAGTGTTCTTGATCAGCAGGTATACATATGACTGGCCTCTTTTTTGTAGCTTAAATACGATCAGATCCGACATTCCACTCTACTTCACACCTGTTGTTAATAACACACACACACACACACTCTAGGATCCAGCCTCGGTCACGTGATAGAACGTCACGGCGTCTATAAATCCCAGCTCGTTAAGACATCGTTTAGTTTGGAGCGTTAAGCCGCAGCTGTCACCCGTGTGCAGGGTTGAGGCGTTAAGGCCTCCGCCGGGCGCCGTTTATGTGTTTCATTTACAGACGCTCGCCTGGAGGAAACCTCCATCTTTTATGAAGCGGTATTAGGGACCTATTTAGTTGTCATGCTGGAGATGCGCCATCCTGGCACGGTGCTGGGGCCAGAGAGCCGCCAGGAGGATGAGAGAGAGAAGAGAGAAGAGAAGAAGAAATCAGTCGCACTAACCTTTCGCCGTCGGGCACCACCGTCCGTCTCATGGAGCGTCCAGCCAACTGTAGGGATTGGGGGGGGGGGGGGGGGGGTAATAAAAGTGCCAGGGCTCCATCGAGACCTTTAAGCCCTGGAGGTCAGAGCAGAACCGACGCATCTTTGACCCCGCTAATGCCCACTTCCTAAAAAGCAAAGAAAAGGAAGATGAAAACGACAGAGGAAGAAGAGGAGGATGGGAACTGTAAATCGTACGTACCTCCAAGCCACGGTCACGCCACTTAGCTTAGCGGGCACACACTAGGAGGTGGCGCTTATTAAATTTCCATGAAGCTTACTGATTTTACAGAGCTTGGGAGATATAGCTGCCAGCCACACACACACTCAGACACACACACACACACACACACAAGGAAGGATTCACCAAAGCCAGCAGTGATGAATCATGGTTCACCACTAAGTGAAAAATATATCTTTCACCATCTACCGTACATAATCGGATATATGGAGAGGTTTAAGAACAGTGATCACATATACTGAACTGGGCCGACATTTAATGTGGGGATGAATGGGCGTGGCCGGGGCCCCGGGGACCCAACAGCTCACTCAGTCCAGACCCTCTAAATAACCAGCTCCTCTGTGCCCATATAAAGCTGGATCGATCGTATAATGCCCGTCTGACTGTCACTGATAGCCGGTAATGACGGTCGCCGACGCCAACTTGCCCCGCTGGTCATGGCTCAGGAGCACTTCGTATCTTTAAAGACACGTTTCGAGGACAGACATGGCGCTCATAACCAGTGAGGTGGTGGTGGGAACAAGGTCCCCTCTGAAACCAGGCCCCGATCGTCAGGCGTCACAGTCGACCTACTCTTCGCCATGTCTACATTTGTGAAAGTCGGTGCCTTTATCGTTTGATTGGGCACCGCCAGCGCGTCACCTTCCCTTGGGTTCGGAGGACTTATTTTGAGGAGGTCCCACCACCGTGAACCATATGCAAAAGGTAACTGGCCAAACTACCTCAATCAGGTTCCTGTACTCACTGTAAACGTTAGACACCGAATCAGACTTTGAGACGGTTTATACGCCAGAAGTGACCCTCCTATGTTCATCTGCATTAAGAGCACACTGTACCGACGAGAGCGCCTCCTGGTGGTTTGTCACGAGCGGCTGTTGGCACAGCCAAAATCCTATATAAATATAAATATAGACTATTATAAATGTGTCTGTAGGACATGCCCGCTCCATTCTGTTAGGGAAAGAGTCTCAGCTCCACCTACATGGGTGAACGAGGGAGACGGACATACGGGGAGAGCAGACCCAAGAGCGGCGGGAGGAAGCAGGCGTGGCGGATCAGGCAGAAGGTGAGGAAGCATGTGAGCGGCGGCGGAGGCCGGGATTAGCGGCGGACTCCCACCAGAATCAAACAGTACTCGCTCCCCTCCCAGGCCAAACTTCAAAACCTTCAGCCTAAGCTGGAAGTAGGTGCGAGTAATCCTCGCGTCCGAACCTCTCGCTCATCCTTTCATCCTCCTGCATGCCCCTCGGCTTCCGACCATTCTGGGAACGTAAACTTTTGCCCCCGCGCCCTTGTCGGGATCCCGTAAATCACCCGCTCACTGGCTTCTCCTCCGGCGGTGTGAATAGAGAGAATAACGGACACAGGCACAAATCCTTACAGTCGCACTCCAACGATCTTGAGAGAAGCTTGCCAGGAGAGTTCTGGGTGTTCAGGGAAAGTTGTGACATCAGCATCCTCTCTATAACGCAAGATTTTTGGAGTGCACCTGTTGGAATTACACGTTGGATATTCGACAAGGTTTAAATGTGCTGATCACGCATTCATCTTACACACACGTTAGCAGGGGTGTGTGGCCTAAACACCCGAAAGAAACTACAGCCACAGTATTGGACCAGGTAGCACATGTTATCCTGTACACCTGTTACGTCTGCAATGCTCTACACGGTATACCGAGTGGTCATAACCCCAAATACAGGGAACAAAAAAACATTTTGGAAGAGCCGTTCCTCAGACCTGCAGACACTACCAATGGAAATACGACCCGACGTTTTATTATTTTCTGCCGGTTTAGGCGTCACTTTAATTTTCCACGCTCCTGCTCGGTGAATCTATAGAAGTTTTTATTCTTATTAAACGCTGCTATCATTTTGCCAAAACCTGCCGCGGCGTCTGGGGGAGGTTCTGCTGCTCAGTGTCAGAGCTGTCAGAGAGGTTCCTCTGTCTGATCCACCACACCAGACAGAAATAAGATTCCTTTGGAGTGGAATCTGCGAGCTTTAATTCAGAGCAGGATAATAGGCACAGCTCGCAGGTTCTGCAGAGTTCAAAAGTGAATACGGCAATTACCGCAAGAAAATGATGCCCCAGCCGCGACGGACACTTCAGACACGCGGTCCCGATAAATCTACATTATATTTCATCATATTGACGGAGTATTCATTTACTTTTTTAGAAGGGAAACTTTGGGACGTCGTTGTTTGTCATTAAGCATTTCTTTATCAGTTCAGGACGTTCCCGCTCAAGTTCTGGCGCTCAAAAGAACGTCGAAACGTAATTAAAACACAAACACACACTGGGCCAGAGTCAAAAGTTTACTTCTTCGAGAGTTTCGGTCGGCGATGTGCTTCTCAGCAACGGTTTAGGGAAGGTCCTTTCAGTTTCTCTACACAACTCCCGTATCTCGAACTGCACTTTGGAATGAACCAGAACGGCTTTCCTTTCATGAAAAGGGCACAAATCCCAACAGACACCCTCCAAAACCGGGTGAGAAGCTTTTCACGGGAGACACTCTGGGTCCCCTGCTTTCGAGTTGTTTTCCTTTCCTCCACTGAATGAACCAGAAAAGTTTCTGGTTTTTAACTGAACAGGCACAAATACCCACAGACTCTATTTTAAACAAACTGTGAAGCATGGTGAAGGGAGCGCCTTGGTGTTCATGGTTTACAGCTGACGAACGAGGACATTCCAGGCTGAGGGTGCAGCATCAGGACCCTCTTCACTGCCGGCGGTACCATCCTGCCTCCTTCTTCGCAATTAGCCATTGTACATGTGGCATCCGCTGCCCACTGTAAGTGTGTGTGTGTGTGTGTGTGTGTGTGTCCACACACTCTCATTAGCGAGCCCCCGCTGTGCTACTTCAAGAAGACATATGGGCGGGCCGAGAGTTCCGCGTCCAGACTCGGCGCCTGTCATCCGCCGTCTCGGCCCGGACTAATCCGCCACTTTTAATTTACTCCGGCCCGCCAGGGCAAGAAGAGAGGAAACATCCGGGCCCCCGGGGTGCCGTCACTCCAGCCTCCGGTGACAGCCCATGTGCCGAGAGCCGATCCCTCATCCGCCCCGCGACATGCCCGAGGTACGCCTGGGAGCCCGGCAAGTCCCCGGCCCAGATATCTCGGCGTCACTCATCCCTCCCTCCCTGCTGGACGCTGCCTGATGAGGACGTTTGTTAACGCGTTGATCACGGGGCCCGCCGGGGCCCGGCGCACGTATCCGTCGGGGACGACTCCTTTCCTCCTCGCTGCAGCTTTGTCGTTTATTTCTTTTCCTTTTGATCGGAATCCGATTCACTTCTTTATTTCCCCCCGTCGGCTCGTTCGGAGAAGCGATGCGGTGATAGGGAGGCGCTCAGAGGACCCGTCGTAATTGCCGAGGCTCTGTCATTAGGCTCAGGGGTGTCTTTTCTCCCCGGTCTGTCAGCTTTCTTTTTCTTTTCTTTTTTTTTTCATCCCTCTATCGCGGTTTGCTCTCACTTCCCTCGTCCGTCTGGCTTACAAATAAGACACTTAGGAGACGAGAGGAATTCGCTCTCCCCGAGCCGTGATGTATTGGATTTTCCATGGTCCGAGCGGCTCCTCCGGCGCCCCTTTCATTCCCCCGCCCCTCTCAGCCTCTCGGGGTATCATTTGCAATTTAATGCTCACCTGGGGTGAGTCCCGACAAAGGGCTGCGCCGCCGGGTGCTCCCGGTCCTGGCCGCATGGCTAATGAAGTTGATGTCGAGCTATTTAGGTCATTGTGCGTCTACAATAACTGCTTAATGCAGCTCCGGGGGAGTCGGATGGTTGCGCCGCTTAAAGTTTCTATTAAGTCTTTACAAAGGCTCTCGCCATCCCGCTGGCCGACAGGGAGGAGGAAAGGTGCAGGACCTTTCCCCGGCGTCCGGTTTCACTTCTTAAGAAGCCTCACTGCTCGGATGGGCGGCCAGATCGTCTCTCAATTCTGCTGTATTATCATTATTATATGCGCTTAGAGGGGAAAAAATCATATTTATACTTTGTTTATGCCTTTTATTGCATCGAACTCCGCCCTGATTGAGGAGAACCGAGCTCACCGACATGTGGGAAGCAACCGTGTACGTTTTTTTTTTATTTATTTACCGGTAAGGACCCTGATTAGTTCAGTAGTGGAGGAAGGTGGGGATCAGAGTGACTATCTGTGAGAAGTATGAGTGGACAGGAAGAGGGCGTGTCTGAGAGGAGGAGAACATTCACTCCTCGTACGCCATCGGGGGTCTCGGGCAGAGGAGGAGGAACCGGATACGACTAAAGTAAAAAGTGAAAATGGAGAAAGAAAGTAACGACGGTGGGTTGAGGTCAAAGTTGCTCTCTGGTCAACTGATTGGTCGACGTTTGTCGATAGGGCCGCGTGAGTGCTGGGGTTCGACCCCGCTGATCCACAGGGACGAAACATTAGCATGTTTTAGTGCTCGTCATTAGCACTGTTTATTTTACACATGCAGCACTTTTTGATATTTCACAAGAAATCAAGCACAACGATTGGCTGAAAGTTACTCTTGTCAAGAGAACTGTGTGTGTGTGTGTGTGTGTGTGTGTGTGTGTGTGTGGAGGGGGGCAGTGTGTTTTGGCCAAGACCAATTATGAAGCCAGTGCTGTTGTGCTTGTGTTGAACGAGCTGACTGAGGTTTTTAAACAAGTCCATATGGTGGAAGCTACCAGATTAAGAGCCAAGAGAGATAGTGTGTGTGTGTGTGTGTGTGAGAGAGAGAGAGAGAGAGAGAGAGAGAGAATAAACGAATGGACTGGCAAGGTTAAAGGGGGGCAGC
>JAYDZG010000030.1:10116025-10127977 GCA_034509265.1 Microcambeva bendego
CAAATGAAGAGCAGGTTGGACGTGTTCTGGGATCGTTTCCACTGCCGAGGAGGGAGAAGAAAAGAGTCAGAACTCAATAAAAGTGTGTGAGAGAGAGAGAGAAAGAGAGGGAGAGAGCAAAATGGGAGTTGCAAATGGCTCAATAAATTTGGGCTGGCCTCTTTCGCCACCCATTGTAGTGGGATTGACCCGCTCAGAATGAGTTCCAGTTCAGGTCGAGTTCCTCCTTTATTTCTAATTTACATTGTGATCATATATGTCTGAAAAATGATCTCGTAAAAGAGATGAATGTACTAATTACCTCTCTCTCTCTCTCTCGCACACACACACACACACACACACACACACACTCACACTCTCCCTCCGGCTCCTGGCGGCCCCGCCCTGTTAAAGCGGGGTAAGTGCGTCACTTATTTCATACTGACAGGTGTAATGCATTCACAAAAGTGCATCATAAATACAGTCGGGGTTCAGCTTGGTCACCTCCAGCGCCAACCCCATCTCCCCCCCCCTTCCACACACACACACACACACACACACACACACACACACACGGGAGTCGGACGGATTCTCGGTGACAAATGAGCCCTGGTGGCTTCAAAATAAAATGAGCTTTGTGACTGGGTCACTGGTGGCTTTTGATTATATTTATACATATTCTCGCCATACATTTGCCTGGGCCGAGGGCAGCGAAGCGGGCGGAGCAGGAACCCACTCTATATCCGGCACAGGCTAGCGGGCCACGGCAGATTTATTTGTATGTCCGGGCTGCCGATGGTGGCCGGGTGTTCCCTAAACTGTTGACACAGCTGTGACTGAAACAGTAACTCGAATACTTTTGTCCATGGTGAGTGGAGAACATAGCAAAGTTTCGCAAACCCTTGGTCTGAAGGGGTCAGGGGCGTGGACTCTTCCTGAGGAGTGCGGTGATTAATGGGACGGAGCCGGATAAGGGCCGGGGCTGATGAATGAGGGCCAGGGCCCGAGCTGATAAGAGCCGGCCGGTGAATCTGTTCCACTTCAACACTCGCTTTGATCCACTGACACGTCGAAGCAGAAGACGGGTCTGAACATCTGTCCACACACACACACACACACACACACACACACACACACACACGGCCGAAGAAAAATAAGGGAGGAGAGTCTGGACCCCGGCGTGGATTCGGCAGGGAAGAGAGGCGATCCATGAAAACTCCATGTGACAGCCAGTCAGAGGTCTTATCCATGCCACCGACATCGCATTACACAGCACTGGAGCAACGTGCAGCTGTCACACACACACACACACACACACACACACACACCAAAAATATCCGGCGTTTTTCCCCTCTCTTCCTCCCGACATCCTACACCCCGCACTTGTGCAGGACGGACCTCTCAAAGACGAACGCCAGACACCCCTGTCCACCCCCTCCAAATCTCCCCAAAATCCCCCAAACAGCATTCTTACATGGTGCTCTGATACTCACACACACACACACACACACACCAAAACAAACAAGCATCCATTCATTCACGAGCTTCGCAGTGTGTCTGTGGGGATTTGTGTCTATTAAGTCGAAACATGAAAGCACTCGTGTTTGTACGAGTGGGTGCTGGGCGTCTTCCACAACTGTTTATTCATGTGTTCACCACAGGTACTCACACCAGCCATGCCAGTCTTCTATAATTATATATATTTATAAATATATATATATATATGAATCGGAAGCCACTGGTTTGAAAGGTTGTTTAGGTCTTTCCCTAAAAGAGTGTAAACTGTTATAGCTGCACTTTTAGTACCCGCCGAATTATTACCACCTCCCGAAAGTCATTTTTCATTTCCTGCCTGTTCTAAGGAGCGGGTTAAGACGACGGAGAAGAGGCGTAAAGAGACGTTTCCCCTAATCCCCCCCCCCCCCACCGAATCCCCCGAAAATTGTCTCTCGTCTTAATTTGTGCAGAGCACGGAGCGCTGATTTGTAATTCCTCGGAGCAGACGGACGGCGGGAAGGAAGCCGAGCGAGATTCTCACTGTTCCACAGAAACGCTTTCATGTTCTTCTGGGTTCAGATCTCAAATCCTCTCGTCCTCGCGAGGAAGCGGAGCAGATAGCGAGGAGAGGAGAGGAACGAAAAGAGGATGGGGTGAGAGAGAGAGAGAGAGAGAGAGAAGAAGACGGAGGAGGATGAAAGTCCCGATGGAGACGAGACGAGCAGTAATAACCTATTTAATTTCCACTTTTAAATGATTTTACGCTCGGCGGACACGCTGTGGGTCCTTATTGCTATTAAAACCATTAGCCAATCAGATTAGTCCATTTTCGCAGGAAATTTTCCAGCTCCTCATTTGCCGGGCTAATTGAGCGCGGCTTTAACGCCGACCCGGATGGGGGCGAGTTTTCTTTTTTATCTTCCCTCGCTTTCCCCCCACAATTCTGTTCACTTCCGTCCTCGCGCCACTCAGAGCCTGTTAGATGGAGGATGTATTTGGAACGTGCATCAAGAAGTTGGCCAGAAGTATTCGGACACCTGACAAGCACGGTTACAACACAGACACACTCCAGATTCTGAAGATAAGCCCTTCCAGAAGGCTCCAAGAGCCTGCTTTATTTTGAGTGTTTATTTTCTCAGATTTATCTATCCACTGGGACCCCCCTCCCACCCCAAAACACAGGGGAAGCACCCCTCCCTGATCCCCAGCCTGCGGTCCTCTCTCTCACTAACACACATACTAAACAATATGTGTTGAACGTGTCAAGAACCAGTGACTGTAGGACTCACTTTAAAATGTGTGTGTGTGTGTGTGTGTGTGTGTGCGCGGCTCGACTACTCCGCAGTAGGCAGGAAACCCCACCAGTCAGCTCCACAACCCGCCAGCAGGGACAGGATATGCTGCCTGCCAAGCGAACACAGCGGGTGAGCGGTCATCACACACACACACACACACAAACTATGTTTAATAAAACAATGTCTGAGTATTTTTGGATTCTTTCATTACTGATCAGGGCTGCCTGAAGCCTGCTGGGAAAATGAGCGCAGTGCAGAATAACACCCTGGACACACACATGGGCAAACACTAATTGGCATTTCTCAGAAGATGGGAAGTAAATACGGATACAGAATAGTGCAGGTGTAGCCTAGCAGTCAGGGTAGCGGACTGATCAGAAGGTTGCTGGTTCAAGCACTACCAGGTTTCCACTGTCAGGCCCTTGAGTGAGGTCCTTAACCCTCAATTGCTGAGACTATAGATGGTCCCTGTAATGCACCGATTTAAACTTGATACTGATAAACCTATTTTAAAAGCCTTGTGGAGCTAAACAAGCATAGATCAAAATGTACCGAAGTCGGTGGCTGAAAAATGTTAAAATTAGGCCTAGAGTCGATCCTTAGGGGATCCCGCGGTTAAGAAAAAAAACCCAAACGAAAATAACCCGGTAAGTGAAGAACAAAGTGAAAATTAATTGAAGTAAATAAATAATTCAGGGCTTCATTCGGCGTCACAGAAACGATCACTCATCGTGCCGGGCTGAATTTATGCAGCGCTTTGATTGACACAGAACAAAGATTTGTGCTGCTTGGACATGCGGTTAACGTAAGCGAGCGTGTGTGTGTGTGTGTGTGTGTGCGCTTGGCGGAGCAGCTGTTGCTGGTCCTTGACAGATTGTGTGTGTCTCTCAGACGGAAGGTCTTGTACTTGTTTTGTTAACACTAACCCTACACAATAATCTGGCCCTTGTAAAGCAGGTAGCGCCCACACAAACCCGCCAGTGTCCAACATGCTAATGAGGACGGGGAGGTGCCTGGCACGGATTCCGGAGCCCGGGGAGGAGCGGGGAGGGGCGAAGGGCGCCGAGTTTCATTCTTTTTCTCTCTCTCGCATGGCTGAGTTCTGGAGAGTCGTCTTAAAACATCACAAAACAAATTTAGCCGTGCCTAAACTGAAAACGAGCGAGGAGAAGAAAAAAAAAAGGCAGAGATTTGGGACCCCTGGCACAATGGGATCTTCTGTCCGGGCCCCTCAGGCGTCCTCGTCTAGAGGAGAGGAGTGCCAGTGTTGGTCTTTGGCTAATGAAGCAAGCTAAGATGTGAGTCAATAGAGCAATTCATTAACAAATCAAAGTCCCAAGGGTATGTGTGTGTTTGAAGGAGTCCTCCTCCTTAAAGGCTCTCCATATGCCAGGGGTCAGAGTGCCATCCCTCCCAGCGTACACACACACACACACACACACACACACACACACACACACACACGGGCGCCCGTTATCTGTCCGTTTACACCACAGCAGAA
This sequence comes from Microcambeva bendego, assembly GCA_034509265.1. Taxonomy (NCBI): domain Eukaryota; kingdom Metazoa; phylum Chordata; class Actinopteri; order Siluriformes; family Trichomycteridae; genus Microcambeva; species Microcambeva bendego. Next base: position 10,120,298 of record JAYDZG010000030.1, read on the forward strand.
TTTCCATACCATGCGTGAAAGTAGCTGTGCCGCGCTTTCCGTCATCCTTCCCACGATCCTTCACTGGAAGGGGCGGCACAGAGGTTGCGGTAAATAAGAAGGCGTCAGGGTAGCACCGTCGCTTCACAGCGAGAAGGTTCTGGTTTTGATCCCCAGCCACGGCGGTCCGCGTCCTTTCTGTGTGCATGTTCTCCTCGTGTCTGCGTGGGTTTCCTTTGGGTACTCCGGTTTCCTCCGAAACAAAAGTTCTTGAAGGTTAGCTTTGATAGTGAGGCCTCTCAGAAGAAGACGATCAGTGTGGGTGTCCGGTGAATGCTGGGTAATGTAGTCTCAGTATAATGATACAGGACTTTCGTGAGCCTTTGATGTTCCAGACGGAACCCAACGATAATTTTCGGCAGGAACGTGACCACCGTACTGATGCCCGTCAACGAATTAAAGGCCCATTGATGCAGCGTGACCCCTGCTGGAGGAGGATTCAGAGTGGAGGGTCCTTCACACTCCCTCTTTCACATCTCAAATCCACCCAAATAAAGCTCTTTAGGGCCTGAAAGTGGCCCCCGAGACACCCCCTAACCCTGCCACCCCCCTCCGCCCCTCTGCTCAAGAGCTCGGCGTGATTGTCATGGATATTACACCACGCAGGGAACAGCGGGCAAACAGATTTTTTTTTTCTTACGCCGGTTCGAAGAGGCAAGGGAACATCAACGGCGCTCTCAAAAGGTTGTTTAACCCTCGCAGGCAGAAGAACAGGGCGCCACCCCTCCTCGGGGCCTCCGAAAAACAGCGAACCCTCTCTAGAATGGCAGGGCAAACAGAGGGGAAAGAAAACAAGCACCGAGTGAGGGGAAAGTGTTTGTGTCCGTGCCAGATTCTATCAGCTTGGGATGGTCACGTTTTGGATGCCTGGGGTCGCATGCATTTGATGTGCCGGCCGGGCAGAGGACGATTTATTTCACACTGCTCAGAATTATGTTTGCCGCCCCTCGGAAATTTAGACGCCGGCACTACACACGCTGAAAAGGACGCGTTTAAAATTTCCTTAAAAATATATATTAATGAAAGAATAAGAAAAAACACACTTCTAATAAAAAGCAGCAATTTGAGGAAGGGACGTCGTTATCATTTAAACCGGCTATAATGGGAGATGTGAATGCACCGGTGATTTATCTCACCGACGCCATGGAGAAGATGCACACGCAGGTAAATAAACAAGATGCTAATCTAGACGCAAAGCAATAAGGCCGCGTTCGGGGCCGGTGGAGAACGTGGAGAGGATAACTGACGTGGGACTAATGAGCCACCCGACAGCCAGTGGCCGCGGTCCTGTCCGCGCGGGCGGCGTTAACGGGCCGCGTCTCGGCCGTCGTTTTGACAGCCGCACCCCAGAGCAACCAATCAAAATCGGCCCGTCCTGATTAGCCGGCTGATCGGTGCGCGTCCGTGACCCTGCCGAGACAGGGGTCAAATGTAGCAGTGACCTGGGATGACAAGAGCGCTGACAACCAAACCCGCCTAACAGGACGGGCCTTCCCTAAACTTTTACTGAAACATAAATAGAACAGGGCTTCGTCCCTGTGGTGCATTAAAAAAAAAAAGGGAAATAAATATTATGAGAAGTATCCGGCACATGAAAAGTGCTGTTACTCCACTCTAATGAGGCTTATCCGTGTATTGAATGTGCCGGTGCTCTACTCTCCTGTTGGTACGGACTGTTATTCTTCCAATGTTAGGCAAATAAGGTCAGAACTCCGCAGGAGGTCCTCGTGTGGGAGGAGAACTCGTTTCCTTTTTGCCATCATTTCCCACACATGCACACTCAAAACATTGCTTATGTTACACTGCGTACATAAGGTACTGAAATGGCGATCAGAAGGTGGCTGGTTCGAGCCCTATTTGGTACCATTGGGCCCTTAGAGTGATATCAGTTAGCTATTAAAGAATCTCACTACCCCTCCTGCAGAGTCCAGAGGTGACGTGCTTTACGTCCCTTGCGACAGCGAGGCTCTCACTTCTACCTGAGCTTCGTCCTCAGGACGCTCATGGCGCACAAAGGAAACCGTAGCTTTTAGATTATAGCCGTCGCTTGGCTGAGGCCGGCGTGACACAGGTGCGCTGGCGATAAGTTTAGCGGCTCCGTTACGGCTTTAATTCAGCCCGGCTCGTCCTGTAGCCGCATGTGGGCACGGCCAGATCTGATGTAATAACTTTGACGCCGGGAGGAGCGGCTTAGGTTACGCCGGAGTCATCGACGTGGGCAACAATTTTATCAGGGCCGGTGAGGGTGGAGGATCGGAGTCGATCTGCTGGTGTCGAGTTCCTGCAGTCTGAGCCGAGTTGGATCGGAGTGCACCAATCAGAGGTCACAGCCACTTCTGCACCTCACCTGCTCCTAATTTCACCGTCGTCAGGCAGTGTATAAGAACACCGGCTCTTTCACCCTTCCTTTGCCAGATCGTCTGTGCTACGTTGCTGGTGTTTTGCTCTGCGATACCATTTCTGGATCTCATTCTTGTTCCTTGTCTCCTGTTGTGCGCCTTAGTTTTTTTGTTACTCAGTCCGCTCCTGTTCTTGTCTACCCTTCGGCCTAGCAAGCCCGTTCTACAAGCAACCTCACTGGACCAGCACCACACTCCGTCACCTGCCTTACCGCCTACGATACCTATCGACCACTCCACCTCGACGACCTGCATTGTGACTCCATTCTCCCTTGTGCTGGCTCCGTGATCATAACACTTTAGCCGTCTTTGGCTCAGCATGTCAGGGTTCAGGCATCCTAGGAAACCTGTACTTGCAAGTAGCTTGAAATAATACAGAGCTGCCTGCAAATTCACCTACTGGCATGTGCGAACGAACTACCATAACAGCACACGGCCTGAATCCATGCATCAAATCAATTCCCGACTATGAAAGAAGCTTCATTTAAACAAGGCTGAACTTTAAAGACAGGGAGAGCTTAGACACGCCTGAATCGTCATGTACCCTTCACTCTTCACAGGGTGTCTTCACACACCTCTCACCTTAATTAAGAGATCCGGGCCGTGTTCGAGCTGGGACGGTCAGAATCCTGAATCCTGACCTTCTCTGTATGAGCAGACTGGCAGAACTGACCCCACATACTTCATTATTTCAGTTTTTTTATTTTATGTGCTTTGTCTTTTTGTGCCAGCTAATCTTTAACATACTAATCTATACAGCCTGTTTCCTGAAAAGTGGGGACGTTTGGTGAAATAAAATAAAAAGATTTCTGAGCTGATGAGAAGTAGAAAAAAATAAACTGGAAAGTAAATACGTCTGATACGTCGATGAACAATAATTATAATAAAATGACATGGACTGATAAAAAATAATAGAAATAGCAGAAAAAAAACTACGAGTTGATTTGAATAATGAAAAATAGAGCAAAAATATTTCTGAGCTGATAAAAAAATAATAAAAAAGTAAAATAAAATTATCTCCAAAGACAGAAAATAAGTCTCGCCAGTAATATTAAGCCTTTTTTTCGTTTTTCCTTCATCAGCTTTTAATTAAAATAAATGCATACATTTTCATAGATTCATCAGCTATTAAAGCATCTTATAAATAAACAAAGTGTGTTCGGCTGAGAAGCGAAGCGCCGGCGTTCATCTGAAAGTTTTCCCTGTGGCGGCTATATGACGGCTTGTTTACGGCTATTATTTCCTTCCTGTCCTTCGCTTAGCGAGGCTTCAGCTGCACGAGTCTTTGTGTGAGGTTTAAAGAGAAGAGCCGCACTTCCCTCAGCGAGAAACATTGACGCCATGATGCTGCGTCGGGAGGCGCATCCTTTCAAACTCCAAAAAAAAAAAAGAAAAAAGAAAGAACATGGATAAATAAATAAGTAAGAGGACACGGAGATAAAACGTCTCGACAGTGCTTGAGACAGACTTATGGGTTTCAGAATCCGTCGGTGTGTGAGAGGTGACTCCGCGTTTACACCCGTGTCTGTATTCGAAGTTCACGCGGCACGCCTCAGCGCCGGGGTCGCGTCCCCCATTCGAATTCTGAGGAAGAGCAGCGAATGAGATTCGGCTCAGGACACACCTCGTTAATCCAGGTGACAGGGACCCCGACACGCCACGACCTCCCCGGGACGGCCGTCCCGGATTCACCTGCCGCTCTTCATAATCAAGGGGTTGTTTATATCACCACAGCGGTGATAATCCGTGATGGATCGCTCACTACTGCAATAAAGAACCTGGAGGATGCTCATCAGGGGCGGCGGCGGCGGCGGCGGCCCTGAGAGATGGAAGGTCGTCCCGAGACGTTCGGCACGCTGCCGGCCCGACTGGTACGAATCCGCCGCACCGAGAGTCCCGGTAAAACTGTAATGAATGCCGGTGGCCGTATCAACCCCGAGTGAGTTATGCTGATGGAGCGCAGGGACGGCAAGATCGTTTCCACCGACAATAACCGCGGCCTTCATCGCGCTCCCGCCCGCTCGGATTTATTAAACGAGGAGGATTATGGGAGATGGTTTGATAGAAACACCTCTGTCCTGTGAGCGCCACAGATCTCTGCATGCGAACGCAGCCCCACCATCGATGTTTAGAAATATAAAAACGGCATTAACAGGAATCCGTATTTCACAACGACATGAGCTGTGTCGAGAAGCAACGAGAGGAGAGAAGACGAGACGAGACGAGACCAGAGAGGAACAGAAGAGAAAGGTGAGAGACAGGAAGAGGCCAAAAGAGACGAGAAGAGAGGTAAGATAGAATCAGAGAAGAAAGACAAAAACAAATATATAATTAATAAAGAGACAAGGCAAGGAAAGTAAAGAAGAGAGAACATGAGACGATAAGACTCAAGGTGAGAAGAGAAGTGACAAGAAAAGTCACATGATCAGAAATATTAAAAGGTAAAAAATACGTTCGTTATTAAACTGGGCGTCGGTGATGTCTGTGATAGTGCAGTTATGTGATATTTATATACTGAAGCTGTTACTGTATTAGAACCCAGATCAGATTTATGAGCTACGTGTAAATGGGGGTGTTATTAGAGGTAATGACACTGACACACACACACACACACACACACACACACGAGTCGCTCTCAGGTCACACACTCTCTCATTCATCTGCCGCTGTACTCAGAGGTATTGCGCAATCTCATTATCAGGAGAAGTTTGCATATTTAATTCGAGTTTTTAATTAGACGCTGTTTTATTATTCATGCCGGTAATCAGACGCGTGAGCCGAGAAACGGAGCGTGAATAAAAATAAATACACATACATGAGAGGCAGAGATCTAAGAGAAAGATCTGAGACTACATGAGACCAGACAAGAAAAGGCGAGACGAGGAGGGACGTGACGAGAGGTAAAGAGGGGAGCAAAGAAAATGCTTGAGGAGACAAGATGAGAATAGACAAGATGAGATGAGACAACACTTAGAAAAGAAGACGTGATGGGTAGAGAGAATAGGAGAGACTGGGAGAAACAAGAAGACAAGATGAGAAGAAAAAGACTAAAGGAGATGGGACTAGATGAGATTGGAAAAGACAAGAAGAGATAAGATGAGACGAGACAGAAAAAGAGAGACGATTAGGAGAAAGATGAGAGAAGAAAGAGAAAAGCCTGAAAAGAACAAGATGAGTGGAAGAGCCCGCGACGAGACGAGATGAGACAAGACTAGAAAAGACAACAAGACAAAAAAATAGGAGACGGGAAGAGACGAGAAACGAAACGAGAAGGCAAAAGAATAGGAGAGATGAGACCGGACGAGACGAGAGGAGAAAAGATGAGACGAAAAGTGACGAATGAATAACCACACAAAAAGGAACGAGAAAGGACGAGAGGAAATGATACAAGGCGAGACGAGGGGAGCTGTGTATAGTACCAGTGAATTAGTCTGTCGTGGCTGAGCGATGGCTAACGGCTCTTTTCATTTAGCTAATAGCGATCATGTCTAGCTTTTTGCACTAGCGCCGTGTTGCCGTGTGCGTGTGTGTGTGTGTGTGTGTGTGTGTGCGTGACGGCTTCTCCGGCTCCTTGATGTATTATTAAAATTGGAAAAGCGCTCCTGGGACGGCGTCTGCTTATGTGCTTTCATTTACTGAATAAACCAGCCGCTGTTTTCATCTTCACACAGGATTGTTAATGGTGCGGCTGATGAGAGGGGAGGGACGCCGTGCGTGTGTGTGCGTGTGTGTGTGTGTGTGTGTGTGTGTGTGTGTGTTAAATGTTGTCGTTGGTGCTATTTCATTACGCCGGGCTGAATAGCCGGGCCGCCGAAATTCTGTCGGCTTTTCAATTAGCCGTTTGACTGAGCACATCTGTCGCTGGCGGACGACCAGGATTCGGACGCGCCCGCGCCGGGTCATGTGACCCGACAACCAATACGATAAAACCGGGGCGGACAGGCAGACGAACAATGTTAACCCGGACAGGCGCTCCGTGTTTCATCACGCTGGCTCGGCGGTACGATGCACCAGGCTGCACCGGCGCTGCCGACCGCTCTGGGTCCCACGCAGACACCATCGACCATGGCCGAGAGAGCTCACAGGTACCAAGTGTCATCAGGAGAGGAACGATACGGATGGATTTTGGATTGGGCTTGATGGAATCTACGTCCGGTTGACTTGAACATCAGGACTAGAAGAAAAAAAAACATAAAAGTAACTTAAAGAAAGAGAGGCAGACATACACAGAGGCATTTTCTACTTCCCTGTCCCACAAATATAAGATGTTGAACGATGCATATCGCGATTTATGCAAATCTCAAGCCAGGCTTCTGGATCCATCCACGTTACAAGAGCAATAACTCAACGCTGCATGGCCAAAAGTATCGGGACGGCCAGTCTGATCACCGAGCGCGTGCGTGTCAGACAGATCGATCACGGGAACAGTTTAGGGAAGGTCCTGACCCCTCCCAGGAGCTTAATTAAAGATCTCAGTGCGGCGCGATGAGCGACAGCAGACGGCGCTGGGCGGAAACAAGGTTCTGTAAAATTCATTTGTTATTGTTTAAATAATTCAGCGACAGCGGAGAGAGGAGAGAGAGAGAGGGAGAGAGATGGCGAGGCTGAACGGGACGAGGCCGGCGGTGGAAACGGCGCCAGAGATTTGATCAAACACGCTCTGGAAATCAAACCGGAGTAACACAAGTGCCGACACGGCCGCTGTGATTTATAATTAATGACTTTTTATTATTTAGCCGCGTCACTTCAAAGAGTTTCGGTGGGAAAAAGAGCGCGGCCGGGATGTTTCTGCAAATTAGATCAGATGAACGAGCCTCGGCATCAGCTAGAACAACAGCCACTCTACTAAGTGTGTCTGTCTATGGGAATTAGGAATCTCTGTCCGCCGGTTAAAGATATTAGTATCGGTGCGAAATAAAATATAACATAATACATACAAAACATTCCTATATGGAGGCAGTTTGGAATAACATGAATTACTTTCCCAAACACAAGCCTTTGTATATGGTCTATGGGGATTAATGTCAAAGACAGAAAGGAACAAGGCCAGAAGAGACGAGACAAAAAGACAAGTCGCGTTTGGACAGCCGTTCCCATGTAGAGGCCGCTCTCTTTGCAACCATAACAGGATTTGCTCCATGGACAGCTTTCTCTGATACTTTGAGAAGTGTTTTGGATCGTGCCTATGGGAATTTATGTCTGGTAGAGAAGATGAGACTTCAAAAGGGAGCAAAAAGTATGA
>JAYDZG010000030.1:10177110-10192390 GCA_034509265.1 Microcambeva bendego
TGCGCAACCCTAAACAGCTTTAACACATCTAAACCCCATTAATTGTGTTTTTGTTCGAAACCCTTTGTCCCTGCAATTAACCAATTTGGACAAGACGTACAAACGACTTCCATGTGCGATTAGGTGTGAGTTACTCTGGGTTTTTTTTGTCTCCTGAGCATTATGGAGTCGATCAGGATCAGGGGTGTGATCAGGAGAGCCTCCGTTTGAAGCTTTTGATTTTGGGGACTTTGCGGCGGGGCTGTGTGTATTGGTCATGTGTACTTGGTGTTCTTGTTTATTTGAAAGCTTGTTGAAAGCAAGGGTGTCGTTTGCATAATTGCTTGTAACGACGTTAAAGAAATGATCCCACCAAAAGCATATTGGGCTTTCCCTTTGTATCCTACAGTGCGCAGAACTTTATTTAATTTAAAGCTTAAACGTGTCACTGGCTTAACAAAATAACATCATCTGAAGAAATGCACGTTTCACTTTAACCCTTATTTATTCACCGTAGAGACTTTGAGATTATAAACATATATTTTACACGCCATTTATTATCACCATTTAGCCTTGGCAGTTGGCCTAATAAGGGGTTATGTTTAAATGTTATTTTATATATGTTTACTTTGTCTACGTCCCTATTTACATCCTTATAAGTTACGTTTAACCTCCAATATCCATGTCTACCCCATTTACAGCTTTCAAAACATATCAATCCATTTTATTACTTGGGGGAAAATAACATAACCTGCAAATAAACATAAATAAAATATATTGGTTCAACTGAAACATAAACTTGTGTTTGTAATAGTCTGTTTTACAGCCCAGACTATTGGCATTGACACTTATCCACGTAGGTTACTAAGGCTCTTGTTTGAAATGTCTTTATAGCCTAAATAGATTTACTGCGCTTATAAAGCTAGACTTTTATGAAGTCAATATTTACAGAAATTTAACTGACTCACAAATTTCCAATAGTTGAAACGCGTTTATGATCGTACTGTCGTAATAAGTGTATTAATATTGTGATGCGTCATGCATTTATTATAGGAAAAGAAAATAGCAAGCACGACAAACATGCATCATCAATAATAATGATGATTATTATAATAATAATATATTTTTGCTTATTGTAAAAGGAGACCTGGATTAAACAATTTCGAGCTCATGAAAATCTGTCTGCTCGCTGTTGCTTATTTAAACGAATTGATCTTTTATCGACTCGATAATAAACACTCAGTGTTGAGCTGTAGGAGGGCACTGGAGAGGCAGGCTGCCCTAATGCTTTTATGGCCTCGACAGTTTCCCGTCTTGGTGTGAAAGGAAAGTGTGAAGTTAGCGCATGTGGTCGTGTTTGAATTGGGGGTAATAAATCAGCTGTGGGGAGGAGATGCGTGTGGCTCCGAGCACGAAGCGCAGTTGGGCGGCCAAGAGCGCAAAGACGCGCCGCTAACTACCCGCAGTCCCGGGTGATCTAATGCTGGGTCTCTAATGCTGGCCGTGGATGTTTATTCCATGCTTTGGTGCATTAATAAAAGTGTGTGAGCATAAGTTATGCTTTTTATAATTTATATATTATGGTTTTTTTTATTATTATTTTAACTGACCCACTGAGGCTCTTCTTTTTGCCCCAGAGAGCTTAGTGCTGCGGGGTCAGAGGGTGGTTCGGTGCTCTTGTTAGGACTGCACCACCGTTCCAAGTGCTTATGTTGTTATTATCCTTTAGTCTGGCTGCCACAAAGCCTCTGGCTTTAATTAATAATCCTGAATCGACATCGACGTGTCAGGACACGGTAAAGAAGACTGAATAAGCGGCGTGATTGAGACTATTATAGAGCTACAAATTACACAGCAGACGTCCCAGTGACAAATACAATAATAACTACCAGTTTAAAAGCAGATTGGGGGTTTATTAAAGTGCAGCCTTCACTGATATCTAAATGCAATATGTCTTCACTCATGCTGATACTCTCTAATCTTCATGTTATTAGGGAATTGAGATTTTCGGCTGCTGTATTAGAATATACTGCAGACGCAGAACCACTCATCCACGCCGTTGTTTTGATGCAGAGGATTAGCAAACATATGATGATCCCAAGTCCGAATATAAAACGATCAGGACATTGTGACACATGATACATATTTTTCATATAGTGGTTCAGGGAATTTCATTCAGGTTCGATGTTTGGCTTTAATCCTCGTTATTTACAGAAGGTCTGGACATGTCAATCTGCATGGTAATCCCTGATCTGGATCAAATGGATACGTTTCAGGAGACTCGTGGTTTGTAATTATGACTATAAGGGAGAAAGACATGGAGAAGAAAAGGTGTTTTTGGTTTTAATATTGAATCGTACATAATACATTAAAAATTTTAATATGTCTAACCACCAACAGATGAAGGCGCTGTGATTTATGTATAAATGCATACTAAAGTATATTTATTTTTCTAAAATGAACTGTGTCAGAATTGCTGATAACATTTAATAATGCAATAATGAAAAAAAAAATAATAATGTCTTTGCACTCAGTAGAATAAACATGCCCCAGTTTACTCCATATTAATTTCTAAAGCTGCCATTGTTTACGCGTCCCCGGCGCAGGCGCTAATGGCCCACCGGACTCCTTCCATTTTTAACCAAATTGGTCTTTGATGTCAGCTTCTTTGATACTTTAAATTAAACGTGTTCGATAATAATAAAAATAAACCCCACCCATGGATGTTGCTTCTACAGAAATTAGCGCAAATCTGCGCGTCTAAACTACGCGCCGGACGAAGTTTCCGGAGCACCTCCAGCTGATACGGTCCTGCCTGGAAGAATAAAGTCCCTTTTAAAACCGTGAAGTGAACGCCTCGACAGATAAAATATCTACCATGTGTGGACGGCAAGAACAAAAAAAAAAAAAAAAAAGAATATTAAGAATTAGCCCGAGAACGAGGAAAGGGCTGCGGCGCAGAGAGCAAATGACAAATGAAGTGATTGGCGAGGCATAAAATGAGATTTGAGACTCTTTCAAATAAGAGATCGCGACGTCAGAACGGACTGAACACAGCCCCCCGAAAAATGGGAGGTAAGGAAACGGGGATGAAAAGAGAGAGCGAGAGGACCGAGAGAGGAAGAGAAAGAGTGAAGTAGGGGGTGAGGACTTGAGGGATAGGAGGAGCCTCGCCGCGACTAGAAATGTCAATCAGAGCAAAAGGCGTCCCAATAATCTAAAGCAATCTGTAAGGACCTGACCTTAGTCCATTCAGATCAATAGAGAAGCTAGGAAGAGAGGCGCCAAGCGGATCGTTTACGCGCGGCCCGTTTTCGGAGGAAATATAGACTTCCCTTTGCACTTTTCCGCTCACTTTAAAGTGGATATCGCAGCGCGCACCGAGAACCGATTTCCTCCACTTTGTGGCGCGTGTGCGTGTGCGCGCTCGTGCGTGTGCAATCGCAGCAGATCGCTGTCGGGGTGTTTGTGTCTCTTTTCTGCGCTCCCGCACGACCATGTCTTTCCCACAGTTGGGATACCAGTACATCCGACCGATATACCAGCAAGAACGGCAAGGACTCGGGAGCGGGCGCGGCGGAGGCGAGCTGAGTCCGTCCGGTACGCTCTCCAACGTCCTGTCCACCATGTACGGATCACCTTTCACCGCCGCACACGCCTATGGAGCTTTCCTTCCTTATTCAAACGACCTGTCTATTTTCAGTCAGTTGGTGAGTTATCCATTTATGCAAAACTCTGACGTGAATCTTGTCTTTTTCTGCTCCTTTACATTTCAGAATATGGGGTTTGGGAGTTTAAAACGAGTCGGCGAATTTCCACGAAATATTTCGCCCTTGGCAGCCCTAGCTCTGTAAGACGTGGCTGAACTTTGCCGCGGACTCCGTTTGGCACGGAAACGAAAAAGTGCAAAAAGAACCCATAAATAAATCGAAAAATAGTTTAACTTTATACGGAGCAAATTGCTGCATGCTGGGAAGAGGACCATTTCATTAAAAGTAAGCATTCAATAGGAATAACGTCATCGCCAGTAATTAAACATCATCAAACTTTCTAGCAATTCTAGGTCGACAAGTTAAAGCAAAATTTTAAAGTCCTATTTTACATGTTCAATAATAATAATAATAATATAATAATCATGTTAAAATATAAACGATACGAGTCAGGCGAGGCCAAACTTGGTGGCTAAAAATTAAATATCCTTTAAAAACTCTCTCAAGTTTTTATTTGAAATCCTAAAATGGTTATTGCTGTAATTAAAGTGTTTGAAAAGGCGAGAATAAAAGGTTTTACGCGCGGATTTGTGGTTTTAATTGACTAAACCAACGTGAATAATTAATTTCCAAAAGCATTTAAATTACCAGATAATTACAATTACCCTAAATATTATAACGCGCCCTGAAACAATTAAAGTTTAAAGAATAATTTACACTGAAGTTTTGAAAGCAGAAACAAATAAAATCTCATTAATTCTAAGCCTTGCATATCCACACCTCTCATTCCCTGAAGGCTCACAGTGCTGTGTTTGTGTTTCAGGGAGCTCAATATGAACTAAAGGACAGTCCAGGGGTCCAGCACCCAGCGTTTGCCCATCCTCACCCGGCGTTTTATCCCTACGGCCAGTACCAGTTCGGTGACCCATCCAGACCGAAGAACGCCACCAGAGAGAGTACGAGCACCCTAAAGGCCTGGCTGAGCGAGCACCGCAAGAACCCCTACCCCACCAAGGGTGAAAAGATCATGCTGGCTATCATCACCAAGATGACCCTGACCCAGGTATCGACCTGGTTCGCGAACGCCCGGAGGAGACTGAAGAAGGAGAACAAGATGACCTGGGCGCCGCGCAACCGCACCGACGAGGAGGGCAACGTGTACGGGAGCGACCACGAGGGCGAGGACGGGGACAAGCGTGAGGACGAAGAGGAGATCGACCTGGAGAACATCGACACGGAGAACATCGAGAGCAAGGACGAGTTGGACGAGCAGGACGAGCTGCACTTGGACTCCAAGCTGGACGCTAGCTGCGACTCGGAAATCTCGGACGGCTATGAGGATTTACACGGGCCCGAGCCCAAGCTTTTAAAAGCCGCGAGTCAGGAGGGTAGAGAGTTGCACGGAGACGCGCTTATGATTACGCACAGAGACTCTGAGCGACCCTTGCACCATCACCACCTCCATCACCACCACCTCCACCTCGGGCATTCGTTAGAACTGAGGACGAAGGCGCACAATAGCGAACAGATTAAATTAAACCCGGTGTCAAACTCGCCCCCTGCGGAGAACAACGCAGCCCCGGCGCAAAAACCTAAGATTTGGTCTTTGGCTGAGACCGCCACGACCCCGGACAATCCTCGGAAATCTCCGATCGTTAACGGGAACGCGGCCCAGACAGTCATGCCAACTCACAGACTTGTTTCGTGCCCTGTGGGCAAACTGCAGAACTGGACGAGTCGCGCGTTTTCGGCGCACCAGCTTGCGCTTCTCAACTCGAACCACTACATAGGACTGGCCAATCAGGCCAACGGGCTCGCCCTGTATTCCTGCAGCAGGCACACAGAAGAGCGCAGTGCCAGCTCAGAGACTGCCCACACAGGTACATCACATCCGTCTCACTGAGCCAGGGCCCTACATTTGAATACTTTTTTTTGTGAACAGCTTCCTCTCAAACACTGTTTTCGCTTTTTGACCCGGCGCATTGTTTAACTTTTACAAACTCCAAAGGCTGGGAACTTCATTCGAGATGAAGCATGCGTACTAAGATGGGGAGATGCGATCCTCTTTCTTCAAACACTCGATTTTTTTTAAAAAAGAAGAATTATTGTTGCTGTTTTTTCTTTTTTTATTATTATTCATTTATTCAGGAATCCAGATCTTCGATTAATTGTCATCGCTGTTGTTTGGAACAAAAAAAAATAATCTAGTGCCTTGAAAGCAAATTAAAATAAGCTAGTCGGTAATTATACGGTCATGATTTGTGTCATCGATTTACACAAACCAGCTTCGTGAAAATGATATTATAACTTCATTTATTTGTTTTACTCCGAGCTGCGTCTGAACCTGATTTTTTTTTCATGTGCGCTTTTGATTTTTGTGCACATCAAGACGAGAAAGGAATCTCAAACGCGTCTTCAGGCAATAATTCTGTCAAACAATAGGCTACACATGGGCAGTATGGTTCATTTATTGTTTTATTATTATTATTATTATTCTCCAAACAGACAGGCAAGTTACTCGGATATTTTGGTGCAATATTTCACATACTGTACTGTACACGCTTATTTGCAGTGTTTGTCATTCTGGAGTATCAACGCAACCTAGAAATACACCAACCGAGGGTCATTAACAGTAACAGCAAAGTTTACACATCAGCGAATGTTCTATAATTCCTACAGTTATTTAGTTTTTATTTTATTATCTCCTATCGCACATTTTGATTGTTTCCCCCATGCTCACTAGAGGCCACAGGACCAGCCTGGAGCTGCCATGCTTGTTTTATTTCCCACCCGCTGTTCTCAGAGACTGTTTGTCTTGTTTTTTTTTTATATGAACCTGTTGTAAGGAATGTAAAAAAAAAACCTGTTGAAATAACACACCCTGTGTACTTACCTTGTAAGCATGTCCATGTGTATAATTGCTAATGCAATGCTGTAAGAAATTGTAGTCTGTGAGATTTACCCCTTTCCTTTTTTTTTCTTTCTTTCTTTTGTTTCGTGAGGATTCGATGTTGCAATGTTTTGTATATATATATAACGTAAAGAAAGAAAATGTACATACTTGTGATCCAAAATTGTACAAGAAAGTCTATATTTTGGCTAATAAATGAGCGGCAACTTAAATGCGATGTGATTGTTGGAGCATTATGTTTGGATAGGAGAGCCTGTGAATTTGCATATAACGATCTGTGCATTTATCTCATTTCCTGATCAAAAATAACACTTAATAGTGAGTCCTAATTGACAAGATAGCATGCGGTGAACGGGGTGGAGTAATATCTGTTATGGTAGGCCTACCAAGCTTTGTGTTTGGGCGCAACCGTGCCGTTGAGACTTGTGAAACCCTCGGCTGTGTTTTAATGTGCACTGCTCTTCAGGGAACTTGACTTGGACTGTTAAGTCTTGGCTAAGCTTGAATTGGTCGATTTAAAAGCGTTTTCCTATTTCAGAGACTCAAGCTTAATTAGCTCCTTATTGAATCGCACATTTGGATATTAATGGATGGGGATTATCCTCGTCGAGGCGTAACAGTCAATATAAAAAGAATAATGATTTCATTTATATTAAGCTAAAAACGCGCACGACCTAATTTATAATTTAATAGATTTTTTTTTCCTTTGGAAAAAGTATTTTATGCTTTGAAATGCGCTGAAATGTCACGAATGGCTCTGTTTAATCAGAGGATTGCTTGCGTAATCAGCGCTCTCATACAAAATGTGTGATTTGGCCTCTTTTTTGATGCATAATGAATTCTAATCAGACATCGATGCCGCACTGCTTGCCATATGCCTCCTTTACACTGAGAAATCATTTATTTATGTTCAATCCCCCTCCTCGATCAGATCATTTGCATGGCAGCAGCTTTGTTATCGAGCTGGTAAAGTTCAACAAAGTTGGGCTTGGAGCGCCCTCTACAGTCTTTGTCGATCTCAGATCTTTCGGTTTTGGGGCAGGTAGAGAGAATTGTGCTTCTTTTATTAACATTAAATCGTTTAACTATCGAAGTGAAGATGCAAAAAAGATTTTAATAATGTTTATTTGATTTACCTATATTCAAATAGTCAATATATTGTTGAGGCTCGTCGAGTAAGATAAAGACTGTTGATGTGAGATGTAAAGGAAGCACTCGTGGTACAATGCAGGAAAAAAATGTTTTAAAACGTGCTTATTAATTTTAATAATATACAATTTATTAAATAAGGATCTAAAATAACAATCGAAATAAAGGTGGATGGTTCATAAGAAAGAAAGTAAACACAAGACTCTTGAGTATTCCAAAGTCATTGTAGCCTATAAATGTTCCTTTAACACAAAAATCATAATAATTCATCTGTTTGTTAAAATATATTTAACTCATAAGAAGGTATTAGCAAACAGTGCTATGTTAAAAACTGTTGCATAAATTGCAGTTTTTAAAATAAACCGATTTAACTAATAGTAGGATATATTTATTACTCAATTTATTTCTATCGTTTCCTTAAACAGTGTCATTGTTTCCTATCCAAGTTAAAGCATCATTCGGGAAACTTTAAGGGTTTGCAGCCTGGTGCGCTCAATATGTTCCTGTTCTCTACAAAGCTTCTGCACGACAATGTGTGCAAAAATACATCTAGGTTACTTCTGCACCTCCTCTGCGCCTGCTTTGTTCAGAGCCAACCTATTTGAATTATATTATATTCCTTATGGGGTAAATTTAGCCGGATAACCAGGCAATATTATTATTATTATTATTATTATTATTTATAAGCCTTGTCAATAATTATAAAGCTCGGGAAGATACATTTTCATCGTATATGCTTCATACTAGTCTGGTCTGTTTTGTGGATTGTTTAGTCAACGTTAGACCCGACTTGGACTAAATATTAAAACCTTAATGGGATGTAAAACTAATCCATATGTTGTTAATTCCCTCGCGGGAACGCGCATACGGGATGTACCCGCGCGTAAGAGGGGCCGAGGACGCGTTATGGATGTAGGGTAATAAAAACAAAACGTTTTTTCACGTAAAAAAAAACCTTTTAATAGTTAAACTTGTTCGCCATTTAAAAAACAACTATAGTTATTAAACTATTAATATATCAATAGCCCTTATAAATCACTGCGCAAAAACGCGACACTGTCACACCAGGTAACTAGCACAATGTCACGACACAATTTCACATTTATAAGTGATTTTTATATTTATTACATCGAATAAAGTAAATTCAACGATAAACCATTTTCCTTCGTCCTCAAAAAGACACATTCCACTGAGATACTTTATAAGGTCAGCTGAACACTGACGCAAGGTTTTTGGTTACATTCATTTACACTCCTAGCCTAGCATTACCATTATAAAAAACCTTTAACCATTTTCTTGGTGCCATAAAAATGGAATAATAGTTTCCTACCATAAAGAGTTTCATTATGTGGAAAATTCATTTTATGACACCAACAAAAAATGGTTCAATAACACCCAGAGTAAAAAAAAGAGACCTAAATGCTTGTGGTTATGTGAACTCAAACATGCACATCTTAAAAAAAAAATAATAAAAAAAAATAATAATAATATAGAATGCTTTTTTATTTATTCACTGTCCTAAATTATTAAAGAATGTTTAGCAATAAGCTTTCCACAAATAAATGCACTTGTTTTGCTTTGAAGATCAAATTAAATGAATTATTAAAACGCTTCATCAGGCGAAATATGATTACGCACAGTATTGTAACTGTACATGTCCATTTTTCTTCTCTACATTTACACAACAATTGATTTGCATTGATGGACCTTTTGCTCAAAGCTGCAGACGAAGGCCGTGGGTGGTGGGGTTCACTGTGTCACTCGTTTATCCCCAGTTAAATGGATGTCCTTGTGGTTAACGAGCAATAATCAACAGCGACACCTCTTTTGAGTCCAGTGCTGTGAGCAATGCTAAACATTCTGGCGGTGAGCTGCTTTTCTCTCCAATACACCCGGGAGAATTCACAAAGAAGACGGATATGAGAAGGGAATGGCTAACAAGCCCACGCAGACACAGTATGTAGACACCTAACCCTTTTAAAGCAATTATACCCACACACACCAATCATTATGAGTTTGCATTTCTTAAACACAACATTAAATGCTAAACATAAAAGCAGCTGTGGGAAACCCGGACCATATTGACACCGATGCAAACGGCAATTCAGTTCATAAGACGGAGCCTGAGGTTCTTTCGTCTCAAAACACCACTCTGCATCAATGGCAGAGGTCCATAGCTACGCCGTGCTGCAGAAAGAATGCATTGTTAAATACCAATTTGGATGGGATGAAGAAAAAAAAAAACTGCAGCAAGAGAATCATTAAAGTGAAATCTAATCTATCTTTCTGGCCCGTCATTGATGCAGAGAAGGAGGACAGCGAGGGGCGACCCCATGAGAGACAGAGCAAGAGGAAGAGAGAGCCGTGAGCCAATGGAGCCATCAGCGGCCCTCCGGATGAATGGAGAAAGACGGAGGAGTCCATAAGCAGTGTTGGAAGGGGCTGGAGTGGGACTGTGAAAGGGAGGTTCAGCCCTGCGTGGTCCTCCCGTCCTCCCCTCGCTGTCTCCCCCACTCAGAGACGGACAAATGTCAGCGCTATTGTGGCCCTGCTGAGGCTTTGAAGAGCACTGTGCTCTTTGCGGAGGTCACTAATCCTTTTATGAGGCGCTGCTGATTGTTAGTCACACACGTACAAGAGCACACACACTCTCGCTGCTCTTTTTCACAAGCCGGCCCGGTGTTTCAAGTGACCCACGAGTGGACGCGGGATTGTATTATGGAACACGTTCCGCGCTGTCACTACGGGTAGAGATGCTAGCTGTCTGACCACCTCTGCACCTCCAGACAGGAGCGATAAGCACATCTACCCCCCCTCCCCAAATCACATTTACAGAAGCTTATGCTGAAGTCATGGGTGACTTTTGTCAACCAAACCTTCTCTGGAGTCCAAATTTAGATTTAAGGCTTCATGCTAACATTGTATAGGGATTTTAAGGGATTTCTTTCCAAAGCGTTTTATGATATTAAACTAGTCGATAAGCAAGTAGGGCAAGGGAGACCTTTAGGGAAAACTATGTAGACGTTGTGCGCTGGTTCTGTCCCAAGCCAACCTGAAAGAGTGACACTTTCTAGGCAAGTGGGAGGAGTGGTGTGAGCCCGCTGATTTCATGCCTATTGTTGACCAAGTTTTAAGAAAGGAATTCTTTTGCTGGCCCTGAAAGGCAACAAGTGGGGGTAGAAAAAACAGGGTACAGAGACAAAAAAGAGGGGTGCGGTTGGGAAAAAAAAAAAACAGAGCTGGAGGAATAGAGAGGAAGAGGAGGTGAGCCTTTAGCGTTCATCCAACTGAAAGATTGTGCTTTTTTATGCTCCCTTCAGCTCATCACGGCCGACTTACAGGGCAATTATGGAAATGGCACTTTGAAGCAGATCGCTCTCCTTTCATTTTTTTTCTCCCTCCCTTAAAGTGAGCAAAGTCTCTGGGCCTTTCTCTCCACCAAGCTCTCTGACACGATCCTGTCGCATCATCCATATGTTCTCCTTCCTTCTGTTTAATGTGAAAATGGCTGGCTGGTGAGAGCGACCGAACAGAAGAACGCAAAGGCTGAAGGATCATCTGCGTTGCAGGGTCACAAGGAAGAAAAAAAAAAAGATCCTGGCCGTGCTTCAAACGTGTGGAGATTAATGAAATTCAGACTCATTGCTTTTACATTACTCAGCCATGCTGAAGCCATATAAATTAGTCATGCATTTGTAGATATCAAGCTGCAACCTGATGCTTTGGACTACTTGAAGATCACTGAACCTTACCAAAGAAAAATATTTTAAGACTGACTGAAGAACTGAAGGACCTTACGGACGTCTATTAGGAGAGAAAAAAAAACCTTGGCGTCGTCCATGAGCTGCAAAGTCTGAAAGATCCCAAAGGGTGGATTTAAATTAAGAGCGTGTCCTTTTCATAGTAATCTAGTATCAGTACAGCGAAACTTCTCAACGCCAGCCACAACCGCAATAACAATTTTGTCAAACAGGTTTTATCACTCCAAAAGTGTCCAACATACCGCATCGAACGTTGGAAGCCCGGAGACTCATTCTCACGTTGTTCCATTCGACCCTTGTCATAACATCAGATATATCGTTCAATTTTTGCCCATATAATTATGGATCATATATTCAGGGGCTCTTTATTGATTGTGCGACTGGTGAAAGGTTCTCTGGCTCAGCTGCACCCGAGGTGGAGACTTAATAAATTCTTCTTTTCTTGGAACTCTGTCAAACAAGTCCTGCCTCGCAGTTCCCATGAATACATTAACGGGGCCGAGCTGATTGATTGGGGAGAGCAGCGGGAGGAGGGCGCACCAATGAA
This sequence comes from Microcambeva bendego, assembly GCA_034509265.1. Lineage (NCBI taxonomy): Eukaryota > Metazoa > Chordata > Actinopteri > Siluriformes > Trichomycteridae > Microcambeva > Microcambeva bendego. The sequence continues at coordinate 10,189,168 of JAYDZG010000030.1, forward strand.
CTCCCTCGCTCACCAAGATTAATAGAGTTTATTAAAGACTCTACTCTCCTTTTAAATAATGCTAATGTAATGGGAGGCCAAAAAGTTTATTGGCCAAGGCTCACGCTCCACTCTACTTTGATGTCAATCTCGAGTACATTAGCTGCTGCTGGTTTGATCTTAAGGTAAAAGGCTGTATCTGTAATGTCCAATCCAGGGGATGAGAGGAATGGACGGAGCAGCTCGTGGCTTGTCCTTTGCCCATAAGAAAATGTACCCAAAGTTTCATTGATAATTATACTTTTACACCATTCAGGGATATTTCGATTGAAATTTCAGGATGAACCAAAATTTTCTGGTGTAATTACAATTGGTATTTAAACCTCATCATCATGCTGTTCACACTTCGACATCTTGAGATCAAGACGACACCTAACAAATCATCAGGCTGCTGGAGACTAAGGTACCACCAATGGAGTGGCCTGCACCTTCTCCACACATGTGATCAACCGAGTCATCGTGTTGAGGCTTGTAACTCTGTACCCCAGAACCTCAATGACCTTCAAGAAGACCGGGATGCCACGCCTCAGCAGACTTGTGAACAGCATGAGATGTTGTCAATCTGTAATTGATAAAGCGTACGTGACAAGTTATTGAGACATTGACATTTTATTTGAGATATACCCACTACTGTGGCTGGCTTAAAATGTTTGAGATGAGAAAATCATCATCGCATGCTTCTACTTAAACGCCCTACACTTATGATATAATATCACTTTTTACGTTATATAATAATACTTATAACCCTTGCACACCCAGCTGGCATCTTGGTCATGGTGTATTATCATCTAGAGTCTAGTCTTCCTCAGGTTGGCCTTGGATTAACCCAGAAACTGTGCAGAACAGTGTGTAGAGGGTTAAGATCAGGGGTTTTATTTCAGGCCACTAAATATTTTATTAATTGGGTGATTCCACACACTATACACACTATACGCTCGTAACCACGCTACCAGTGAAAGCTGCAGAGCTCCGTAATGATGATGAGGTCTCCACATGTCAGACACATAAACTTCCCTATCAATTTCACTTCCTCTATAAAACCCACACGCCACTCTCAGGCCTGTCTTGTCTCTATGGTTGCTATAAACGCCCAGAATTTGCATTCCTCACAAACGGCTATAAAACAAAAAGACATGAACAGGCAGATTCTTCTTCTCGAAGCAAATGGAAAATCTGACCATGCACCTGTTTTCTGTGAGACCCGAGCCTGTGTGGGCACCGAGAGATGTTTATAAGGTCGCGACAAATGGCCGGAAACCCCATGAAACTTAGGTTTCTGTATCATGTTTAGTTATTTGGGTAGAAACATTGTTTCTAGCAGAAGATTTATGGTTCATAGCGTTAGCTCTTAATTTCCTGGAATACATTGAGTAGGTGTAAAAGTCCAAAGACCAACGGGTGTTTCTGTCTATCCAGATCATTCACTGGTCAATCGATTCCAGAATGACCATTTCATTATATTATTTATCATTTAAGAAGAGGTACAAATGTTTCCATGACCCACAATAAATGTTATTAGTAATTATAGTTAGATAGTATAGTTGGTAAAGTACATGAAAAACAATGTACACTCGTAAATGTATATACGACAAATATTCGATGTACACCGGCAGAACATTAAGACCACCATCCTATCGTCATCTTGGTCTTGCAGTAGGTGTGTTGCTCTGTGCATTCTGACTCCTTCCTATCAGAAGCTGCAGGAACGTCTTCAGCAGTTTGAGCTGCCTTAGCATTTCCTATACACGTTGATTTTAATTATTTAATTGTGCCTCTCACTGAACCAGAGTCATTTACTGTGATGGAGGATTTACAATCAATCAAAATGTTCTTTATTCCTACAAGCAATGCCATAAAGAGCCGAAATAGCACCACTAAGCATGAGCATCCTTCTCTTTCAGGATGATTATTCTGAGAGGCATCTTTGAGCCGGCGTCTAGGTGGTGCCATCTCACGGGACTGAAGGGGAAAGTGAAAGGTAGCCAATAGAAATTCAAAAAGCTCTTTAAGCTTAGATAAACTTGTTGGCAGGAGCATTGTCGGCCTCTCCAGCGTGACACTCTTCTCCTTGATAAAACCATTGCCATGCAAATGAGCCAGTGTGTGTGAGATGTAGCTGAAAGGAGGAAGACACAGCTGCTCGATTGAGCCGAGTACAAAAACCCCGGGCCTTTCCTCCGCCGGGCACAATAAAAACGCAAAATGTGCCCATGTGAGCCCACTGATGTTCACTCTATACGGCTAAAAGGATTGAATTCTCGGCAAGGCCGACAGGAAGCAGAACGCGGGGGGCTCTCAGGACAGAAGCGCATGGCCGATCCAACTAGACAGGCCCGACACACACCTCAACGTCCCCGACCGTGTCCGTGTGTGTGTGTGTGTGTGTGTGTGTGTGTGTTTTGGTCGATGCGTTGCCACCCCTTTTGTTGTAATGCTAAATCGGTGTCACTCTCTGGAACTATAAGGTCTCTTATACATGCTCCGAGAACTCTGCACACAGACACACACCCGGTTTTCCCCTCTAACGTCCATGCTTCCTGAGTCACAAAGGGCTTGTGTGTCCCCCCCCTAAAGAGTGGAGGTACGGACTCACGCTGAGCGGGCCGATCAGCACAGAAGCGGTCAGCAGAGTGTGACCGGAAAAAGACAGGATGCTGAAGGAATGTCCCCCCCTAGGAACCTTTTTGGGAACCAGCTGCATTGTTTTTTTTCTGATAAACAAAGTACCATTCCAGAGATAATGGGCATATCTGATTGCTCAAAGGAAAGCTTCATTATCAACTCCAACGCTGGTCCCGGGTTCAATTTTGCATGTTCATCTAAACTCCATGTGCATTTCCTCCAGGTCTAAAGACGTGCATCATAAACTCAGAGATGACCGGAACCAAAATTTCTTGTCTTAAAGCTGCCTGCGAAACAAAGATTGAAGTCACACTCCTTTCCGAACCTGGTAGACTCTGAACCTCGAGGATGTAACATTGACTCCACTGCTATCTGCCGCTTCTCCACACAGCCTCCAAAATAAGTCTGAATCCCGAGAGCCGGACCGGGTTAATTATTCCACCGTACAGCCGAAAGAACTTCGCCGCAACGGTGCCTGCAAAATGAAGCTGCGGCGTGAAATTGCATGTTGCGCGAGTGCAGATGGCTTGAAAAAAAACAAAAAAAAAAACTAAACAAAAAG
>JAYDZG010000030.1:10216628-10226628 GCA_034509265.1 Microcambeva bendego
GCGGAGCGTGCCTCGATGAGAGACCCGAAAAAGCTACAATGATATAAAAGCATTTAAAACTAAAACCTGCTTCTGTTTTTCTTCTCCTGATGAATGTGGGGACGGTGAGGGAGAGGAGAAGCCCAATGGGTTTATCAGCCCAGTTTAAACTGACATAGCCCTCCAGCAACTAACGACCATGAGGTTTGTTTACTGTCTTATTGGGATTTTAACCAAACCCGGATACTCAGTGAGATTCTTCAGTACGCAGTTTATAGCAAACACACTCATGGATTATTTTGTATTATGCATTGGACTGTGAGAGGAAACTGGAGCGCCCGTACTAAACCCACAGACACAGTGAGAACATGCAAACTCCACACAGAAAGGACCAGGACCGCCCCCTCTTGGGATCCAACCCGGGACCTTCTCGCTTCGAGACGACATTGTTGACTGGGTTGAGGCCTGATCGGTACTAGTCCTGCTTAAAATCCCCCCAAGGGTGAGACGCCGACGCAGGAGGTCCGACACCCATCTCCACCAAACCACATGAGACGCCACAGCCCGGCTAAAAGCTCTTAATGCCTGGTACCGGTGCTCAGGTTGTCACGACAAGCTACACACTGATCACAGGATACAAAGGACTCAGTGGGGAAGGGGGGGCACACCCGGCACACTTGTACCCCACCCGGTTCGTTTGATGTGGCTGGGGTGGGCGTGTAGGTCGTACTACAACCAGATGCCACCCGAAACACACATGCAGCGAGGTGGCTGCCGGACGGCCTCCATAATTGCGGCAATAAAAGAGAATTGTGGTTGCACATGGACAGTTGGGGGGTGGGGTGGGGGCTGTTTTGGGGGGCGAGGTGGGGTAGGTGTTTAAACTTATATAAAAAAAAAAAACAGGTGGTGGTCCGTTTTCATGTCGGAGAGACAAATTAGCCGACGCCTTTCCCTGATCTCGGGCAGGGGGAGGAATGTAGCCAGACGTCGACTCATACTCAGGTCGGGGTTAAGACCAGCGCAGAGCGCTAATAAACAGGCAGTGCGTGGGGCGATGGGTGTGTCTGCCTGTAGGCCACCCCACCTGGTCCGAGGACCATCAGCCTTTAGCTATGGACCAAAAAAGCCGTAATAAACCTCCGCTCTGGACACTGTAGTCATCTTGGAAGCACAAACTTGACAAAAAGCACCAGCGCATTAGTACGAGTTAAGCCACATATAAGAATTTAGTGTAGCAGTAAAATGTTTTTAAAGTCAATAATGAGAGCTTAGGTAAGTGGTTACCACATCAGGGTGTAAACAAGCGTACGGAGAAAAGTGGAGGGATACGCTTAACAAGGGCCGTTTGTGGGGTGGGGGATGGGTGTCTCAGGCCTCAGGGAGAGGTTACGAGGTTGTGATGGCTGCAGTTCGTCATAGCCAAGTATTTGAAGGCCCATAAATCTCAGCGCGATCAGGAAAGGCCTGTCAGGGAAAGGGGGGTCGCTTACTCTACTTACACATGTCAGAGGGGGGCACGGCAGCCAAAAATCGCTGTTTAGTCAAACGTGTCTGTAAAACAATCACCTAAACTCACACACACACACACACACACACACACACCGCTACATGCCTTGTGGCCATCACATGAGCACTGTAATAACCCATTTGATGAATGGTCCCGTCCTGACAGCTATAGTGGCACGCCGGTGGCCCGTGTCTGACCCTGGTCACGTGACCACGCTGAGCGCAAACTTCCACAATTCCCACCTGTGTTCAGGTGCCACCGGGCCAGCTGAGGAGGGTCGGCTAATTACGGGGGAAAACCGTCGCCGTTACAAACAAGGTCTGTTCAAAACAGGAGCACAAGCGGCCCAGTGTGACCCTCAAAGTAGTGAAAACAAAGAGTGTAGGGTACCTGGTAAACTAAAGTCCTCTTTAGGACCAGCAGTCTTTACGTGAGATAAGTGTTTTATATTGCAGCAATGCATCAATTGTCATAAAGCAGAATAAAACCGAACGCTGTTGCAGACCGGTTTGCCATTTGCCGCTGAGGCCACGTAGCCGTCTGAGAGCTGAAGCCGATATTTATCTCATGTACGTCTGAGTTAAGACTCTAGAGGTGAAGTGGGGTGGAATGAAACCCCGGGATTAAAAGGAAAAGGAAAGAAACAAGCATCAAACCCCAAAGTCTGGTAAACACGCGGCAAATTAAACAAGCAATAAATGTAATTATGGCTCTGCTGACGCTGACACGATAATTACTGAGAAGGAACAACGTTCCTCAAGCAGAGCTACAAATACAGGAGAATGGGTGGGGCTGGGGTGGGGGTATGTAAGACCGACAGCGGTAAAGAGAAACATTCAGAAGTGATTCAGACCTCTCACTTTTAACTTTTTTGAAATGCCTTGGGCATCCCATGAGCTATTGGCTGCCCGGGCGTCTGCACAGACACGAATGGTTACCCATAAGGATGTCGTAGAGGCCTTGAAAAGCCTTACATTTATGAGCTTTAACTCAGGGAGTATGTCTTCCACAATAATGAACCTGATGCACCAGCTCTTTAGTACGGTTTTAGCCAGATTCCAGACTTCACACTATGTATACGTGTACAGCATGGACTGATTCAAGCTCAGATACAAAGAGGAGAGTGCACCGTCCGCACAGTCCAGTCCAGAGCCCGGTACCACACCGTATATGCCGACAAGTTAAATCGATTTGTGCGCAGAAGCTCGACCAGACGATATTTTGAGAGCTGAGCCGCAGCAGAGCTCATTTCTCAGCGATCGTGACTCGGCATGCCACGCCTAGGGCCAGAACACAAAACTATGGAGGTCTGAACCAATTCCCCTCCGGTGGTAACTCGAGCCAGGAGAAACGGTAGAAGCAGTCGGCGTCGGGCTTGATTGGCGGCGACAGAAAGCTAATCAGTGTGAGTGAGAGTAGTAGAGGCTTCCTCCTGCCATTTTCTCACAGAACCCGGTGAGCCACCCTGACACGCCGCTACCGGAACATGACGGGACGTGCGGCGATACCTGAGGGAAGTGACAGGTGCTGTAATCAGCAGCGAAATTTATGTTCTGTTTTAATTACACGAGACCGATCGCGGGATTATTAGAGATTAAACACACAGGGCTTTGTTTTACTTGTTTTTCTATTCAGTAAATATTTAGCTTGTGTCCAGAGATAATGAACAGATTATTATTTAGTTAATGAGACGTGCACGGGGCACCAGGGTGGATCGTATGCTTTCATATGTAGTGTTTGCCCTTCTCCTACATACATCTGGTGGCCAAGAGTACGTAGACACCGCTCGTGCAGGATGAAAAACACACACATGCAGAGTACAGCTGTCCGGGTGGAGGGGGTGCTCAAGGAAATCAGATACACCTAGTGGCCAAAAGCATGTAGACACAACTCACTAAGCCTTTAATGCACATCTTAAGCGGCACAGGTTACTCTGACATAATACTCTGGTGTCCAAATACTTTTGGCTGGCCATATTGCAGCTTACCAGGCACCCCGCAACACCCTGAACAAGGTGCTAGTCCATCACACACCAACCTCTAATTAACCTGTGTTTTGGGACTTTTGGGAGGAACCCAGAGCTCAGGTAGGGTGGGGGGAGAGATGACCCACACTGACACGGGGAGAACGTGCCAACCCCACAAAGAAAGGACCCGGAACAATCAAACCGGATCATTTATGAGCCGCACTTTCCCTACAGATCGGTTTCATTAATTGACTGGTTTAAAGTAAACCAACATGAAGAAACTTGAATAACATAAGGGTGGTACAGTGTGTGTGTGTGTGTGTGTGTGTGTGTGTGTGTGTGTGTGAGTTTGGTTCCTCGCTGACCCTCCCGTGGTGTGAACGCAGCCCTTCTGTTTGAGCCTCATTAAGCAATCACGCTAATTAAAGTGGCGTGACACTTGAAAGGCTGTAAACAGGCGGCAATTTGTTCAAAAGAGCAGGCAGGACAAGCAGACCCGAGGCTACACCCGGGGCGGGCACGCAGAGTACACACAGAGGAGAAGAGTTCCGGGCCGCCATGTGACCCGCGAAGCTTCTGTCTGAACAGATCCGTCAGCGGGGTCAGAGCCGCCGGCATTCCTTCATACCTGGAGGTTCAGAGGAATTCCAACAATCGTTAAACATTCCCGAATAGACCCGATGGTCTGGAATGAGTCCCAAACAGAGCATGGCCTGTCACAGCCTCTCGCTCACACCCAGAAGTAGAAAATAAGCAATGGCATTTAACCGTTACTGTAGGTGTACTTTTTAAAAGTTTAACTCCTCTGCTTGAACTGCGGGAACGTAGAAATCTGAACTCCGCGAAACGTAGAACCGAGTGCGACTGTCTTTTTGAAAATTGTAACTTGACGACACACGCACTCGAACGTTCGCTAGCAAGGGGCCCCCTTTTGCACGCTAATTACAGGCGGTGCTCGTTATCAAAAGCCGGGGAACACAACGCAGGATCAACAGACGACCGAAAATCTCCAGACTCCCTTTTACTTCGGGGAGTAATTACAAGCCTGAAATGAGAGCCTGGTATAAATTCAGACAGATAAACACTAACAAACACACCAGAAAGTATGTGGACACCCCCTCATAACAGGCCCAGCACACCTGAGGGACATTTACGGCATCTCACTGACATTTCTATCCAAAATTACAGTCACAGTATACAGTCTGAGCAACAAAGGGTTAAAGGGACTCGCTCAAGGGCCCAACAATAACAGCCTGGCAGTGGTGAGACCTGAACCAGTGATCTTCTGATTACTATTCCTGTACCTTAACTGCTAGGCTACGACATTGGGGATCATTTAAGTAATCAGAAGGTTGCCGGTTCAACCCCCATTTCGGCCCGGTCGTCTCTGATGGGCCCCTGAACGAGACCCTCAACCGACCTGCTAATACCATATACAGTCCCGGAAAAGTAAACACACTCTGTCTTGCTTTTGAAACGGGATGTCTGGTGTCTGAATACTTTTGGTTCCTAAGCCGGTGTGCGTCTCGGTAAGCCAGCGAGCATGAGAGGGCGTGTTTCTTTTTTTCTGAGGTGCATAAGTACACTGCTGTTAGCATGTGCAAACACGGCCGGAATCCCGTCAGGTCCTGAGGCGCGAGTGTAATGGTTGAGCAAACACTTGGGTGATGATATTCAACTACTATTTCTCTGTAGCTGATGGAACGGGGCCGATCACGCCCATGTGTAATAAAGAAAATAACAATTTGCTGTGTGATCCGCCCCACCCTTCATCCACACTCTTCACCAACGTCAACATTTGTACATGTGGACTTAACGCGACTTTACATGACTCGGTGCTCACCACCAGCATTATCGCTCAACAAACATATATATAAATAAATATATAATAAAGTGACAAGACTTGTGCCTACATGGCACTCATGGCATAATGTTTCATTCCACTGAATTTTTCCTTTCTTATATTATTACCACTTCCACGTCGATTCTACTATGCCTGTTGCCCTATTACCTTTATAGTTTAGTCTTATATTTAAACGCAGAATCACTGCTGCTTTCCCATGATTCACTGCAGAGTAGTTGGGTTTGACCCCTATATTCCAGCAGTGCAGAGAAAAACCCAGTTCTGTTCTTGTACAGGGTGTGAGTTTAATGGCCAGGCCTGGATATGTCTGAAGATTGGGGAAGATTAGGGAAGGCCCTGTCCTGTTCCTGCATGACTGCACATTTAAACACATGAAGAATGCGGGGCACAATTTCCCATACTACAGTACATCTGAGCAGCTCACAATAAGGCGGCCAAACACCTTTGGACCCTCATCTCTCCTTGGAAGAACCAAGGGGGAGGGGGTGTACCGTTACGATACCAACCACGCCGTAGAAATGCAGTTCGGCTTCCGGCATGGTTGACTTTACAGATCGCCCTACCCTAAGCGGTTTAAGTGGCTGGCTGACTGTGTGCACCCGGTGTTCCCCTTTATATGCCTCACCCATGTGCAGGTATCCTGGAGTTAGGCTCAGTTCGGTATCAACCGGACCCAACGGCGCCGCCAGATCTGGTTCACAGCCGCCGTCCAAGGACCAAATCGAAGGCTGCCCCGTTCATCACTCCTGCCAGCCGTCACCATCTCCCGTCTCCTGGCTCCCTCCAGTGTAAGTAAGACCATCTTATCCACCCTCTACATGTGGAATAAGGAAGGTAATGCACATCGGTACTCACAACTACGCCTCCAATCTTTAACTCTCGGCAGTCGGCCATGATCAATCAGCGGCGTGGAGCGGCTCGCGTCATGAGCTAATCCCCAGGAAATCTTCTGCAAATCTGAGATCTGAGAGAGCGAGGTGCCCTCGTCCGTGACCCAGAAAGACAACAAACACGCTTATGCTCAGGTAACGCTCGAACTCAAACGCCGTCACTCTGCGCCGCCATTCACGCCGCTAATCCCTCTCGCCATGCGGAACCGTGAGCACGGGGCAGGTCGAACGCTGGCACGGCGCCAGGACAAACAGACCGCTGCATCATGGAAAAGATCAGGAATATAAAAGGGTAGAAATGAGAACCCATTCCGGGTTGCATCATGAAGAGAATCTGTGCTCTAGGTGTTCTGAGAGCATTGAACCCGGCATCCGACCAATGGCAGTGGCCCAAAATTAAGAGATGACCGATGTCAACAACATGGCCGGATGAAACCAGTACAGAGTGGGCACAGATACCCAACGTCTGACTCCAAAGTCTGAACCTGGCCCGTCTGCAGAGCGGGTTTCTGGAGGAGAATCGGGCCAGCTTAAAGAACCCAAATTCGGGTTATCGAGCACCTGCAGCAAACTAAACTCGTTAGCCGAGAAGCGGGCGTGGCAAATGATTTGAATCCATAAGTAGATCTAAACGTATGCGCTGCTACGCTGCCGACTCTTGTGCAAACCCATAAATCACTCCAAGGAGTGCTCTGTGAGGGTACAAGGCTGCCGCCGTGTAAAACAAAGCCCCTACGACGCATGCTAACAACTTCGGCGAGAGCGTTCCTGTGTGCTTTCATGCTAGCCCGGTCGTTCGCTCAGCCCTCATATCCTGCTCGGCCGGATTCATGATTTATGAGCCGCGCCGTTGCTTTCACAGCCGACGGTACCGCTGCTCCTGAGCTAACAGTTTAGCCCAGGATCAACAGCGCCACCTGGAGTCAGGTTCATATTGAGACTTTGAACTGCTTGAACAGTGCCGTGATCTTTACCCTACACCTCGAAGAAATATGAAGCTCAAAAGATGTATAGAACGAGTCCCCAGGCCAAGCAGGTCCACCATGCGGTCAGAAGTATGTGGACACCGACAGGAACCCATCAAAATCCTGGACGCAAGCACAAATCCTCAAATTTTCACATCAAAACCTTATCGGGTGTGAGCAAGTGAATCTATTTTCTCACTGGCTGATGAATCTTGCCCAGCATCAGTATTCAACAGAGCACAAATCCCCACAGATTCACTCCTTAATCTGTCAATCGTGACGGACACGATCAGGTGAGTCCAGTTCTGGACGCTTCTACGCAAGACATCTGATGAACATCGTGTAGACTTGTACTCACAAACAGGTGCATTGTGGTACAGCGCGTGCACAGGGCGAGCGGGACGATGGACGGTAGCAGCGTGAGCGTGTGTGTGTGTGTGTGCACTTCCTCCCCTGAGAAAACCACCAGTCCGCTTCTTCTCGTCATTTCCGCCCGGCCGGTCAGAAGCACCGTCTCGACATTTTATCATCATCGCAAGTACCGCGGTGACCGCCTCGCGCTCGCTCCTGCGCGTCTGACATTTCCCAACGGCGGCAAACGGGGACCTACGGTCCGAATTTAACGCTCTAAAAAACACGCCGCCCCGGTGCTACCAACTCGCCCTCAATCACGGCTGACATCGCAGGACAGCCAGAGAGGAACATGATTTCCACTCCGAGCTCCCATCGGAGAGACCCACGAGAGCATCGGGTCCTCTCTCACCCCTACGCGTCCTGAAAGAAAAAGGCTTAGTTGAAGCCCAGTGGTTCAAGTATTGGACTAATAATCAAAGGAAGCTGCCGGTGAGAAAGAACACTTAAGATGAACCGAGACTCCAGATATACAAACTTCAAAATGAAGCCTAGGAGGACGGGCGATGAAGAGAGGGCTTGACTTCATCTGAGGTCCTCAGGCGTGCATATGCTAATCCTCGCCGCTTCCTGCTCGCAGTTAACAGGATCTTGCTAAGGCACACAGCCTGTGGCGGCCGAACCCTGATCATTCTCCGGTCCTGCCGTGTACAAACACACGACGTGTCCATGTGTGTGTTGAGCTCGTTACCGTTTTGGTTAAATCCACACGCTAACACACCACTGAACTCCTGAGTTCCTGAGCCACATGCTGCTAACAGAGCGCTAACGGAGAACGCGGCAGAGGAACCGCGTAATTAATCATGCCGGCGATGCGGTTTACTGCTGGGACGGAGCTTTGTCTGGGCATCTCAACGCCTTATTTACACTTTTTAATTGCTCTGTTCATCAGCGTCCACAAAATAAATAAAGCGGCTAATAATCACCCCCCAACGCATCCACACACAGACACATAATGGAGCTGTTAGTCTCACTGACAGAATGAACGCCGCACGGCACCCTGGGAAAAATCTCTTTATGAAAATGGTGCAGGCGGGACATTTAGCCCGAACACTCCGGATGGTAATCACACCGTGGCTTCCATTCTGCTCCGCCGAAGAGGAACTAACACAGCCGGCTGGAAAGTTTACCCACTGAGATATACGACAGGGTTTAGACATGACCGGCTTTATATATATATATATATATATAAAATTATATTTAAAAGAATAATATATTATTTTTAAATGTAAAAAATAATCATAGAATAATATATAAACAATAATGCAAATATAAATATAATAAAAAGTATTATTATTACAAACGATTGATAATAATAATAATAAATAAATAATATGATTACATTATAATATTAAAATAAATGATAACAATAGTAATATTGTCAGTGATAATATGATATTACATAATAATAATAGCAACAATGATGTTTTTGATATCTACAGATGTTATGCATACTTCATGTTTAAGCACAAGCACACGTTATAAACATAAACACACACACACACACACACCTTGGTCAGCTCCTGGTTGGTTACCGTTTTCTAAAAACAGAATCCACAAATTATGTTGCCCAAATATGTGACTATTCAGACAGATGTAGTAAGATAAATAAGCTTGGTGTTTGACATTGCTTTTTATAATAAGGACGCCTAGATAGTTTATTAGTTTATTACTAATTTCCTTTGATTTACAACATAATTAAATATTATAAGGAGGACTGTATCAGAAAAAAGCCAGATCAGGACAGAATGACCCACTATGGCAACCTTCAAAAACAGATGTTTGTAAGTTTGTTAATGTTGTTGCAGCTCACTTTCTTAACCACTTATCCAGTGAGGGTCACAGAGGGAGCAAGGATTGTTGGGTGCTGGAGCCTATGACAGCTTTTCAAAGGGTGCACGGGACACAGAAACACCCAGTTTGGGGCGCTAGTTGACACAGACACAAAAATAACCTGCAAAGCCCACACAGTAAGGATCAGGACCAACTGGACCTTCTAGCTGTCCCATTGTTGCCCTATTTGTTATCAGTTATATTTAACTGAACACTTTCCTACATAAAGAATATATTATTTTGATAAATATTTATTAAGTTTTTGAAATTTGGAATTTGCTTGGTTTGAGTGGTAGACAGTAAATCCTAACATGAACCAGCAAGCTTCTCTTTTACTTTGCCTAGTAGCTTAGAATACTTTCAACACCGAATACCTCCGTCCATTCCACTGACTGAATTTCTCCTTCTATTGTCTGAGTGTCGGACTCTTAGATGTAACTGTCTTCAACAGATGGCATCACCCAGTCTAGGTGAGGTATGACTCACTAAATCCGGAAATATACTAAATACAGAAACGCACACTTGCTTACTGTTCCATGGTAAAATGTAAAGCAAAAAGTAAAAGTACTTACTGCATTGGGA
>JAYDZG010000030.1:10302586-10315105 GCA_034509265.1 Microcambeva bendego
GCACATTTCTGCAAATTATCGCGCAAATCTTCTCTCTGTGCTTCGTAGGTTTCACGCTTGCGCTCGCTAAACGTTAAAATTTGCGCCCCCCCGAGTTTTTTATTTTTTTTTGCGCTAACGAAACGTTAAAAATTGCGCCCCCGAGTTTGTTTTTTTTGCGCTAACGAAACGTTAAAATTTGCGCCGCCGAGTTTTTTATTTGCGCAAACGAAACGTTAAAATTTGCGCCGCCGAGTTTTTTATTTGCGCTAACGAAACGTTAAAATTTGTCGAGTTTCGACACGTATGACGTCATACGTGCCTTCCTAGCAGAGACTCATGCGGACGCTGGCAATTATGACCGCTAGATGGCGCTCAGTGTGACGTCAGATGCTTAGTATTCATTATTGTTATTGACTCTGGCATGAACAATGATGCGTTGGTGTCTCGGCTTTCACACCAGGCTCCCTACCTGACAGAATGCACTGGGCTGAGTGGTACGCCTCCACACGAGTGGCCTGTTTCAGCCTCTCCAGATGTAAAGCGGGCTGATGGCACCGCCGAGATTTGAACCTTGGGGCCTTGGATCTCAACACAAGTGAGCTAGTATAATTTCACTGTGATATATAATATATATAATGAGATTAAAACATTTCGAATCATTTAATTTAGGGAGATAAATAAGTCACGGCACGGCAAATCCGGCCGAGCAGGCCGATTATCGTGCAGCGTGACGCCGGCTTTAGCTTCTGATAAACAGTTTATTCAGAAAATTGGCCTCGCTTTGCAGCTGTGGTGAGTTAGCTTTTCCTCTCCGAGCGTATAATAGAATCGGACTGTCGTAGAGCGACGATCAATCAGCCGCAGGTTCAAACTAATTCGGCTCACATTGTTCACTGGCTCACATCTTGTCCTGCTAGAATAATAAACAGCGTTTCTGAAAAGGCCTCACGAAACCGAAAAGGAAAATAAATAGAACAAGAAGTTTCTCTTTCAGACTTGGCGGGCGCTTCAGATGCAGAGTGGCGGCGCGTTAAGCCTCGTAGTTTTGGTAGAAATGGGCGGACGTGGCGGTTCGTGTAACTAAGATAACGACTTAATGATTTCTGATCAGAGACGCTAATAAACGGCGACGCGCAGCTCGGACTGCCGAAGTTTCTCAGCCTTTCTTGTCATTTTGTGTTACGCTCAGACAGTGCAGCGTATAACCTTTGAACTCGCCATGATCTGACTCAAATACCAGCATGCATCGTTAAGTTCAGTTCATTGTCTTTAATCCCTTCATCCTAATCAGGGTCTGTAGGGGTGCTGGAGTCTATCCCGGCTCTTCAACGTGCGCAAGGCACAGTAACACCCTGGACGGGGCGCCGGTCCATCGCGGGTACCTACAGGACGATTCGGCGTCTCCGATCGACCTGGTAGTCTCACAGCAAGAAGGTCTTGGGTTCGATCCCCGTGTGGGGCGATCTGGGTCCTTTCTGTGCTGAGTTTTCATGTTCTCTCCGTGTCAGCGTGGGTTTCCTCCGGGTACTCCGGTTTCCTCCCACAGTCCAAAGACATGCTTACCAGGTTAACCGGAGTCACTGAACCGTCCTTGCGCCCGTTGAAGATCTGAGATAGGCTCCAGCACCCCTCCCTGACCCTTACTAGGATAACGGGGGTAAAGAAAATGAACTGAACTGAACCTCTACAGATGTACAGCACACTGAAATTCTTTCTTCGAACATCCCGACTTGTTTGGAAGCCGGGGTCAGAGTTCGGGGTCGGCCATTCTACGGCGCGCCTGGAGCAGACAGGGTTAAGGGTCTCGCTCGAGGACCCAACAGTGGCTGTAGAGCAGAGCCGGGGTTCGAAGCGACGATCTCTTGTGGATAGACGACCAAAGTTCTACTCACTAGGCCACCACTGTCCCTATTGGAAATTGTTGAAAGATTATAAACATTATTCATCTGCTCTCAACGTCTTACATTTTATCTGAGTGGAAGCGCTGTGCTGTCTTGACTTAGTTATACCAAGAAGAGCCGAGTGGTGGTCAAGTGACCGTAACGACCAGGAAAAAAAATCTTTGGGCTTTTTTTTTTATCCCCCAGCATATTGTTACAGCATATTGTTACAGCATATTGTTACAGCATATTGTTCTTCTAATTGTTTCTAAATCATAAGCATAAAAGCTTGTTTCTTCTATTTTGTGTGAAATTACTGGCGTTCGGCAAGTTGTTTCCTGCCTGCGGTTTCCTTTTCAGCCAGCAGATGTCGCAATGATTCGTTTGTACTAGGTTACGTATAAGCGTAAGATGCATAGTACATTTAAGTATATTTTAATGTGCTAGAAATGTACTTTATCATCAGCTAGTACATTTCAAGCACATCATTGTTTCGTGTGCTAAATATAACATATCTCGTCTCCCGCCTACTTCGTTCTTACTGATGATTTGTTGTGTGTTGGTTTCTGTTATTTTGTCTACTTTGTGTGCAGTAAACACTCCAAAAAATTCAGCTCTCTCCCTTCTGGAAAGGTCAGGACTAAAATATCTGATGGTGGAGCCTCGCTGCCTCTCGTTTGGTGGGGTTTTCGGTTTTCGGTGAGCCCTCATGCCGATGACGAGCCACACTCGGAGCAGTTCTCCCTGATGTGTTAAATTGCATGTTTGGTTTGGCCGGGCTCGCAGAGTGGCTTCTGGTTATCCGGGGCTTATAAATGGCTTTAATGCTGAAACCCAAAAGCTGCTTGTTTCTATTTAAAGGCTCTTGTTGTGAGAGGACAGTTTGGTGAAAGCGCGGTGGGTGTCCGCAAGCGCGGAGCCTTTCATTATCTGGCCTGAATGCGTTTACAACAGATGTTAGCAAAGGGTGTACCTGGTGACATCGACCTGATCATTTTTGCTGCATCACTTCTTAACTGTGCTGTTCTCAAGCTTATATCACAACACAGACAAAGGTATCTGCAGTATTAGCTACTTGGATACCATATTCTGAAAAAAAAAGCGTTTATATAGTAGCACCAGCATGCCAAATGCTTTTGGTCATATAGTGTAACTGAATTTACACAACTCATAGAAATTAACGTGTTTAATTCATGTCAGAACTCTATAACTAAAAGATGTGTGTCGATATTTTTGTGTCTGTCCTGTATTCCCGAGAAAGACAGAAACCAAATTTTGATGATATCAGTGCATTAGACGGAAAGTTTGAGCATTCTCGGAAGGAAAGGAGAAGGAACACGAGTCCCACCTCACACTAACACTTTCCGTAGTGGATCCTTCCAGCTTCACAGGCTGACGCCAAGCGTCATGTCGCGAGATCCTTCAGAACGTCGAGATTAATCACACAAAGGTCCGACTGCGCTTGACACCCCGGCGTCTTAAAGAGATCGTGACAGCCATCGAGCGGCCTCAGAAGGCCTCCAGGTCTTCTCCCCGTCAGAAGACGGGGATCTGGACGCCTGCCCAGAGTTTGTACTTATTTGTCTTTTGTGAAAAAGGACAAATGTGGAAGCGGTGCCAAAGCACCCCCAGGCACCGACGACTGGGCTCGGGCAGGAGCGTGTCGGTTTGGGCAGAAGTGCTCAGCTGCTCCCCAGATGTGTGAGCGGTGGGCGTCCTCGGCTTGAACCGGGCTCAGATTAGCCGGCGTTCCTTTTATTTTGTCAGCACCGATACAGAACATACAATGCATTAGTGTGTGTCGAGGTGAGGGGTGGGGGGGGAGGTGAGGATCTCGCCATGGGCCCAATAATTTGCAGGTGGCATTCGAATGCGTGACCAAGGCGGTGACCGCATATAACATTCTTGTTATCATTAAAGGAAAGAAAAAAAGTTGTAACATTACTTTTAACTTTTATGGCAGCCATGGGTTTAATTTGCTCTCTCTTTCTGTGTGTGTAGGGGTGGGGGTCATTCCTCCCCTCTGGAATTGGGGGGGAGGGGGGGGGTAATATTTCCCTATTGTTCGAGCTTTGAGAGGGGCGGCAGCTGACATGCAAATATATGTTTTCTAATTTACTTGTTTTTCTGAAAGCATTTCCAGATCTGGGCAACGTGCCGCTGCTGTCTGCAGCTCGCTGACGATCACGGCTGAGATCACTGACAGCCTCTAGTACTCTGGCTGCACACTCTTTATGGGCGAAAGTATCGGGACGCCTGTACTGAATTCACATGACTTTGCACAAAATTTTATGGAAGGACGTTTACTTTCAAGGTCCTGCACAGAGCCCTGACCTCGTCCTTACTCAGCAGCTCTGGGATGAACCGGAACTAACAAAGCCAAACGAATACACGAACTCAAAATGCTCTCAACTTTTCCAAACAGGCACAAAATCCCATACTTGTTTGGCAAAAGTTTTGTTTGGTCAGCCACGTCCTAATAATTTTGGTCACAGTGTACATGGATGCGTCATTTTTGTAACATGATTGGAAATGGCTGTTTAAACCCAATAAATAGGAGGGGTGTCCCAGTACTGTCGTCAAATTCTCATACACAGTCAGCCTCTGACAAGACATTAGACAACCAGACAGCCAGGTGTCCAGGTACTTTTGTTTATGCGGTGGACATTTCCACTACATTCACACACAATAGTCCTAGCGGAATAAAACATTGGTCAGTCCTCGCTGTCTCATCTTCCCGTCGCACGTACACCTACAAGCCTCACAAAATGTAACACAGAAGGAAAGACTTCAAGCCAAAGAGCCCGAACTGAAGAAATTGACCCATCTTAATTCACGCCTGACGTCTTTAGCTTAACCCAATGATGCATGGACGGTTTCTTCTGTGTGTGCTTGGGAACATCAGAGGTGTCACCTTGCCGTTGTTCCATCGCTCTGTGAAAGCTCTTCTATATTTCTGGCCTGACCTGACCTCTCCCGGTCAAGCATCAGTGTCAGCCGGGACAGGCCAGATGAAGAGGTCGTGACATTTAGCCTTTTAACTAAGCCCAGATACAAGAGCGATTCATTTTGAATGAAGAGCTGCTGCCAAGGCTGCATAAACAGTGCTGGGAATGAGTAACTGCTCCTATACACACACACACACACACACACACACACGTTTATGATTGCCCCTGTCGTTGTGTTTGCACACACAATGAAAATGTTCAAATTGTTTCACGCAGCATCAAATAACCACAATCATGCTGTCGGCCTGACCAGGCGCTCAACGGACGAGGCAAAAACGGCCAGTGGAAATATCGCCCTGGCACATGCTGAGAAAGAATACAAAGAGGAAAGCGTGGCCCACCAGATGCAGTAAATCTATGTAAGAATCCATGTCAGACAGGGTATGTGCTCGACTACAGCTCTCCTCTGACTGATGGGTCAAGCGCACAAGAGCTTTTTGTCTCCTCTGTTTAATTATTGCTGCAAGACCAAATAAAACCTCAGTCACCACTCACAGATAGATGATCTCGGAGCATCGTATCTACGCCATCACATGACCGCCACTGTTACAGGCACGATGAATCCCTTGCAAGTCATATGCCACCCCACACTGTGAATATAATACGTAATGCCTGGCAATTAGTGTCTCCGAGTGGCTAAAAACTGGAATAATTGGGCAAGAATTTTTCACAACGGTGTGTTTAAACAATAGAAATAATTTAGTCCGGGAAACAATGGACCTCTCCGAAACACAATTAGGAAAGTGTTTAAACTTTTAGGTGGCATGAGATTCGCAGTATGCAGTCAGAAGATAAACCTCGATGACCTTTACTTGCCTGTCTGCTCCTGGTCTCATAAATTACCAGCAATTAAAATAGCAGAGAGACTCGGCGTAAACAGTGGCACCAGAGTCAGGGACAGCCGTTGTGGAGCCTTGGCTCGTGATCAGTCAGCCAACTTGAGATGGAAAACGACGATGACACAAAGACAGCAGGCCGTTTTTATTCTTCTGAATCAAAGATTCCACCCGAGAGGGTGAGAATGTCAGGAAAATGAAGGAAACGCTCCATTTAAGACATTATTTCAGTAGATTCCTTCCCGGTTTTAATTACAGGCGTAAAATTACAGAGCTGAAACGCCTGGCATATGTGTTCGTACAGAGACAGACGCTCGGGCGTATTTTTGGGTTTGATGTGCTCATTTGTCACCTCTTTCTCCACCACGCTTTCAACTCCGGCTCACCTCTTTATATCTAATAGCCAATTTGCTGCATGAGCTGCGCGAGCAGACGCCCAATCTCACCTCTTTTAAACGTGCCCGCTTTGAGACATGGCTGAGCTCCGATTAGGGCTAGGAGGGCCTACAAATTCAACAATTACACAGATGAAGAGGTGCGCGCTTCGTTTTTAATGGTGCCGCGTACGCTTTTATCGTGAGGCGATGAAAGTTCAAGTCTCCATATTTAAACCCATTTCATATCGGGACGGTTCTGGTTTTGTGGGGTGCAACAATTACACTCGGGGAAAGGCTGAAATGCGATCTGTCATTTGCTTTGGGTTGAGGAGCATCCCGAAAAAAATCATTTCCAGGCTTTTGCCGAACTTGCGGTGCAGTAAACGAATCAAGATTCACTGCTGGTTTGGCAGGACGTCTGGAATGTTTTTGAATCATTTAGTAAGGCGGATGTGTACAGATGCGCTCTGGTTTTGGGTGTTTACGTGCATGCACGGTTGATACAACTTCAACAAACAACAACACGAGCTGCTTAAACAAGTCTTCCCTGGCCAATAGAAAATAGACAAATTCAGGCTGTCCTCAAGTACAATGACACCCAAATGTTTCTGTGATCATTTACACGAAATGACTCAGTATTTAGAGATCTGTTCTTAAACAGTTTGTCAAATAATGAAAGATTATTATACATAATATATTATAAGTGATTATTATAAGTGCACGGAACCACGGTGTAAATAATTATGTTCAATTTAGTGTATTTTGAACGTACCTCTATATTAATTAGAACATACATTATCATTGAATTTGAGCTTCTTGGCTACACCTTTACCAGCTTTGCATTTGGGCAGTTTATCTCATTCTTCATGGCAGATTCACCCGAGTTTTAGACGATCAGGGTTCACCTAGACGCAAACCGTAAAGTGTCAATTTGATTCCCAACCATTTCTGTGTCTCGACCCCTCGGTAACCAAGCAAGCCGCGAGCCGGGCCTCAGCTACGTAGGATGAGTTGTTGATGAATGCTGAAAAGATTTTACTTTTAAGACTTTTTATTCCACCAAACACAAACACGGTGAAATAAACTACAATAAAATGCAACTTAACAGTTTAAAACAATTTTTAAACTACAACAGTTTGTTACTGACTTATATATTTTGCAGCACATATTATTTTATGATCGTGTTCTCATGCTCCAAGCTGTAGGTTGTGATTTTCATTTCACTATTCTTTTATTTTTGTTAATGATGACTTTAACCCTAACATTTAGCATCACCTTAACATTTAGCATCACCTTAACAACTTCCGGTGAGCGATACTGCAAGTATTTCGTACTCTGTATGATTTAAGAATTAAAATATATATATATATTTTTTAAACTTTTGGCGACTGTGTTAGAGAACCACAACCTTTAAGGGCCTGGATACTTTTGTGAGTAAGTTCTTTATTGTATTTTAATGACTTTTTATGTCTTTTCACTTCTTCTTCTTTCTACACGACAGTCTAGTGGACTGAATACTTCGTCTTTTCATAGAAGCCAATGTAATTATGATCCGCTGGCCTGTGCTGCCTCCTACTGGTGGTAAGTACACATTTCAGGCAATCAAACATTCAAATCAGCACCTGACCTGCTGAGGTAAAATAAGTTATATTTTTGCTATATTCTATTATTTCTAACGCTCTAATGACTTGGCGTGTCCATAATGAATGATAAATTAAACGTAAATGTTAACAAAGTGCACGAAATGGACGCAATTGTGCTTAATTGATTAGATCAGCGTTATCTGATCGCCAACGGTTATCTGAGGCGAACTTGTAGTTAGCCGTTAGCATTCGACGTTTCACGTTAAAATCACGGTAATAATAAAAATAATAATAAATAAAAAAGGGTAACGCCGAATATAGAACAATATACAATGATATACGTGTATTAATCAGAGTTTTTTATTGTTCAGGAAATGATACACACGGTGAAATACAAGAACTCGTTGAGAGAAGCTACAAGCTGAGGTAAATAAACTGCTAACTATTACCTTCTGTATAATATTATTTTCTCACAGTATATAACAAGCTTTGTACAACATAATGAACATATTTTGTGTTTGTTTCACAATGATTTGGCATGGGATGCACAATTGATGAGAATTCACAGAATATTTTAGTTATGTTTGATTAAAGCATTTACTGTTCATGTGTCACTGTTGGTTTGAGCTTGTTAGCTCGAGCAGGTCAAATATAAAAGTTTAATACGACAGCATCTTCATTTATTGTGATTAATAGTTCAAATGACGCTTAGAATCACTTTTTTTATTACTGCACAGGTTTGTTCCAGTTCATCTTGATTCACTTTTTGCAATTCATTGCTTAATTCTAACTGACTGCGTAATAACAGCTGATTATATCCATATCATTCATGTTCACTTTTCCCTTTTAGTCAAATATTACAATTATGACTGGCATAATTTGAGTGAATGAGGTTTAAGGGCTTTGCTGGGGCTCAACACTCGCGACTAGAGGATGATGAGGCTTGACCCGGCGATCTTTGATCGTCATTCTTACCAGTAAGCTCGCACCGCCCTGATTTGTAATAATATTAAGCCATATTAAGTTTATCCTAGTTAACAAGTCCATGTTCTCATGTGACGATTTGGGACAATGATGGCTCAATATTAGACCTCTCTTGGCACATGGTGATCACAGCTTTCCCCAAGCCGTTGCCACAAAGTTAGTCGTATTGATTGATTTTATTAAAGCACGTAAACACATGTGCCCGAGTAATAAAGAGAAGTGTCTAATGTGGTACTCTCTACCGACTGTTCGGCAGCTTTGTAAAACTATCAGGAGTAGACCCTGACCGTGATGTGATGCGGTAGTTGGTGAGGTTCCCAGAAGATCTGCGCTCTCACAGAGATCCCTGTGTTCCGTTTAATGGCCGCTGAATCGTTTTCCTTTTTCTTCGCGCCACGATGACAGCTGACCTCGGTGTAGCATCTCAGTGGCACATATCAGGTTTGCTTAATTGGCCGCAATAAAATGGAAACAAAGGAAACTTTGTTTTGGGGAATGGCTTGGCGAAATGAAGCCAAGGAGCCCAGCTCAACAAGCTTTTCTTCAGAACAGAGAAACGGCGGGAGCGTCCGGCTCTGCTATGCGTGTGTGTCACGTGTAAGCTACGGCGGTACGGTTGGCAGAATGGGTGCCGCTCCTTGAACGGTGACCCTGCTGGAGTGGGTCCGGGACTGCTCTGTACAAACATACAGCATTGCGGTGGCAGTTTATCTCGGCCGTGTTGGCGCACTCATGCAGAGACGGAAAACGGCCCTCGCCAGGCCGTCGCCACAAAGTTAAAAGCCACCTTGTTATGAGTGTCAAAACGCAGCGGCGGTGGTTAGTGCTGCCGTGCAGCGTCGTGTTGCTTTCAATTTGCATGAACACTCGTGTATTTGTGAAAAAAGGGACTGTAAGTGGGAACTTCTTTTCGTTTCTGTTGCTCTACGGCTGTATATTTGCATGTGCGTCTGGGTAAAAGACCGCGTGTACACGTGTAGCCGTGTTAGTTTGTGTAATTTTCTCTTTCTCTGCCTGTTGTGTGTGTGTGTGTGTGTGTGTGTGTGTGTGTGTGTGTGTATATGTGTATGAGACATCGTGTCAGCAGCACTGTTCTCAGGGTGTTGTTTGGAGTTGTGGTCGGTTGCTGGATGATGTGAACGCATTCCTGGAACAGACCGCGCTACGAGGCCGGCGGCCCAAAACGCCTTCTCGTGTCTACCGACCACAGGCCCGGAGCAGGCGCCTTGGTGCGCCACCCCCAAATGAGAAACACGCCGTGATCCGTTCTTGCTTCTCAGTGCTCGACGGCGTCCGAAAGTGACACGTCGCCTAATTTTCTGGAAAGATCTTCCTCCTCCTGCTCCTCGTCTTACTCTGTATGCCTTGTATTCCTCCCCTGTCTTTTCCCATCTAGAAATAGAAGCGGTCAGCAAATAAAGCATCTGCGTTGCCTTACCTGAGAGGAGCAGTTTAACCCCAGCCTGAATTATGAACCATCTAACAAGCTTCCGGGAACCCTGGAGGACGAACACCTCTAAACACACAAATGATGTTGTCCTAGAAGAAGATCTATCAAAGAGGTTCTGTTTTAGTTCATCTCAAATGTTGGGGTAAACCTGAGCACTGTTGTGAACTAATAATCTTACACCTGTTTGAAATAAGTGTGGCTGCTATACCTATAATAATCTGGATTGTCCACATTTTTATTGTGTTATTTACTTCTTCTATTTATCCGTCTATCTATCTAACTATCCACCCATCATCCACATAGCATGGTACACACACATTTGGCCGGCAAGCCTCTGCACAGTTCTGAATCCATATGGCCGAGGCATTAAAACACACATGGCTGCTGCCACCGTCTCTAAAAAATGCTCTGCGGCTGTCTGAACATACCATAATAAAATAAACTTCACGTTATTTCAGTATAGAAAGCCTCATTTAATGACCCGAGTTCTGAAACCACAGCCATGTTTAAACACGAAGAGAAGAGGACGGAGGGGGAAAGCATGCGTCTTCAAACAAAATTAAAATAAAAGGAGCAAAGTAGAAGCTTGAATTCAATACGATTTGGGGACTTTATTTTGTGTTAATCATTATAATGGAGGGACATTTTAAAGCTAACCACATTTTGGGGAGGTTTGCATGTTCCCTAATAATCAACACCGAGTTGGCAAACTGGGTGTTATTGCGTTATTGCCCCTTTGATTCAATACTCGACACACAGTAGAGCTGGAACAGTAAAGGGCATTCCCCAAACTGTCACGGGTGTGGCACACCGGCGTGGACAAATGCTTTGGCACGGCTCTCTTCTTCATTATGAATCTGCGAGTCTCAGCTACCACTTCAAGAGCCTGGCACAAATTCCCACACCCAGACACACGTTAAACACTTTTCTTTTTTTGATACAGGACTTTTTGAAGTGGACGAGATCGAGAAGCTTTTAGTCTCTCTTTTGTTCTCTGACTGTACCCGATCTATTCAGGTGGCGGTGTCTGTGCTGTAGCGTCTCGAATACCACTCTTAACCGCCAGCCTCAGAACCGTGGCCACCTACATCAATCGGGGCAATAAGAGCGGAGGGAAGGGAGCGGACGGGTGGGCGCGGTGGTGGGAGGGGGCTGCGGTAACCCACTCTTAAGGGTAATTGTGCCCTCGTACGAGGTAGAGCGAGGTATGAGCGGAGAGTTCGAGGGCGTAATGAGCACTTGCGGGAGAGTCGACGCCAGACGTTTGGGTGGTCTTCCCCCGAGGCCGGGCGGCCCCATAACCCAACACCGAGATCCTCTTTCTGTCCTTCTGTCCTCCATTACTCAGGTAGAACCCACCTCTTCACCTCCGGCTGGGCCCAAACAAAGGGATGACCGAAATCCTCGCAGCACTGGCGCCTGACTCTCCCTCTCCTTCTCTTCCTCTCGTCCCCGGCCCCTCCGAGACGCTCATCGGATTTCATCACATCAAAAGCAATAAGCTAATTACAAATGACTCGGCTGTGTAAGCAGTAAATACTGAATCAACGGCAATTGATTTCATTTCTGCACTCCAGTCTCGTGTGTGTGTGTGTGTGTGTGTTTATAAGATTATACGCAGTCCTAAATGACGGACTCAGTTCCTCAAATGATAATAATTCACCCAAGTGAAACAAAAAGTTTTTTTTTCCTCATCTCAGCAAATCATGCTCAGTTGTAAAATCTCACCCCAAGCCGGAGCGACACCTCCGACTCTTGGTTCTCTTCTGTTATTTATTTCTTTTACCCAGGGTGAGGTGTGTGTTTTTTTGTGTGCATGCAGGTTTTCTTCAATCATTCATCCCGCTTTGCAGAATAGAAAATGTTTTATGCATGACGTAATATGCATCCTGAAAGCGGCGGCATTAAGGAAACCGCCGCAGATGCAAACGAGAGCGGCGCCGGCGATGACTTATTCATGGCATCTGCACGTGGATGCCGCACATTTCCAGACTGTTCCGGCGGGATCACGTAAGACGCTGGCCGGATGTGGTGTCGTGCTCAGATTCGGCGAGGTTAGAAAGCTTGATCGTGCATTCTGCAGTGCAAAAGTCAGCAGTTCCGAACCTTCCTCTGACCATCTAGTCTTCAGATGAGCTCTGATTTCAGACATCTTCTCCCTGACCAGCAGTGGATCCCTACATGTACGGAGAACCATGTTCCTCTTGCCATGTCCTTTCATTTTTCTTTCTGGTCAGCATCAGTGGAGAGGAAGCACAATGCATTTGGGTTAAATGCGACGTAGAGAGAGAAAGTAGAGGATTATTTTCTAACAATATTAAATGAATAATTAATAAAATGGAAATAAAGACTTCCCCTAAAACTGTTAAACTTACATAAACCAAAAAAACTAAATTTAGATAACCATTAATGATAAAAA
>JAYDZG010000030.1:10460748-10473047 GCA_034509265.1 Microcambeva bendego
TATTTTATAGTTTGAGGTAGTTTGTCGACATTTATTATCACTCCAAACTTTCTTCAGGACCCTTCGGTCGTTGTTCGTCTCTGAGGTAAATTTATTTTCATTCAGTCTAGTATATTATTTTATTTAAATATTTGTAATAGTCAATTCAGCTTATAATTTGTAACACCAATTTATCTAAGCAACAACCCTTTGAAGCAAAATATGAGCTTGCCATTGTTTATTTAGGATAGCCAGAAGTACTGAAGAAGCCATCACTCCTAACACCTCTGTCACAGGCAAGTACACAGTAGCAGAGCAAATATGAAAATGAAATATTGTATTAGCACAGGGAAATATGCTTTAGTAAAACAATTATAAAAAATAGAAAGTAATTGGCACCACTGGAAAATTTGACTCTGATGTTGTAAGAAAATCTGTGGACATGTCATATATTGTTTTATCAAGTAAAATGAACACTTGCCAGATGGTGTTAGTAAATTACCTTTAAATACTTTATGCCAAATTTCAAGAACAAAATGGCAAATAAATCTGTATTCAGTATCTCGGAACAATTTATTCGTAATAGTGCATATAACTAAGCGTTACAGCATAGGTATTTCTTATATTATGTATGCATGTTATTATGATTATTATTACATATATATATATAACACTGTTATTGAACCTTAATTGAATCTTGCATAATAGGATTATCATCTTCTCAAGCTGTATTAAAATGTATTTAAATTCAAAAAGTGATTGAGTATGTGCAACTGTTTTGTTTACCTGCTCTATGCACACATTTTAACATGTTATTACAGGAATAAACAGGAGCGCCTTATTGTATTGAAGGTTTGCCTACATATGAGCACTAATTTCTGTTGAGTTTCTTAGAATTAAGTCCTATTAATTAAAGCCTGATTTCACATGGTCTTTATGCGCAATTAACAACAAAAAAAAACATTCACAGGCAATCTGGAGTGCGAATGATGAATAGAAGAGAGAAGTGCAGTGAAGGAGGAACTGATCTCTGGAAGGTAGTCCTCGGTGGGATGTTCCTCTGTGAAGAAAAGGTACTGTGTTATACTGATTTGTACACACATACAAGTATGTATCTAATGTACAAGTTTCACTTTTTGAATGGAATTACTGAAATAAATCACCTTTTTCATGATATTCTAAGTTTATGGCCCGCACCTGTACATACATACTACTCCAAGCTTACCCATTTAAACCCACAATTAAAGCTGATCGTTCCTCTATGAACATCAATTGTTTTATATCCTAACCCTAATCTAAGGCTCTGAGTGTTTCCAGGACCTTTTGTGAACTCAATAATTGTGACATGATAGAAGCTCGGTCCAACCTTGAACCTTCCTATAGTTGGCTCCCTGGCCACATCGGGTTAATCAAGTATACTTGCTCTGGTGGCCGCTGTGCATTTTAAAAGTCCTGTACGGAGAATTAAAAACCTATTGGACAGGCCACTATCTTCGCAGCGCTGTATAAAATCAAGAAGCAACGAACCCTTCGTGCTCATCTAAGAATACAAAATTGCCCAGTTATGGCGTGATTCCTTCTACACTAATTCTTGGCTGGTGATCTTCAGCTGGTCTGTCAGTCGACTCTAGATCGACGACCCCCCGCTGTCTCACCTCAATAAGCTGTCCATGTGCATAATGTTCTGTAGCTGTGGCCTAAATTTTTCCCCTGATCGCTCCATCAACCCAAATTGCCCAAATCTGCCTGACATGATAAATGAGAAAAGCGGTCAATATCGCTCCATGTCGAGCTGTAGAACAAGTGTTCATGTTTGGAATAAGTGATGGTTGTGTATTCTTAGAAGCAGACTTGCTATCTCGACTCTGTTCACTCTTTACTGCTTTGGCTCATGTGTGAGATGGTAGATGACGGATCAGAACCACTAGAATCCATCAGTTCACGATATTCTCAGCGTTGCTTCTGTGATGAAGTGTCTATTTCACCAAATAAATGAGAATTTTCTTTGAGTCAGTGTGAGTATTTTGTCAGACTCTACTTTTCCACGTCCAAGTTCCAGTAGGCATGGCAACAAATCTCCCGGGAAAAGAAAAAGGTCACCGTGTCTATACGTGCATTACTTCGGTTCGAATGAGCCTCTTTCCTATTATCATCTCCACGGGGGGGGTAAAAACAGAAATAAAAACACTGCAGAATGTTTTCTCTTTCTGCTGGTTCACACGAGTGATTTCTTCATCGCTTTGCTTTTTTTTTTTTTGTATATGCAGTGATAGTGCAGCAGTTTAGAACAAGCTTGTGATTTTGATTTTCTGTTTGCAGAGTAATAAAGGTTGACAGGAGAACGGGTGCCGGGCTCGGGCCTCTAATGAGAAAATGAAATTAGTTTTTCAGCTGACTGCTCAGAAACATTTTCTACGTTATAATCAAGCATTTATTTGAATGTGGGTGCTTTCGCCTGCACATTTGTGTGGGCGCAGATTTTTTTTAGCGTGCCTATTCTCTTGGGAATGCAGGGAACGTATTTCTTCTGCCATTGGGTATTTGTATTTAACTGTTAAAGACATAATGGTATGCCTTAAATAAACGAAATCCTTCAATATTTAATTCCTGTCATAGCTAATATGTTATGGCCACCACGTTGAAAACCCAATAATATTTGGCCCTGACTTGTTTGGGGATCTCCTCGGTCTTCATGGTGGTTGTTTGGTTAGTGGTGCGTCTTGCTTAATGGTGTTGCAGCCTCTCAGAAAAGGTGTGTATATACTGACAGATCATGTGACACTTAGATTGCACACAGGTGGACTTTATTTCACTAAGCATGTGACTTCTGAATATAACTGGTCGCACCAGAACTTCTTAAGGGCTTCATAGCAAAGGGGGTGAATATATATGCACATGCCAATTTTCAGTTTTTTATATATATATTTTTTCTCATTCCACTTCACCAACTTAAACTTTGTTGTGCAGCTGCATCATACACTTCAGATAAAAAACACTAAAACACAGGTTGTAATGTAACAAAATAGGTAAAAAGCCAAGGGCTTAATATTTTTGCAAGGCACTGTGTGGTGCAACATTGCCAAAAAATAACTCTGTGAAAGCTTTATAGAAATTCATGGTTCTGTGGTTCATTGTCAGTCGTAAAATGTGAGCAGTACTGGCTTTTGATGTAGACGAACCAGTGAGCTTTTATCAGTAGTGCAGAAGTATATCAAATAATACACGTGACTAACTAACTATCGCTTTAATCACATTTAGCTGGCCAACATTAGATGTGGGTGTGGTCAGAGACACACAACAGACTTGCCTCCTGTGAGTGAAAACGGCTTTAGATTTAGAAGTAAAACAATCTCATAATGTCTGCATAGCTGTACAACTGCAGTCTAACAACGGCAGTACCACAGGACCCTCGCACCTCCTCGTATGACTCCACCTTGTTACCTTAGTGCTGATTTTAACCGTGGCTGTCGGTTGTGATTTTCCACTGTTCTGTTGTTAAGGATCGGAGAAAGCAGGCTGAATAAATCATAGATTAAATAAACATCGCGTAGAGCGCCTCACTACGTTTTTTAATGTGCATGTTTTCATTGTCATATTCATTCTGCATCTGTCTCTTGGCATAATATAATGTGTGTACTGGCACGAACAGAGAAGGGGGGGAAAAAAAAAACATTTTAATGTTCGCCGGGAACGGTTTCAAGCCAAATAGCTGCTCCGCCGTTACTCTTACTACCAGGTGCACACACTCTAAATGCAATTTTACATCATTGCATTGTTATTTTTTTTATCTCTCGCGCAGTAAAAAATTTCCATCTGGTCGCCGCTATAAAGCTGTCTTTGTTTGCACTGGGATCATTACTCATGATTTTACTTTCTTCATCCCTCCGGGGGTTCGTCAGTAGCATTTTTATTCAGAGAGAGAGAGAGACTAGCAGGGCAATGATTCAGAGCCATTTCAGAGCCGCCGTTGCTATGCAACAATGTAAAAATGTTGGCGCAACACCATTTAAATGTGGTTCAACAATCAAGTCTTCTGCCGAGAACAGACTGATGCGATATTAACAATGCAGGCTGAAGCAACATGCATGAGGAGCTTCGTTAAAAGACCCAGCTCCTTTATGATCGTGAATTCGTGCTGGATAATGAAAAGTATGAAAGGCGTTTTGAACACTCTCATCATTTCATCTGTTTATAATAATACTAGAATAGCTATAATTCACATACGAAATACATCAGCCTCGGCACGGCTTTATTTTGCGCTCCTCTATTTATAACTTTGCACAGTAAAATTGGATCGACGGTTTGCATTTCTGCGCCTCGTTATTTTTATATCTCTGATGCTATAAAAACCCCCCATGCTACTAACTACACATGAGAATATGTTTTTTCTATGTGTAATCTCTAGTATTGTCTCCCTTAATGACTTTTTAGATTCGAGATGTCTATTTGTGTGTTTTTTGTACCGCTGTTTACCTGCACCGTGTGTATTGTGACTGGAAAACCCCAAACCTGGCAACCGGGTGTGTAGTGCCACAGCACCCCCTTCTGTTTAAAGGGAGTAGTGATGCGTATTTTTATATTAGCCGTAAAACTGGAAGGTTCTGGGTTCGATCCTCAGGCGGTCCGGGTCCTTTCAGTGTGATTAGGTAACTCCATATGAACAGATTGATCAGATCTGAATGACTCTTAACACAGAGCTAAAGCCTCTGATGCTCTCTCAGCCGATCAGTCCCTCACACAGCTGATAGTTCACATATTGAACAGAGCGGCGACGTTAGACGTGCAATATGCGTCGAGTTGCCATGGAGCGAGCCTCTCTTCCCTAGTGACCACACCCGCGCTCTAAATCAAACAGCCCGACAATCACCGCATAAATGATGACACACCGAACCGTGTGAGAGAGCAGGGAAATGCACATTCTGACTGCGTGTGAACATGCACACATTAAAGTCGAATCCTCCTTTTTGTGTGTGTATTAGAAAAATGTCAGACAATATAAGAAATTCTGTTATGAGATTGAGTAGTCGGGATTACATTTATCATTTCAGCTTTTATCCGAAGGTACAGTATACGGTCTAAGCTATTGAGGGTCAAGCCACAACCTGGCAGTGGTGGGACTTGAACCAGTGACGTTCTGATTAGTAGTCCAAGTACCTTAACCCACAAGGCTAGACCCGATTTGTCATTCGTTTCTATGTAAGTGACGAACCGTCCCTTATTGCCAGAGTTGCAATTTCTGCCGACAGGAAGTGATAACAGCACCGCAAATCTTAACTTTGTGCTGATTAGGATAGAGGCATTTGTGCAGTTATGGGTAGAATTTGAGCAGAGGGGTACCTGCTCTGAGCTCTGCTACGCTTTCGGCTTCTTACCTCCACAGACAGAACAAATACAGCTTTATTGCCATTATTGTTGCGCATGATGGACCACACAAGGCTGAAATCGCAGACGAGCCATTTCTATTTTCAGCGGGAACACATCATATTTATTTATTTATTCATTCATTCATTTTGCTTGGCATGGGTTCAACTACCAACAAACAAGTCATTAAATTCAAATGAATTAAATTCTGAAATACAAGCTACCAGACTGAGCTCATTCCTCTGACAGATTTATGCGTAAAGATCTTTTGAATGCATGGTTATTAAAACCTCTGATTCAAAAGCTTTTCCTGCTCTCTTTGTGCCCTTTAGAATAGGTCGGTCTGAAACATTTGGTTTAGGAGAGTCCAGTAAGATCAAAGAAACTGTATTTACGATGAAAGCTATAATTGATCAGTGTAGTTAATGATCTGTCGATGTTCTAGTCTGTCATGGAAAAAGCTGTACATAAATTTATGTACATAAACCAGCCCAGTGTTCCTCATGCCACTAGGAGTAATTCCTCTGTTTCCTATACACCTGCCTGACAGAAAAACTATAACAACTATAAACCATAATGCAGCTAGAAAAGCAAACCAAAGTAATACATTTTAAAATGACAAACTTCAACCTCTAATTTTAATAAGCAGATATCACGAACAAGTGTCGAACTTGAATGTGTGTGAAAGAAACCGTTTTCCTTTGGGTGTCTTGAATCTAGAGCGCCACCAATAGTTCATTTTCACATGAAATGAGACTTTTTATTACGAGATAAGTCTCACGGGGGAGCCGTCAGACACGCCACGACTCCAAATACACACAGATCTGTCCAAAGTTTAAAACAGAAGGTTACTCGTGCGTTTTGTAGATGCCCGTGATGTAGCTGTATGGAGAGATAATGGCATGAATGAGCTTGTTTGTGAGAGAGAGACGCTTGCAATGGTTTTCCATTCAGAGCTAATGCATTCAATTATTTGGTGGAGCTGAAGGACCGTGCTTGGAGAGCCTACAGGTAATCAGCGGTGCTTCATCTTACCCAGAGACCAGCTGCTCTCTCAAGTCCCCCCGCAAACTAGAGGGAACAAAACACTCACCGAGCCCTTTATTAGGTACAACCTTATACAATCATACACATGGAAGTCTGGGGCCAGGGGGAAAAAAAACAACAAATATCTGGAAGAATAGTTTGATCTATCCAGTCTAAAATCATTTAATTGAGGGAAGGAATTACACATGAGTGTGATTTTCACTCTGCTGAGAAATATGAGATGTAACGTTTGTGTTTAGCGATTTAATATGTTTTTTATTAGTGTAGCGTTCGAGCGTCTCACTTTACCTGGTCAACCTTACAGCAATTCAGGTAGTAATCTCTAACTCGAGGCATTCACGATGTGCAAATGTAAAGCAGCTAAAGACACGACTTGGGAGTCTGGAACACTTAACAACTAATTTTGTGAACCCACTGAATTGTTTTTTTTTTATTTTTATCGAATGCCAATAAATAAATAGAAATAGTGTACTTGATAAATAATACATAGAATAAGACAAATTCTTACTAAATAGTAAGAATAAATGTACCTTAATACATATTCACACAGCGCATCAAAACTTTTCTTCATCCCTGCGAAACTGAAAAGCTTGTTTGGTGTGAGTCTGAGGTGTCAAGTCAGTACAGATAATGACACTATAATAATTCCTCTATAATCTTCTATAATCTATAATCTCTCACATTTGTGAAGGCAGGCAGGTGTTTGATCTTTTATCAACTTGCATTATTAATTCAAGTCAAGACTTTGTGAAGCATTGTGTTCTCACGTTGCAGTGCCTATTACACTGAAGCTTTTTAACGTGCTCCTTGTCTGACCTGGAGGTGTGTCTGCTGCAGATGTTCGGGTGGAAGCGTGTGGCCTGTGTGTGTGTACGCTCTTTGTTACTTGTGAACGGGAACAATCCTGGATTCATCCATCATGAATAATAGTGTTAGCTGGGGACTTTATGGATTTGCATCCTATTTGCTTGTGTCGTGAACTTGGTGGTCGCTGTTTTAAAATCATCTAAAATATGAGCTTCAGGGGTTAATCTGAGCTCCTCAAGTCTCGCTTGTAATTTTCTTTGGAGTAGCTGTACTTTTTTCTAAATTGCCCATCAACTATATCTCTTACTTGACTGAATCTTTGTACTTCTAATCAAACGGTACGGTACGGTTGCTTACAGTGAGAAGGCTTGGGTTCGATCCCAGGCAGGGTGGTCCGGGTCCTTTCTTTGTGGAGTTTGCATGTTCTCCCTGTGTCCGTGTGGGTTTTCCGCTGGGTACTCCGGTCCTCCGACAGTCCAAAAACTTTGTCATGTTCACGTGACAGGCTGAACTGTCCTGTAGGTACCTAACCAAGCCTGGATAAAAAGGAAGGATTGTACCAGATCAATTGTTTGTATCCACCGTGGCGACACCTCACATGAGCAAGAAGGAAAGTAAACTCAAGTAGAGTCTTGAACACAAGTCTTCATCAATCACTAGATAATATGAGACGCCTAGTGTAGAGTTCAGTCCCGCTTACACTTCAACAGAATACACTTGCAGGAAATCGTGTGTGTAATTGCCGCTCGGTTTATCAAGCCAGAGTGAAGAAGTGAGATGGATGTAGCTTGTTGTGTCTTTTGCTTGAAGAAGCGTTTTTTGATAGCTGTGATTACGGTGAGTTAATGTGCTTCTCGGGCCCTGGAGCTGACAGACTTTGAGATAGGGCCACATGAAGGATGGCACTTTAAAGCGCTCTCAGACAGAACACGGAAATCAAATGTTCCTCCGGGGCTTCGCTGCGTTCAGAGTTCAGCCCACCGCTGCGATACCGCGGGGACGGTCGGTACAAATGTGCTCCGAGATCCAGGATGAAGCCACTTATCAATAGCTTTAGGTGTTAAGGACATGGCTTTGACAAGCTCATATGTTACTTGAGTCATTTTTTTGGGTCACAGAGGTAAGTATTAAGTACGGTGTTAACGTGTGTGTAGAAAAAGTTTTATTAAGGTACTGGACTGGTTCAATCCCCACCCCTACCAGGTTCCAATATCAGGCCCTTGAGCAAGGCCCTTAAGGCTCAGGCTGTATACTGTCACAGTGCTTTAAGTAACTTCGGATGAAAGCAGCTACTCTGTGCTCTCACTCACTTTCTTTATGACTTTCTGATCTAATCAGGGTCGCTGGGTTCACGGAGCCTATCCCAGCTCTTTTAGTGGCCAAATCAGTTTCTCATTAACCCGGCTGCATGGCCTCAGGCTGAGAGCTCCTGGAGAAAACTGGAGAGAACATGCAAACTCCACACAGAGAGAACCCAGACTGCCCCGTGCTAAACGCACGGCACAGATGCGACTGGTGATTTGTACTTAATGGGTTCCATTATTAGCTTCACACATTCAGGACGGCGTAATAGGATCCTGTCCAGTATAAGTGCAGTGTTAATAATAAAATGACCTGTGTGTGTATTGTTATTAGATAGGCTCTGCATGAAAGAAGCTCTAATCAGCCCAAAAACAAGGTTTCATTAAAGGTCCTCTAGGTTGTCCTATTATTTCACTGGAATGTTTTTTATCCACAGATCAAAGATCATCGATGTTGCTTTTAGCACTCGTGATAATGAAATCCGTTGCCAGTGTGAAATCAATCTTTTCTTCATCTTGGACGGTGGCAGTGCAGCCAGTGTGCCCTGTACTGACTCTTTTGTACGGGCTTCAATCGAATCTGCCAATATTTGTTAATTCATTTGTTAATCTCACCTGTGCTTTATTACGACAACATTCAGGTAACGAGGGAAACCATAAGGTGCGATACACAGGGACAAAAGTATTGGGACGCCCCGACTAATTCATGTGCATGAGCCACAAGACTCGCCATCAAGTGTATAATAGATTCATTTTACAAATGAAGCTGAATTTGCTGCAGGAGCTTTGGGAAGCTTCTCAGATGAGATAGATGGACATTGAAGTGGTCAGGGGTTCAAATATCTTACGGCCACGTTGTGTATTTTTGTTTTCTTTTGTATTCAACACACATACTTAATGCTACACCACAATATACAAGAGGCCGAGATATATTTGTTCTCTCACGCAGGTTATGGGGAGTAATACATTCATCGAGTCATTATTTATTATTTATAGACCCAAACCATTATCACATTGTCTGAGTGCTTCATCATTCTGAGTTTTTATTACTGCAGCATTAATATATATTGGTTTATTTTTCTATTCTATTTAAACGCCGGCTCACGGCTCATGAGCGCCTGGTGTAAAAATGCATCACATCACCCGATTCCCTCAGCTGCACACGCTATTCAGGCGGGAGAGCGCAGGTTAAATCAATTTCGCATTTCTGATGAGGTCATGAATTCTAGAGTATATGAAACTGTCAGGCAGGGAGGGAAGAAAAAAAAAAGAACTACTCCCGAAACAGAAAGAGCAAGACAGACAAAAAAAAAAAAAAAGAAAGCAAAAGAGATCGTGTTTAATGATACTGTCGGCTGTGTGGAGCAGAAAAACCTGAGCGCAGAAGCGATCGCCGTCTCTCCTCCGTCCATCAGCGTGATGAAAAGTGCAATCTGACTCGCAGCACATCAAGAGTCCATTTTTACCAGTTTGTGCTCTTCCACAATAAACGAGTGTGTTGTTAAAATCTTTCATTCGTTCCATCTCGGCTGATGGAGCGATTTTAGATGAAAGTTAAAGAGAGTTAGAGAGAGCCAACAGATCAATAGCACGGGCCTGTTTAGGAATCTCTCGATGTTTTCTTCTTATAACTGGACTCAGATAGATGATTTCAACTCAATATCGCGACTCGCCGCACAAGATTTTACTTGTTTATACTTATCGACAACGATCGGTTACGGATTAAGAGAGTAAGTGTACTTTCACGCTCTTTTATTCTTCATTTACAGCTGAATACAGTTCAAGCATGATGCTCAAGGCCTTTGCTCAGGGCTCCAAAAGTGTGAGTGGTTGGACTTGAACCTGCAACTTTATGATTACTGGCATGTGAGTGCAAAGCTCTTTATCATACGGGGTCCCTGACACACCCTTGCGGCACATAGGACAATTCCCTCAGCACATCAGTGCTGATATTTTGAACATCCTAACTCTAGTGGGCACAACTGGCAGTGCCTGAAGCAGACAGTTATTAACTACCGTGTCTGCTGGGTGGATAACCGGACTAAAGGTCCTACAAATATAGTGTACTTACCAAGAATTGCCTGTAGATGGCACATTATAACCCTCTGTTCTTTACATATAGTTATTATAATGAACATTGTCGACTCAGTAATCCTACTTTTCCGGCCTTGGGTTAATTTCTGCAGTGCACACAGGACCCATGCAACTCTGATTGTTTAGTTCATTTCATTATCTTTAATCCTTTATCCTAATTAGGGTCTGTAGGGGTGCTGGAGCCTATCACAGATCTTCAACGGGCGCAAGGCACACGGTAACACCCTGGACCGGGCGCCGGTCCATCGCAGGTACATACAGGACGATTCGGTGTCTCCGATCGACCTGGTAGCATGTCTTTGGACTGTGGGAGAAAACCGGAGTACCCGGAGGAAACCCACAAGGAGAACATGCAAACTCCACACAGAAAGGACCTAGATCGAACCCAGGACCTTCTCTCTGTGAGGTGACAGTGCTACCCACTAAGCCTCCTTGCCACCCCGCGACTCTGATTGACCCAATTCTTTGTCAGTAAACCAGCAGCTCACAAAGAAAAACTAAACATTAAGATAATAACTCCTGTGTAAAATTGTACACAATCGTCTTAGTAGCAATGGAAAGTGTTCACAGGTTCTAATAAAGAAAGCTTGTATTGAATATCTAAGCATTATGTATATCGCTGCAGAATGTCCCGGTGTGGCTATAATGGGGTGTGTTCTGTCACTTTAATGTGTGTGTACGGCTTTACAGTTTCACACGGGCATCTGTTCAGAGCAGCTGGTCCATTACAATTACAGCACGCCTTCATAAAGGACGGGTGCGGCAGCCGCACGGTACACATCACGTTTAAATGGGCCGTCTGGGGGACTATACGCTCCTCTTCATGTCCTTTATGCTGTAGCACATTAAAACTACAATCGGCAGCCTGCTCGCATGACTCCGACGCTGTTCGTTCTGAACTACGCTTATAGGAAATCATTCTTAATAAGGTTACGCTTCTCAATCCTTGTTTTTAAGATCCTCATTAAAGCAAATGTAAAATTGCCCATCGAAGTTAACACACGCACACACACACACACACACACACTCACTATGGACTTTGACACGTTACATTTACGGCATTTAAAAGACGCCTTTATCCAAAGCGACTTGTAGTACAGTATAAGCGTAAAGGGCCTTGCTCAAGGGCCCAATAGCAGCAACCTGGCAGTAGGGAGGTTTTGAACCGGCGACCTTCGGATTACTAGCACATTAACCACTCTGACACACAAACACACATACTCAGTATGGACTCACACACACAATGAACTGTCACACACACACACACACACACACATTCACACAAACACGATGGATGCACATACATACACACATGATGGATGACAAACTCACTCGTACATAAACCATGATGGC
The DNA here is from genome assembly GCA_034509265.1 of Microcambeva bendego. NCBI lineage: Eukaryota > Metazoa > Chordata > Actinopteri > Siluriformes > Trichomycteridae > Microcambeva > Microcambeva bendego. Next base: position 10,472,691 of record JAYDZG010000030.1, read on the forward strand.
ACACAGACATACAATGGGAAACACACAACTTAAATACACACAATTATGAATCTGCTTAAATCTCTGCTGCTATAAAAACAGGATATCAGAAAATATTTCTACCCCATGTATGGTTTACTGACCCTAAAGAATTTACTCGTATCTATAGTGTCTCGCCTCTCTTAATTACTCGTTTACATTAGCAATGTTTAGATTAGAAATGCGTTTTTGTATTCATTATAGGCCTTATTGTATTTATTGTACATTTTGTATCTGCACGCATGCATAACATAAAATAAAGCACATATATGCACACGAGTAAAGATGGAGCACATTTATTTGTGTATACAGTACACACATACACGTGAACAGTGTTGT
>JAYDZG010000030.1:10506461-10516973 GCA_034509265.1 Microcambeva bendego
CCCCAAATAGTGGAGAAAGCCACTGAAGATGAGATTGATTAATATTATAATGAATATATTATAATATCTACTATTCTCCTCTATATAGCTCTCTCTGTGTGTGTGTGTGTGTGTGTGTGTGTGTGTGTGTGTGTGTGTGTGTGTGCACAGTGATGGACCGGCTACCTGTCCAGGGTGTTTCCTGCTTTTCCCTCGATGAATCACTCCCAGTGTAGCAGACCAGGATGAAGCCCAGGTAAACAGTGAATGCATGAATAGATAATGTATGTATTTATTTATTTACATGTGCGGATCTGGTCCTGGTTAGTGTTGGTGCTGCATAAAAACGTCAGACTCGGTCAGTTCACTTGAGTGAGCTGGAGGGTGAGGTGGGGTGTGTGGTGTTAAACAACAACGATGGAAATTCCTGGTCATGCTACATTTAAACGGTGGCGTCGGCTTTAAAAAACTGATTTAGGAAAAATGTCAATATTGACACTGAGCGGAGGAGAGACGGGGCGACTACAACGGTCTGGACTGACGTGGTGACTGTTCCTCATCTCCATATTAGATCATATTTCTTACTTTACTCTTAGATATTTTCTAGTCTGCAGTCACCTGGCTGTATTTTCTTCCGATCCCTTAAGGGTGCACCCGAGACAAAGAGAGAACAAACCACACGAGGGAATTCAATGGAGAGAATAGGGTGGGCAGTTGCATGCCAGGAGGAGACCAAGGGTGATTTACTGACCGGTAGTAGTGGTAGTGTTGTAGGTAGAGTGATATCAGTAATGGCGGAGGACTCCAGGCACGTAGCAGATCCGGAATGAGTAGAAGAATGAGTCTGAGTGACTGGTTAGTGGCGAGGGCAGGAGAACAGACAGTATCCGATAGAATACGTAAAGTTTCAGAGCTACAAAGTTCCAAAAGCACTCGGTTCGCAGACGCGGGTTTCGGGTTGGTAATCTTGCAACGCGTGGTACGCTAAACAATAATCTGGCGTCTGATGCAGGCAGAACTGGAGACTAAAAGGACTACTGATTGGCGCGGTAATCAGCTGCAGGTGTAGGGGCGGAGCCGCGTTGCCCACGATTGCTGGGCAATGACTGATGCTCACGGATGACTTCCGTGTTTATATCGGAGTTGCGTGTGCGCCGGTAGTCTGGCGATACCTGGAGTTTTCGCTCGTGTCCTAACAAGGCCTTTCTAAACAATTAAAAGACCTTGTACATGACAGTGCAGACAGAAGTCACAGAAGGCTCCACATGTTTTGATAAGGGATGTTTTGATATTTGGTTATGCTTTGTCATTATGACAGACTTGTTTCTACTAGTCCTACCCACCTTATGACTGTGTGTACACCTTATGTTTAATATGTTCAGTGGCCATGGGGACCTCCTTATTCCAACTATATAAATGTGTGTGTATCCTTAATACGTTAGAGATCTTGTGAACTCACAAGAGTGTGTGTGTCATATTTTCTCCCTTGAGCCCAAGAATTTATCAACAAAGAATTCCTCGTTATACCTCGGATTGGACATCTTAGAACCTTGATTCTACAATCAGGTTTGGCGTCATTATTATCTCTGCCAGAACGGTGGGTAGTACATGGACCCATGTTTTGCCAGTGTCTTGCATTGCTTTAGTTAGGGCTTCCTTAATGGTTCTATTCATCCGTTCTACCACCCCACTTGACTAGGGGTGATAAGGAATATGATTCTTCCAGGTAATGGATAATGTTTCAAATACTTCTTGTACAATCTTACTTATAAATGCGGGTCCCTGATCCGAATCAATTTGTAAGGGTATACAATACCTTGGAAGGATCTCAGTGCATTAAATTCTACACTACAATTCTGTTTATTTTTTTAATTTTGTAAATCTATCTATTATAACCAACAGATATTTGTACTGTCCTTGTTGTGGCATATCGGTGAAATCTATTTGCAGACTTTGCCATGGTGATGTTACATTTGTTCATTTTACTTTGAACCTGTTATGTTTTTTTTTCTGACCTATCATACATGACTGTAGGATCATGTTCACAGTTAGTTCTCTATCTCCGTGGCAACCCCCCTTCGTGAGCGATGTGACAGATCACATACGAGAAAAGGAAGAACAGAAATGGGTAAGCATAACCGTGAATCCTTATCCACAATTCAACCATCATGCCTGACCTGATAACCGAAGGATGTCGAATAATCAGTATACTGCTGAGAAGTATGAGATTGAATTAATTTCAGCTCTACAGTACAATAATTTGTGAGAGTATGAACCATAAAGGATTGTCAGATCTTTTTAAGACGATATAATAGGAAGAATCTCTGGGTTACAGCTCGGACAGAGAGTTACCCTTAGTCTCATCAGTTTTGCTAGGATCGTGTCCCTTGGTTTTCACCACAGCCAGTTGTGATGGTAGGAGACAAGCATGCAATAAATCAGTAATAAGGGTTGAATGAGAAATAGCTTTACCATCCGTGGTGATGAACCCCAGAGACTGCCAGATCTTTGCATAGTCATGTGCTACTTCAAAGGTGTATCTACTGTCAGTTAAAACAGTATGACACTTACATTTAGCAAGTGTGCACGCTCGTGTCAATGCTAAGAGTTTGGCAGCTTGAGCAGATTGGAAAGCCTCAATAACAATAATTGACCAATCCATGCACAGTAGAGATATGTTCCGGGGAAAGTTTTCGTTCACCCCGAGATAAAATAACTGCGAGATACGAGACCTGTTCCTGCGCCCATTGTAATTTAGCGCGAGATACTTTGCATAAATGTGTCAGTAAAATGAGAGAAGCCTCCACACAAAGAGGGCCTGAGGAGGAAGAAACCAGTAAGTCATCTGCATATTGTGTACCACACATATCCAGTGGTATTTGAATATGCTGCAATGAGGACTGTACTAATGCAGAGAATACTGCAGGTAAGTCAATGTATCCTTTAGGTAGTCTTGTCCAGGTATACTGTTTACCTATGTGGATAAAACCGAAAAGAGGTTGAGTATCATGCTGTACAGGAACACTGAAAAAGGCAGAACATAAATCTACCACCGAAAAGTAAACATGACGACAGGAAATGGAGGTGAAGAAAGAAAGAACATCAGGAACGACAGGTGCCTTTGGTATTATTACAGCATTAATACATCTCAGGTATAGTGTAAATCTCCATTGACTATTTGGTTTTATTACCGGATAGGGGTGTTATATGGTGAATGACATGGCACAATAACCTGCTGGTCCAGAAATGTGGCAATCAGCTGGTCAATTGCTTCCATCTTTTCAGGAGACATGGGATACTTTTTAACAAACACAGGCTGATTAGTTTTCAGGGTAGCCTCATAAGGAGCACATTGAACTAACCCTGCATGGTCCTTGTGTGCTACCCACAACTCTGGAGGAAGAAGATCCAGTTCAGATAGATGGGCCTGCAGAGGTTAAGTATCCTTGGGCCTCCATAAACATCTGAAAGACAGGATCCTCTTACACAGGTGTGGAAATGGTGACAGTATCATTACCAAATGTGATATTACAATGTAATTGTGCCAAAATATCCCTCCCTAACAGATTGAATGAGCAGTTTTCTAAGAAGATGAAAGAATGATAAAATAAAATGTCCGAATCCCTATCACAAGTCACTAACAAAGGTGTGCCCGGGCAGGCAGGGGTGGATATGTGGGTGGTGCCTGCAAGGCCAGGTAGCTTGTGCTGGTTGTATCTGTTTGGCACCCATAGCGGCTACTGCATTACCCTTCTTATCCTTAGTTTTGAAAACTCCTTCCTGACTTAACTCCTTTAATCAATGTACAAAGTTATTGTGTGATGATGTGTTTTTATCTGAGATATCTAAGTAGAGGATCGCCTGTATATCCTTCTGACAGTTGTTAATGAAGGTCGCTCTCAGGAGAGGCATAGTCTGGCCATCATCGAACCCCACCTGATCTTCCATGCAGATAATAACCTTAACTTAACAACATAAAACTTAACTTAACAACATAAAAAATAAAACTTAACAACAGATTCACCAGGTTCCGGAATGCAAGTAGAGACCACAGATATATCTCACTGTCCTGAAGCCAGCTGTGACAAATAATGTAGAAGTTCATGGAACATCCGTTCTTTATTATCAGGGCTGTTCAAAAAATATCATTTAGTTGTCCTATATGTTTGTTTAATTCCCCCTTTCTTTTTGGATTTGGAGGCTAGTTCTTCCTTAGTTTGTTTTTGGTTCTTCACACCTGTGGATTCAGATTTAGAATCTACATTTTCCAATCCTTCTCACACATCAGTGCAGCTCATAAGCAACGTAGACCAATTTCTAGCACGAGGTCAAAAGTTTTTTATGCACGCAAACATACGGGAATTCTCCATCAGTACTCCTCCTTGTCTTCACAGAACCAACATTAAGCATTGGGAACAAACAGAATGTACATCCAGGTTCAGCTTGCTAAATCATTGTGATACATGCATGATACATTACGATACTCTGATGATTATATGCCGATAGAAATGAATATGTTTTGGCCTCCAAAAGATTATATGTTCTAATACAGAAATCAAAATACACAGAAACAAAGTTCAAAGTATTAAGCAATAAGTGAACAAAACCAACTACATTAATCATATGGATAGAACAGCATAATCATAATACCTTATACCCCAACAATTAGGTTTGCTAAGGAGGGCTGGGACAGAAATGCAACAGACCAGGATGTACAGGGTTAAAGAAACAAGTAATAAATAATTAAAACGGTTAACCCCTGAATCTAAATGCATCCTTGCATGTTCCTCTAACTTCCATTACCAGCTACAAGCTGAGTCAGCTCAACGCTCTCTGGGTTCAAAGCTTGAGTAAAAGCTTCATGAAATCCACTAAATAGAGATTGCATTACTTATATTAGTGGATTCCACTAGTGGATGCAAACGCAGCGTTTACAAGTTTTGACTTCTCCACATCAACTTGCATGTGTGGCCAGTAGAACTTGCTATGGACAAGATCAAGTGCTCTGTCTATACTCATGTGTCCCATTGAATCATGGAGATTTTCAAGAGCCATCTGGCGATACATTTTTGGCAGAACTAGCTGAAAAGATGGTTCACCTCTAACCATTCATCTTCAATAAAGCATGTTATTGTCTAGTACGAGCAGGTCTCTCACTCTCAGCAACAACTGCACTTCTCTCACTTCTCACTGTCTGGCTCTGTAAGAGACTTTTCCCAGAAGTTATGAGGGAAATAACATGATTGATGGCTGGATCATTTCGTTGCTCAGAAATCCAGTCCTGTTGGGACATTGAGGGCAATGTGAGATCAGTTCAGTGCAGGTATACTCAGTTAGAATGGCATCCACATTCATAGGAAGTCATTCAATGGTGGCTGGGTTGTCATCCCCAATATCAGCAGACTTGCACAGGTGTTTCTGACAGACAGCTTTGACAACTTCTTGTGGAAAAACTGATTGTTCTACCTCTATGCCCCTCGAAAGGAACTGCTTAATTCTTTTATCCTCAGCTTGCAAACTTGAATCAGGCTCAGGATCTCAGCTGATCATGAGGGCATCGAGAAAACCCATCAGCATCTTGATTTCTTTTCCAAGTTCTGTATCTTATGGTAAAATTGAAAGTTGACAATGCTGCTAACCTTCAGTGTCTGGCAGCATCAAACTTAGCCGATGTTAGAACATATGTCAAAGGATTATTGTCCGTCATGATAGTAAACTCTGCTCCGTAGAGATAATCAAAGAATTTCTCAGTGACTGACCACATTTTACGGCTAGAAATTCTAATTTGCTACCTTCTCTTTTCTCTCACAACCCTTTGCTGGCATACCAGAATCTTGGTCAACAGCTTTGTGAGGCTTCCCCCTTGAACATCGCTTTTAAAGAACATAGCCGACAGTCAGATCATTTAGTGGGCGTGCAATCTTTGAATAGTCCTTCACGAAGAACCGGAGACAATATGCTTGGAGACAATATGACCAAGATAACGAACAGACTTCCTGAAGAAGTGGCATTTTTATGGCGAAATTTTAAGTCCAAAATCCCCCAGTTTCATTAGTACACACATTAGACAACTTTCGTGTTCTTCAAGGGTGTCAGAAAAAAACAATGAGATAATCAAGAAAGACCAAGACCTCTTGGAGGTTCATGCTTCCCATGCACTTTTCCATGACCCCTTGTGGAAGACAATTAAATTCCCAAAATCCCATGGGGGTAACAATAGTGGTCTTATGTTTGTCCTTCTCCTCCACTTCCACCTGATAGTATCCTGACTTCAATTCCATGACTGAAAACCATCTGGAGCCATGTAAAGCAGAAAAAGTCTCTTTGACATTCGGCTGGGCCTTTATAGTCTTACTGTTTATTTTTCTGTAATCAACTCAAAGTCTTATAGAACCGCTTTTCTTTTTGACAACCACCACGGTGAGGCAAAAGAGCTTTCTGATTCTCGAATTATGTTTGCATCTTGTAAATCCGTTTGAAGTTGCACAGCTTCATAATCTGACAGATGGATAGGCCTAGCTCTCTGTTTAAATGGTGTGGGGTCAGATAGCCAAATGCAATGTGTGATCGCATTAGTACAACCATAGTCTAGGTCACCACTGGCAAACAATTCAGGAATAGATTCAGCTTGGCTGTTATTCTGTCTTTCCACTCAGCACTCAAATGAGATTCATCCAAATAAAAGGAGATCATGCTCTGTCCATCAACAGGGGCTAACACACTGCAGGAAGCTGGAATCTTGGATTGCTCAGGAGACTTGGGCTCTGAGATGCCTGGGGACTGGGGATGAGAACCAGCTTTTGGCACAAACAGCTCTGCCAAAAGGCACTTTGCAGGAATGGTGATAGTACACTCAGTTTCATTTTTAATCAGAACAGGAACTTTGAAGGAATTTGTGGAAGGGCTGGTCTTGATGGAACAAAAGGAAATAAAACCACTACGCAAACATGTTAAAACAGGGGACTCAACCAGCAGCGGGGCTCCTGGTATGTGTAAAACATTTCTCACATAGATTAAACATGACTCCCTTTATGCTTATTGGATGTGATGTCAGAACAACAGAGAGAGGAACTATAAAGCATGTCCAAGGTGTATGAACATAGGAACAGCGATGTTTGACCTGCAGTCTGGAATGACCAGAGCCATTGTGCTTACTTTAGCTGGCTGTCCAGTAATGATGCTGTTAAACTAGATGTTACTGGATATATAGCCAAGGTAAGGAACAACATGGCCTCCATCACCTTCTACTTCAAGAAGGTCATTTAAGAGAAATTTAGGATGCGAAGGTAAGCACTGCTCATGAGAAGACTTAAACAGTGTGGTCATTTGGGAACCAGAATACAGAATAGACTGACACTCATTTCTGTTGATAATGACAGTGGCCATGCATTTAGGGCCTACTAGTCCATCAATAATTTTGCTGTAGGGTTGACATTTAAGACAGCTCTCACAAGTCTTTCTTGTCTTTCAACTCTTTCTTTTCTCCAAGCTTGGCTGGGTCAAGTATTAAGAAATTGGACCTGTCTGTCCCTGTACTGGAGCCTGGACCTGTTTAACGACTGTCCATGTCTAACCTTCCACTCATCCTGCTTGGCTCGTAGCTCTTTGAATTTTTGATCAACTAGCAGTTTGTTTATTGCCATGCAATGTGGACATCTGAAGCCAAACCAGGCTTTCGGCTGAGATGTAGGCAGGTTCCCAGTAAGACAAAGAGTTAGCCTGTACACTAGAAAAACTTTATGGGTTCATGTGTTTCAAGGAATCTTGTTACTTTTCTTTCTTGGAATTTTGTATGCAAAGCTGTAGATTTACTTCGGCAAGCTCTTCCCTTAACTGTTCCATCTCACACATGTACTCTTGTAGTGTTTCTGCATGTGGATCCAACTGTGAGGACATTTGCAGTGCAGAGTGAAAATTCACGGACGGCTTTTGCTTCAAATTACTAAAATGCAAATTACTAAAATGTTGCATTCGTTAAAGTTTTGAAGTTCTTCTGTCCTTTTCAGTTTGAAGCAAAAGAAAAAATGTGGCAAAATCTGGGTTATTACTGAGCTTTGCCTCCAATAGGCAGAATTTTGGTATGTGTTCAAGAATTTTGCGAAAATCTCTTCCCCCATCTTCCATGAAACCATAAGCAGATTTAAGCAGGGTGAGATACTCTTCTGGATGAGCAGATGGACCCAGCTGCTTTACTACTGTTGCTTCTGGTGGTAAAAGACTCTCTAATATCTTCCTTCTCTGAACATCAACAGTAAGATGGTCTTTAAACATAAGCTCCATATGGAGGCAGGTTGTTTCAAAATCTACCTCCCCGGCTGGCTTTGGTGTCTTCCCTAAGAAAGTTCGAAGCCATTTAGACCCAAAGCTCTCCGTTGGCAGTGATTCATTTCTAATTACATGTTCTACCACTACTCATTGTATGTTGGAATAATTCAAGATGTTAGTACTCAAGGTTTTATGATTACCCAGCCATGGTTTTTGTGTTTTTTGGGAGGACTTCGGGGGTGTAGGACTAGCACTGACAAGTGCTTTGTGATTTGATAGGGTTTCTCCTGCATTTGTATTAGAGGAACTGTCAGAATCATCGCTCTGGTAGGCTTTTTATTTCATCAAGAAGGCACTGGATATTTGATGCTCTAGGAAGCTCAACAGGGAAATAAGGTTCAAATCCCAGGATATGAGCTTCAGAACTAAACTACACAACAGCTATAAGTTCAGCTGCCCACTTTGTCTCGAGCTGGACAACTTCGGTTACAGTACCATACTGTTCATCATGAGTTTCACCACCTGAGAGGCCAGACCCGTAAAGTGACCTGCTTAATTTTATTCCATATAGCTGTTCAATGTCCATAGTAAAATGGAAAATATATGACCACACTATCTGGAAAAAGCGTGGCAAGTTGCAAGAAAATGAAGAAAAAAAAAAGATGGTCTGGTTGCAGGTCGTCAAAGCCCTCCTGGCTGGCTTGCCACAAAAAGCAATGTAGCACACATTATGCTTAACGCAGCAGCCACACTAGCTTTCTCACAAATCGTATGAATAGTTATACCTCAACAGTACTCCCTATAAGGAGTGGTTAACCATAGATTGGGGTTACTTATTCTTCAGAAGTTGGACCAGTATCAACATCTCTCTAGCTGTTGGGACAGGGCTGGGACAGAAATGCAACAGACCAGGATGTAAAGGGTTAAAGAAACAATTATTCAGCATTCTGTATTATCACTAGCAGAATGCTGTGACCTTCTGCTAGTGGGTGTGAATGTATGTGAATACCTGTAAACAAAGTTCAGTAGTATTCACTCTTCAGGATTATTCAACTCCCAACAGTACAGCAGTCTTTGAATGGACATAAGACCCAACATTTTTTCCCAGTCAAAGTCCACAAGTATCAAAAAATTTATGGTGTTCTGAGTCGACACTCTCCTTGCGCACCACGGCCGCTGATGACGTAGCCTATGCTTAACTGGAGCTTGCACTGAAACGAAAGCACAGCACAGTACCCCTTAAAAATAACCCGCTACAAAAGAAACTAATAAATATACCGGGACCGTGACACCGGCGTATAGATGACGCCGTCGAAGTCCAGGCGATTCGGAGTTTGCGAGGTGTAGGTAACCCGCACGTCTGAACTCCAGATCCTTGCCTGGGGAGAGATAGAGTGAAGAGAGCAAGACGAGCAGCGAGGGGGCGTGGCCACAACTCGAGCTCGCTCGCAATAACAGTGGCAGGGAAGCGAGCAGTCCGACGCTGACTGGAACAAAACGCTGACCAGAACGAGACGCTGACCCTGTCCACTACATTACCTCCAAGTCTCCGAACTTGTACTCTGGCTGATCTCTCTGAACATGCCCAGTCTTTACCATCAGTCCCTAAAAACATAGGCGACGGCAGCGTGGATATCGCGAGGAGGATGCCGAGTCGTGCACATAATTCGAACGTCGGGTAGAACACATTAATGCACGATAAGCGTAGCAATAACGATGGCGCGACCCTGCACACTGGCACAGAATGGCTTATAAAGACCGTAGACAGGTGAGGGTCATTGCGCCTAATTAGCGCCGATTGGAGCTGCTGAGAGGCGCGGTTGATAAAAGGAGGTGGCTATGCCGCGATCGACCCCAAAGGGGAGCGGCAATAGTCGACCTCATTACATTAAAAAGTTATTTTCATGTTGAATATTTTTTATGTGTGTAACCACTGTCCATGATTAAATTAGGTTTGTTCAAATATTTTTTTATTAAGTGTACTATTTTTGTATTGTTTTGTTGTATTTTTTAGACTTTTTACATCTTCAGTCAATATACTTATCCTATTCTATAAATTCTGTAATGAAATATAACATCCAATTGGCCTCCCTGTATCCCCATTAATATTTTATATATGGATTTGATAATATTTGTTTTGGACCTTATAGATAACTTCAGTTGAATACATAATAAATAGCATATTTTCTTCTTCTTCTTTCCCTCTCTTTGGCCCATAACTGCTATTTGATTAAACTCAAGCATTGGCCTTGATTCATGACAAAGTGT
>JAYDZG010000030.1:10592690-10603278 GCA_034509265.1 Microcambeva bendego
TGTTATCACAGTGAAGTGTTTACACATCTAGTGTTTGGTATGTTCTCCCTGTGTAGAATATAAAGTGATAGCTACTGTTATCACAGTGTAGTGTTCACACATCTAGTGTTTGGTATGTTCTCCCTGTGTAGAATATAAAGTGATAGCTACTGTTATCACAGTGTAGTGTTTACACATGTAGCGTTTGGTATGTTCTCCCTGTGTAGAATATACTCTGTGTAGAGTTTCTCTCATATTGAACTCCTGGTCAGGAGCACGGGGGGATGAAGCCTTTAACTTCTTATCTAAATATGAATACCTAACAAAACCCCAAAAGAAAGATGATTGAAGAGGAACTAGATACGGATAAATGGAACAAAACCTTCTTACTGTGGTGGAAAACCAAGGTTTATAATCATGGAAACAACGCAGAACTGCCTCTGACAACATTATATCATGGGTATCGCAGGACATAGATCAAAGATGCTTAAAAAAAGTTAAGATCAGGGCAAATACGAGTGGAATGTCAAAAATGAAAGCAGGATCTTCTTCTTCTTGTGAAACTTTTTCTTCATTAAATTCAGATTCGTCTCTATTTTAAATGCATCGTAATAAATAAAGCAAGTGTTCACACTCTGTATAGACCCGGTCTGGGGTGACGTGAGGTGTGAGCCCTCGTTAATGTTCTCATGGCCGTACAGCAGGGACGAGTGGGTCTGATTCACCAATCACTCGTTTATTCAGTTTAGCGTCTCCGTCAGTGTGGGTTCTCCAGGTTCTGCCAGAACGTCATTAGCTGCTCCGGTGAGCTGAGGATGGTGGTGATCACGTGAGCGAACGTATTCGGGTCGAACTCTCCCGTGTGATAAGCTTTGAACCTCGATGGTACGGGTGGCGTGGATGGCGAAACTCCCAATTCTTTCAGACACGTGCCGATGTAGGCGTCCTCGATAGGAAAGGGTGGAATTGATTTCGAGGCCCCGACGAGCCTCTCGGGCAGATCGTTGGAGAAGACGTACCCCATGCCCAGCAGGTACTCTGGGTAGTGGTCATCGGGATACTCCTCCTTTGAAACGTACCACTTGGAGTCGACGTTCCTCACGACCGGCCGGCCTGACATGACCATCCCAGTGATGTAGTTCTCTCCGGGCGTGTCTGGTGCCAGGAGCAAGCTCATGAGGTTCTTCACATTTAAAAACATGTCTGAGTCTATCTTCATGGCGTAGGATGCCTGCGGGCAGCGTGTGGCCAGCCAGTCCATGATCACCATGGTCTTAATGGTGAGATTCCTGTAACTATCCAGAAAGGAGCTCTGGATCAGATCGTGGTGCTGCTCGCTCTCCGTCCTCAGCTCGTCCTGGACGTCTTCGGCGGTGTCCCCTCCGTACAGTCCCAGCACGAACACCACCGAGATGTTCTTTCCTTGCACCAGGCTTTGGTTGCCCCACGTGCTTCGAATGGCATCGCGAGCCTTCAGCTCTTGAGGAGCCACCGAGACCATCAGGACCAAGAAGGGATTCTCACGTTTGCACTTCTCCGGGTCGTCTATGAGGAACTGGTAGTTCCGTGGATATGCTTCATGGTATAGCACACCATGGACGGTGCTCGGGTCCGACCGCTCGTCCACGCTTGTGTGTTGCGGCCGTGGGTCCGACGTGCTGAATCTCCACGTCGGCTCCGGATTGTGCTGGGTGTGTTTCCAAAAGTTGTGGAATTGATGAGCCACGCCGCCGCTGAATGGCTTCTGGAAAAAGTGCTGCTGATGCAGTATGATGATTCCACCGAAGGTCACGAGGAGCAGGATGATGAAGAAGCTCTTAGAGCGGCACGGGCTCCTCGCGGCCATCTTCTGGAAAACAACACACATAACCGGAGAGCCATCAGAGGTCGAGGCAAACCTCTTAAGAACATAAAACTGAACAGAGTTCCTCAGGGACCGGTGAAAACGACACACACACACACACTGTGCATTAAAGAATAATCATAAGAAAGTGTAATACATACAGGAGGAATTGTCTCAACTAAAAATAGTGAAGGGAACTTGATGAAAGGTTCCCACCACACCGAGGAGCATCGTGACTAACACACACCCGCTCCGACGTGGAGCATGTCTGAAAATGTGTAAAATCACCTCCAGGATCAGCTGAGTATAGTCAAAGTGACTAATCTAACTGTTCTCTGGAAAAACAGGGACGTTACAGGAAGTACAAGATCTAGGAACAGGGAGAAGCGTGTGAGATAAGAACATTGCTGAGTAAGAAGTGAGAGTGGGCGGGGCACCGCGGTCCTGATAGTGTAAGAAGTGAGAGTGGGCGTGGCACCGCGGTCCTGATAGTGTAAGAAGTGAGAGTGGGCGGGGCACCGCGGTCCTGATAGTGTAAGAAATGAGTTTCAGGCTTGAGGTATTCAGGTGATAACGTTTACAGTGCATTATGGGGCTACGGTTGTGCACAGGGTGGAACATAGCAGGCCCCTCCCTAAGCTGTTTTTAGTAGAGCCGTATTTATTTAATATGATTAAGTGTAGTACAAGAGTAGTCGTGCGTGAAACACCTGAAGAGCAGGATCATCACCAGTTTTCTCATGTTTCACTTTGTGACTTGACTGATCATTTATATTTATTTAATAAAGTTGTATTTCATGGATCTTGTGTTTTACTCGTGTTGTTTCAACCCAAGATTAAATGATTCATTTCTTTCTTACCAGACACACGTCCTGGTGCTTGTGTTTCATTAAATCATTCATATCACTTGAGAATGAAAACTCCTCCGGAAGGTTTTTTTTTATATATCTCGAGGAGCCTCGAGCTGAAATAATCCAGGATTAAGGAAGCTCTGTGTTTGTTCCTCATGATTTCATATTTGCTGAACTCCTCTGAGTTAAAAGGAATTACGGGAATGAGATTTTACACGAGATAAGTGCTGTCTGAAATGTTTTACATACATTTTCATCTGTGTGGATTAAATAAAAGTTCTGTGGAAACCAGGATATGTAAATCATTGTGTGTGCTAGAACATGTTTACCTTGTCTTCACTTTTTTATTGCAGCCCTTGTGAACGGTGCTCAGTAAAACAGGTTATAAAAATGTCATATTAATAAATGCAAACGGGTTTTAATGGAAGATCTGCGGTGTTAAGAGTTCAGATATAAGCACAGACATCCTGATTCTCTGAATCTTTCTATAACGTTTTGTACTGTACAACTCCTAAATACTGTGCTGTGCTTATTCTGCGCTTTATTGACGCCTCCTTTACAAGCATTCGTGACATCACCTGTTACCTGAACAGTCTCTCTTGTTTTTCTAGTGTTTTCCCTTCAGCCTTTGTCCTGTTCCGTAGTGAGGTCACTGATTTGGCACAGTTTCACGCCGGATGCCCTTCCTTCCGCGACCCTCCTACTTATCCAGGCTTGGGATCAGCCCCACAGTGGAGAGTTCGGACTTGACTCCGTCTGGGAGCTTTCTCTTTCTTTTGTAGAAACGAAACATCTCTTTTACTGCTTCTCTTTAGCGTGAAACTCTGAAGATATTCACGTTCAGATGTTTGTTCCGTTTGATGTATGAAGGTAATGTAAACGGCTCAAGGTGCTCCAGGAGTCAGACCAGAGGTTCCTGCTGCACCTACACATTTGCAGGTGAGATGAGCAACGGCGAGTGAAGGTGACGCAGGGTGGGTGGAGTGTGCGTGATGAAAAAGTTTTACATTATACAAATGAGGAGCACATTTTTATATTAGGAACTGAGCGCCATGCACTTTATTGCCTCCACTGTCAAACACCACACTTTTATTAAGGAGAGACGCTCTATAGGTACAAGCCAGTGAAGTCAGTTAAACCTATATGTCATCGGTATTTAGGTATTGATGAGTTAAAAAGTAGGGTGTGGCATTTATTGGTGTTGGAGCCACACCCATCATTAACAGAACTATTACATGTCATTATGAGCATCATTTATTGATGGGTTGAGGCGTCTTTAGGAACTTTACTAGGACATTTATTATGACCTTGGGAATTAATGTTTGTGTGCTGAACCATTCTCTTCTAGGACTAACGCGGTAGCAGGTTAGGATTTTTAAACACCTCACATGTTAGGAGGAGCCAGAACAGGCCCACAGGTGAATGAGGTACACGGGGAGCATTGTTATTATTTTTTGATGTCGTGTTTTGGAAACACTTAAGCAGGTAAATCTGTATAGACGATGAGATTTAATTCATGTGTCATGCGATTTAGACAGCTGACCAATCCAGATGTTTCACGTGCTGCTATTAATGCTGGAGCATGGCGTTATCTGTGACCTCAGTGCGTTTTAATAGAGCCTATAGACATTTATGAGCATGTAGAGATTTAAGGAGTCCACATACTTTTGGGACAGGCGATCAGTTAATCACAGTCATTTGTTATGTACGTCCTAATATACTGTAATGAGTTATACTAGTGTTAGAAATTGATTATATGTTAGAAATATGTCTGGAGGAAAGTATTTCTACATGGAACGTCGCTACGTCTGCTAAACACCGAACTTGTTAATGTTCACGTTTCACTGAATGAGGTGTAACGCAGAGCGATTGTTCTGATTTGGTCATTTATCCTCCTCCTCCTCTCATCTGATCTCCAGACTGTCCGGCGGCCTGACCAGCACGTCCAGTGTGTTGGCCTGGATAACGAACTGCAAATAAAAAAAGCTGCTCACCTGTAAGGATTCTTCCAGCTACGTGCTCTCTACACGGCCTGTCCGAGGAGATGATCTGCACTTGTTTTCACCATCAGTAGGAATCCCTGAGAGATCTTTACCTCATGGAAAAGGTGTGCTCTGGTTTTATTTCAGGTGTGCAGGAGGGGGAGGAGCCTAAGTGTGGCAGCTACAGCGAGCGACGTAACGTGCTTCCACACATGCTCACCTCCGTGATCTCCGGGAGTGATTTGTGATCGTGAAGGTGACGTGAACGCCTTCACTCTCAGTCTGATCTACTCAGGACCTGCTTTTGTGTTCACAAGAATCATCTTCAGGTCTATTTTAAATAAGTGTATAACACGCTATATGAACATTATTTAATATTATCTTAATTCATATCAGATCTGCATTGTTCCTCTAGTTATTGTCTTGTTTTGTGCCCTTCCTCTTCCTCTTTTGCCTTCAACTTGATCATCATCCTTATAACCTTAAGCCTAACTCCATCTCTCTTTTAAAGATTCATTTCAGATACAAAAGTGAAATGAATCACTTAGCAAATTAATCGTTTTGGCACGATGTACCTATACAAAAGCGTTCGGCTTTGAATTGTATCCAGGAAGCTCAGTGTCTGGCGTCCACATACTTTTGTTCATGTAGTGTTTTATCTATTGAGTGTGGTTCATGTCTGAGAGCACGTGAGCTCATTACTGTAATGAAGGTGCTCAGATCAGTAGTGGGACCTGAACCCCCCCCTCACTGCACTGCTTCCACCTTAACTCACTGTGTTTAATAGAGGCTCGAAGGAGCAGCAGGGCGGAGTCTCTTCCCATCCAGACTAGCCGCCCTGATCATGATGAGCGGTAAAATTGTCATTAGTAGCAGCCGGGTGATGAAGTTCATTTCATGCACCTAGAATAGGAATGAATGAAAGTTTAATCCGGTGCTGAGCAGGTCACATACATTATGAAGGAACGTTTATATACGTAATATAGCTGATGCTATATTAAATAACCGTGATGTCTGAGGAAGCTAGTCTCTTCTGCACTAGTGGCTGCCAGACTGACCTCCCTGATGTTCTGTTTCGTATTTAAAGACTATGAGGACGAGAACAGAAGAACAAAGGTCTGAGTGACGCCGAGGTAAGCGTCGACCTGTCCCCATTCTTTTTTTTATCATGTGTCAGGCTACATTTTTACAGTGAGTGTGTTTCGTGAAATAAAGTGTACACCCGGTGGATATTTACACACACATGGCACGTCTGGTAAGTATTTAGACCAGAATGAATCCCTTCTGAACTTTATCCTTCTTTAACGTGACCCCTGACCCGTGTTCCATTTCACTGTTCAGCTTTCAGGTCACAGTTCTGGCTGAATTGTTGTTCTGTTGGACCACTGCGCATCACTCCTGTTCAGATGAGGTCCAGAAGCTCAGAGAATTCTGGGATGATCATGGATGGGGCTAATAGATGACTAACGAGCGGTCATTGACAATGGTTTGTTAAAGTGTTCTCCTGAGTCGTGGTGGTGATGGGGCAGATAGGTGGCCAACACCGTCACGGTCCGGGTCCCTTCTGAGTGTCTGTGTGGGTTTATTATTCTAACTAAGTTTTGATTTAAGAACCAGACCTGATGAGTGTTGTGAGGCGCTCTGCAACAGTTCTAGATGAAGCGATATATTCCCGGGCGGCTGCATGCACTCGTTGTGGCTCGCTGGCTTCTCATTTGACTGAAGTTCTCTTCTTTGTGAGGAGTTTGTTAGTAAAATGAATTCCTCCAGTCATTTGCTAAGTGTAAGTAAACAAGCAAATGCACAGGGTGCCTGAACAAAAACCCCCATTTCAGAAAGGTCTGGACTGTTTGTTAAGTGCAGTGAAAGTAGGATCTGTTATTTGCATGGAAGAGATTCTGTTTTTATGGACAACGATCAACAATTTAAAAGCCCGTTTTTGATCCCGTGGTCAGCTTCTGTTTCAGTTCTGTGTTTATCTGGAGTGGAACGTGGTGTGTGTGTGTGTGTGCATGATCATCGGTTTGTTTAGACCCAATCGAGTTATTACAGCACCAGATTAAATATTTCTGTATATGGTGGAGTCCTCAGGACCCTGTGCTCTTTTTAATATTTACTTCTGACAACCATTATCCCATCCTAAACACACAGCAGTCATCCATCCATCGTCTATTTTACAGACTTCATCTTTATCTATGAGGATCTGGGTGAAAGGAAGAATACGACCCAGGCAGGTAACCAGCCAACAGGACACACACACACACTCTTTACCTGACTGCATATCTCTTTAGACTGAGAGAGGAAACCGGAGCACCTGGAGGAAACCCACACAGACATGGGAAGAACATGCAAACTCCACACAGAAAGAACACAGACTTCTTGTTGAGAGGTGACTTAGATGCCTTAATATACTTCGTAGTAAGATATCTTAAATGTGAACGTTTTTCATCAGCATCAGATGCTGCCTTAGCGATGACGACCATGCCAGCGTTAAGTGTGCTTGTGAAGCTGATTAAACGTCAAGATGCGACGGCACAGAGGTACGGCAGCTTTAAAACGACAGCTTAAAGATGTGAAGACAAAAGCAGCGGCGGAAACATGAAAGTGGAATCGGCGCTCAATGATACAACAGAATTGTTCTGTCAGATTTTTATTAGAGACCCAGTCAGTCATGAGGGGAACACATTATTTTTCATGCTCAGAGTTAGAGCACATGTCTAAATATTACTGACACCGACGTCTCACCTGTCCTCCCAGACATAAAGCAGAACTTCATATTCACACTGTAAGTGACTCTTTTCATTACTTTACATTCTGTAACATCCTGGTCCGTTTCTTTATTCTAGAGCCTTAAATAAATATGTTCAGGTGATTCTTTCAGTAAACAAGAGGTGTGAAAACCATAAGTCATCGATATCGTCTCTCAGAGCGATTAGGAGGACACCGAGGTGAACCGTGTCGGGTCTTGTTTCGGGGTTCTGGAGCTCGTCGGAAGACTGAAGGTATGAAATTTAATTCTGTTTCTATTCAGCTCCACACATCCTCATCCAGTGAATGTAGGGAGCTTGAACATTTTCATTAGTACCGTACAGGTTTGTTTACATTTCACTGCAGGAACTGTGAGGCGTGTGAGGGTGTGGTCTGATCCCCCCCAGTCAAATCAAACTGAAATATGAACACGTACCGAACGTTTAATGCAGTGATTGATGAAGGACTGGACAAATGGAGTCTAATCAAGTTCTTTGTGTGCCTCTGAGAATCGTCCGGCTCCTGAATTCGGAGAAATACAGAAGCCTGTAAATGCGTTTAGGTGCACTTTAAATTTACTGACCAAATGTGCTACTCTAGTCTGACGCCACCTGTGTGCGGCGTCTGTCCAACAGCGGTATTATTCAAAATAAATATTTAAAATGAGTTTTAAAAGTGCCGAAGAGACGGGACAGCACCAGTCGTTTACACACGCTCTCACGGGTGTGTATTTTGGGTTCTTATTGTAACAGTTCTTAAGACATAAAAGAAAAAAACCAGACTTAGATCATGTGACAAATCACGTGACCCGTGTTTATCTGACCGGTCCTCGTTTCAGCATGGTCATGCCCAGCGGGACAGAAACACCCAGGACGGAGCGACGTACCTTTCGTCAAGCTCCCCGCGCTCATCCTCACCGTCTCCGTCCTTCCCAGCCCTGTGTCTGAACGAGGGAAGCAGGATCGTCCTGCTCCGCCCGGGACCCCCTGCGGGCCTTACATGAGTGGACAGGTCGAGAGGAGACGCAGCAGCGTGCAGGAGTGCCAGCGCACCTCCGGGGAGCAGAGACCCGCCTCCTTGAGTAACGGTGGGCCGAGGCGGAGGTGGCGCTCCCGGCTGCGGTGAGACGGCGTGGCCGTGTGCTTTGATGTGTTTACGGAGGGAGCTGGGGTCGGTGTAGCGTTTGGGACAGCCGGCCTTCTTGCAGCAGTAGGGTCGATCCTCGTAGTGAGTACGCGTGTGTTTGAAGCGGTCACTGGAGTTGGAGTAGCTCTTCCCACAGCCCTCGTAAGGACACGCGTACGGCTTCTCTCCTGAAGTACAGAGGAGGTCGTTTTGCTTTATTTACTCAGACACAACATGTCAAGGTACTTATTAGCTCAGTGATTCGCTTCTTTTACACTTTTTCCTGACACTTACTTCAACTGAGCTTGTTCTCTCTCTCTAGACTGGATGAGAAATCCCACTCTTCCCCCCGGACTGTGATGTAGGGTGTATCTGGGTTATGTAGAGTGTGTGTGTGGCTCACCTGTGTGGGAGCGTGTGTGTATTTTCAGGTTCTCCAGGCGAGAGAAGCTCTTGCTGCAGATTGAACACTGGTGAGGTTTCTCGTTGGTGTGAGTGCGGATGTGGATCATCATCTTGTACCTGCACAGGAGAAGCAAGCAGATGATGGATCCCCAACCGAACATCCACTGCCTCCCTTAGGACCTGCTCCTCATCTCTCAGCAACACAAGCGTGGGGACATCTCATTCTTTTTCTGTATCCCTGCCTTTAAGTGTGTGACGTCACTAGTATAAAAGTGTGTATAGGGAGCCGTAGTGCTGAGTGGTAATGTCCGTGTGATGTATTCATTAGGAGGATTTACCTGGCGTTGAAACCGCGGCCCTTGCGTGTGCACCCCTCCCAGCGGCAGCGGTACCCCGAGCTCCTCTCTACTTTAACATGACTCTCAGTGACATGATCCACCAAGTCCTGCAGCCGGTCAAACAACAGTTGGCACTACACAGCCGTACAAAGAGAGAGAGAGGCGGGTGAGGGCTGTGTTTAAACTTAAAGATATCACAAAGGACCACCCCTGCATTCCCTAATCTGCCCTGCAGGAACCACATCCACTATAATGCAGCTGTTGTTCTTAATTACGTCCACTAGGTGGAAGCAGTCACTATCCAGGGAAACCAAGTACGCAAGGGTTTAAGCCTGACCTAAAATGATGATTGTTATTTATGTTCCTCTTTTATATTATATATAATATTAAGATTAGTAATTAATTGTTGTTGAAGGATGCACTTTTATTACAGGACTGACAGATGCTGCGGACTCACCCTGAACCAGCCACATGTGAGCTGTTCCTCGGCTGGTTCGAAATGATCCTGTCCTTCCCAGGGCCGAGCTGCTGGCTTGGATCTCGAGGGGTGAAGGCCTCTGCTGTATGGCAGGTACATCTGGTACCCTGGAGGAAAAGATGGACGGGAAGATGCTCCAGCGCGCTGGTAGGTGATGATCTCTGAACCCTGTGCGAGAAAGACAATCTCGTTGGCTTTTTAATAGATGTTTCCCGTTTAGCTTCGGTTCTGCCCTCTAGTGGACACTGGTGTAATCCTCCAGCACACAGAAGGTAAACTTTTCTGTTTGTGTGTCAGCTTTGTGTGGGCATGTACACACGTTCAGACAAGTGTAACTGCAGCTCCAGATCAGTGTTGTGTAGTGTGAGAGGCTTCATTACATCTCACCCTGTCCAGAGTGGCCAGAGGAGGACTGCAGCTGGACGAGGAGTTTTGAGGCGAGGACGACAACGAGTAACAAACGCTCAGGTCCGGGGTTGAGGTAAGATGGTCCACTCTTTCTGTTCACACGACAGAGACGATAGACAGACAGACAGACAGACAGACAGACAGACAGACAGAATGTTTTTGCATCAAATACAGAACATCCAGTTGTGCATCCGTTTGTGTGTGTGTGTGTGTGTGTGGGCGCACACTGACCAGCGTCCGAGCTGCATAATGGACGTAATACCCGGGTCCGGGAGATCAGGAGTGGGGCACAGATAGATGTTCTATTCACCTTGTCACAGCTGTAGGAGATTTTAAGGTCCAGCGGCTGGTCCAGCGAGAGCATGGTGCCGTCCTGACGTCCCGGCCACCTGCTCACAGACAAAAGGAGAATTGAATCAAATGTAAAACACG
>JAYDZG010000032.1:11542-24308 GCA_034509265.1 Microcambeva bendego
CCAACACTATACCCATAAATTGAAACCTAAATTAAACTGGTAATTTTGATCAGTTTAATTTAGGTTTCAATTTCTGGATATGTGACAAAAATGAGAATTGTTCTTTTCCTTATAATAAAATAAACAACACTGCTCATTTTGTTAAACACATAGAAACTGTTAACTAAAATAAACTTCTAATTTTGAAGTGGTCTCTTATATTGTTGGAACAGTGAGGACGATCCATTTATTTCCGCTGTAAACTGACATACTTGAATGTTTAACTGGTGTTAAAAGATGCATATGAGATAAAAGATCATTTTTACATCTGGATATGATAGTTTATAATATGGTTATTTTTGTCTGAACCCATCTCATAGTTTGATGATTAATCAACTTTAAAGCCAGAGAGCTCTACATGGGTGAAAAACAAGCTATTGTTAATTTGTAATTAAGAATTTGTCCTGCACATTTTAACCCAATCCCTGCAGTGAAATACACACTAGTGAACACTAGGGGGCAGTGAGCACACTAGTCTTGAGTTGTGGGCAGCCTCAACCACAGTGCTTTCAGTTGTGACCTGTCACTCTGGGAATCGAACCACCTGGCCACAGCTGCCCCTTAAAGCTGAGAAAAGCTTAAAACCAATCAAAGCCATTGCGTAAATATTGGCCATAGACAGTTCAACTGTTTGGACTTTCCGGAAGAAGAGTCACCACTGGTGCACCAAGTAACATGTCCGACAGGTGGACCAAGGAAAACGACAAAAAATTACAAGAAGAAAGTGTGCTGTAAAAAAAGACCCTAAAACAACTATAAAGGATCTGCTCACAATCCCAAACAAACAAGCTCATCTGTGAAACACAGTGGAGGTGATGTCATGGTTTGCTCCGATGGGCTCATTAAACTTCATTGATGTCACTCATGATAGCAACAGTGTAATGAAATCCGAACTTTATAGAAACAATGAAAGATGCAACTCAAGTGAGATTAAGAGATCCTTCATTAAGCTGCCAAAACTACAAAGGAGTGTGTCAGGGGGATGAAGTAGAAGGTTTTAGTCGGGCCTTTTCAATTTCTTGGTTTAAACCCTATTGAACATGCATTTCACCTACCAAAGAGGAGTAACAGCCTAAACCCAACACCAACTGAAAGAGTCTGCAGTGAAAGCCTTGAAGAGCATCACAAAAGAAGAATGCAGGTTTAGTGATGTAAGTGGGTCACAGGATTGATGCAAAGCTAAGATATGATTGTCTTATTATCTTTAATCTATTTTACACTCACCTGTTCAAATTCTTTTGCTCACAAGTACAATGTGTGGCTTCGGACAAAAGGTGCTATCTTCTGAACTAGGTATTAGATCCAGATGTAAATACCTGGAATAAAAAGCTGAAATGCTGAAACTTTTGCAGTCTGTGACGTGTCCCAACCCACTTTCACTCTGTCCAGTACAATCAACTATGGAGCAGCATCTATGCGTTTCCTTTTCCATAAATTTGTGTGTTTTTGGAACCCTTTTGGCTATTGTACAAGATTGCAAGCAGATATGTTAATAAAGCAATTTTGTTAATGGTGAAACATGGTGAGTCTTCTCTGAAATAATAGCACTTAACACATTTCTCTCCAGCAAAGAACCCTTTAGTGATCTCCATTACATTATTACACCACTTCCCCAGACCAGCTCGTAACACTGTACTGATGTTACCCCGGTATGTACGGTAATTCATGCGAGCATATTTTCTTTGCTGTAAGTAGGATTAATTTAGCCAATTTTGTGGGAAAATGTATATGACAAAATTAGTAAATTACATTGCTTTTAAATAAATTAGCATGGGAAATTATATATTTCCATGATAGAACTATAAAAAAATTGGGAGGAAAGGAGTGATTTATGTGAACCATTATTAGTTAGGTTCCAAGGAAGAATCTGCGAAAGATTGCAAACCTTGAACCACAAATTAGTGTTTTGCTGTGGAGATGGTGCCGAAGTATTGATTCCAAAGTTTTAAAAATGATTAGTTTCCTGTGGTACCAGAGGTACTGGAGATTTCACAGATCTCACAGACCACACGCTAATGTGGTCATAACACTAATAAGCCAAGAAAGCTAAAACACCAGGAAGTATAGCAGTGAGCTGCCTCGTTCCCTCGTAACTAGTGAGGGTTTTTTTAAGTAATCACTGTATAAATCAGGTTATTCGGTCAATCTAGGTAGCGATTACCACGTGTTTCATTAGCATCATATACTTTAAATCCATTGGACCAGCATTGGCTATCAAACGCTTAAACTTCACTGATGAGCTTTGTATAAGATACACATTTATACACATTAAACTGTTTTTTCATGTCTTTCCTGATTAAGTATGTGACGTTGACTCTCCGCTGAATATAGCATTTATATTTGAAGTGGACTTAGTTGGCAGGATTATAAGGTATCTACGCTTTGGAACAGCCTCCTTCTCGGGAGCATGCACAGGATGACATGATTAAATGTGGCTAGGTAGCACAACAATGGTAGTAAATATAAATGCTATACCAAAATAAAGTTTTTTTTTTTTTTTTTTTTTTTTTTTTTTTTTTTTATTGGCACAACATTTTGTTTTAAATAAAAATATAGGTTTATTTTTATTACTTGGATAGAAAAGTAATAACCTAATTGCACTTGTTGCTGGAAAATATTCAAGTAAAATAATAAATAAAAGCATTTATGTTTACTATCATTCAGTTCTTTAAGTTCAGTAGTTTTTTCTTCTTTCTGTTATCAAAATTGGTATAGAGAATCATGGAATTTCAGTTGTATTGGCATCAACTTGCACCGCTACACCACACCTGGGAGTTAAATGAGTGTGTTCTACACAAACATTTAACTTTTTTGTTAAGAATTTTCAGTGGTACTGTTCATCTTTTTTTTATCATCTACATCCACTCTGACGGTCTGAGCCTACTCACCTCTGTCTGACTGCAGAGCATGCATTTTCAGCCGTACACACACAGGAATATCTGGACCATAGCCAATCAGAGGGGGATCTCACCCTTCACCCATCCCATGGTTTAGACCATGATTTGGGACTAATGTGTTACCACGGGAAGACTTTTTTTTTTTTTTTTCTTCGACTGGCTGCACCGGTGCGATTATTATTATTATTTTTTTTTTTGTCGCACCATTGATAAATTGTCACACTCTAGAGTCTTGCATTATATAGAGTAGAGATGTCACAAGAACTGATAATTCTGTATTAAGTCTATACCAAAGTTCTGAAAGTTTTTTTTAACACCAGGAGAATTGGTGTTGGCAGGGGAAGCAACAGGTTTGTAGCGAATAGTTATAACCTTTAATTATTATTGTTATTGTTTGTGAAATGCAATGTCCGCTTGCAACGACTAACGCTGCTGATGATACGGGATCATTAAACTACACCTGTCTAACCAGAGAGTGTTCTGTTCTATTAAGTCATTGCTTTATAAATCGTGTTTTTCAAATGGTTGATCTAGGTAGCGATTACATCGCGTTTCACTAGCATCATGCCATTTAAATCAATGGGTTCTTTTAACTTAATTTATTTTAAAGCTGGACATGTTCCTAGGAACCAGGTCAGTGGTCTTGTTCTAATAAACAAATGTACTTTGTAATGTCTACATCGCTCTGTTGCTGTTCCATTTCTTTAACAGTTCTGTTTGTTTTAAATACTTGAAGGCTACGTACTGCTGTTTTTAATTTTAAGTAAATAGCCCACAGTAATAAATAATAACAGTTTTTGTGGCACAATATATGTTGTTTTAAATAAGAATTACTTGGCTCGGTATTAACTAAATTGCAGTTTTTGCTGGAAAAAGACTTTAAATAAAAGAATTGGACATTCATTTGTTTTTTCCTTCCTCATGGGATCGAAATTGGTATTGAGAATCGTATTTTTAGTGGTATTGGTAGCGACTTATACATTTTTTGTTTCATGACTTCCCTAATACCGAGTATGCTGAGCATACGTGGGTTTCCATGCATTTGTTCGAAAACCTAGGCAGCATTTATCCTGTGTGTGTTCCCGAGAAAGGCTGATCCAAATCCTAGATGGCTTATAATCCTTCCTATTAAGTCACTTTCAAATATTAATGCTACATTGTGTAGAACCGCATCGGCTGCTCACTCGGGTGCTCACATGCTGGCCGATGTGGGGTTGTTTTCACATGTTAATCAAATATTTTGCTTTTTTGAGGTTTATGAGTAGTGTTAGTTGCAGGTTCTGGCTCGTTAAGTTCTAGAGGTTTTGCTAGTCGTTATTTAAGCTGCTAACGCTTGTGCCAGTTTGTCACTCCGTTGTAACCCAGGTATTTGTTAGTCCTGATCACCTCAACTGAGGGGTCGTGGTTGGTGTTTGAGCCTCTTGAAGACCACCACCATCTGTTTAGTTTTGAAGGTGTTATAAGCTGAAGATGGTTTTACCTGCACAAGAATATGAAGTTATCCACCTGGCTCTGGTACTCTTCCTCCTTCCATCATTGCAGTGTCATCTGAGAATTTCTGCATGTTGCAAGACTCAAAGTTGTATTTAGTCGTAAGTGTACAGGGTAAATAGGGCAGGTGAGAGTACAGTCTCTTGTGGTGTGCCTGTGCTACTAACTACCACTTCTGATACAGTCCTTAAGCCAGACACACTGTTGTCTCTCTGTGAGGTAGACCATGATCACCAGGAATGGATCCACTCCCATGCTTGACAGATTTTCTTTTATGAGGGGCAGTATAGTTTTGAATGTATTGGAAAAACAAAAGAATATCACAAAAGAAAATAAATATTCTAAAAGCAGAGTGAGCCTTAACTAAGCGACATAGAGAACATGTACAATGTGATCAGCATGATTACAAAAAAAACAGACAGTATAGAGTGAAACTTTCCAAAGTCAGTTTTTTTTTAAAGCTTATTGAACAGTAAATGGGTGCAACCAGTATGTGCAGTGAACATACTGTTTATTAAATGGTGTGGGAAACGATTTACTCGATTTTTGTTTCAGCCTTTCACACATACTATACTATAATAAACAATTCACTGCATGTACATAAAACACATCACATGTCTGTTATGTTTATTCTATAAGATCTAAGTGGGAATGTTCTTATAACAAAAAAGAGTATTTAAGCCCATACGTTGATCAGTAGTGAATGTCGAACAGATGGTTGTCACCGTTTTTCCCATTTGCCTTTTTTAAAATTTACATTAGTTACGCCTCGGTTTGTCTGAAGCATTGCTAATCTCTAGTTTTTGGTGAATTAATACTGTAATATAAAACAGTTTTGTTTTGGGCAAGGACAGAGACATTTATAAATAGCTAACTGAGATTTTTTTTGTAAAAAACTGTTTAATTATGCATTACTGTGAAGTTAAGGACATCATCTGGACAGTTTTGGTTGCTTGTTGTGGAAAAAAATAAACGTTTAAAAAAAATAGTTTTCCACATTAAAATCATAGTCTAAATATTGGTTCATTTTGAGAACTGGCATAAGCAATTGCTCTGAAATCACAAAACTACTCATTCTAAACATTTAATCAAAACCTTTTTGTGATGATTTGTACTGAATGGTGTCTGTCGGGGTTCTTTTCCCAAAGCACTTGTGCTTCAGTTCCTGTATTTGATATTCAGAATTACAGGACATTTTTTAAAAAGCTAAAAATACTTTCTGAAATGTAGGGATGCACCAGTACCACTTTTTCCTTATACTGAGTAAGAGCACTTGCATTTGGGTACTTGGCGATACTGAGGACAATAACATTACAGTTTTAACTATGACTTAATCCAGTTAAAATTATAAACCTTTTAGATGCTCTCGGTCTAAAACAATTTATCTGAACAAATAATTGTGTGTAGTTTTTTTTTCTTAATATCTGTGTTTGCCATAAAATAGCCAGTACGCTGCTGACATGGCAATAACCACAAACAACTTAATCACAATAAATACATAAATAATATCCAAGTTAAAGAATTATATGTTAATAACTACTTGGGCATTTCAAACAGAGATGTTTTCACCTCAAAATCCAAGCAGAGCCTAATCCATTTCACAAAAAAAAAATCATCTAGGTGCATCTTTTGGCTCCTTTTAACAAGCCATTCGCATGGATCTGTCTTCTTTTTTTCTATGGGAGGCACTTTTTAATAATATATTAATGTCAGCCATGAATGATCAGGCACATTTTTCTACCTGGCCTAACTTAGTTTACAGTTCAAGCATAAAAACATCGAAATACATGGAAAAAAACTTTTAATCAAATCAAAATGGCAGCATTTATTATGGCTCCGAGGGATGCGACGCGTTTCTTTCATTAAGAAAGCAGCTTAATATAATCGTATTGTTCACAAACGACAATCTCTATTACACATAACGGCCTATGTGTATTTCAGTACAACTTGCTGTTCAGTTTGTGTTAGAGTATGTTTTACCAGTATTGTCAGTTTAAACTTCTCTGGCCACCATGAAATTGTTTATTTTTTTTGTAAAATGGATTAATTCCATGTATGTTACGTCTGGTAAAAATGGATTTACATACAAGGTTTCACAGAATTGTATGTGAGGATGACAAAATTACATTAAAACTGTCAATATGAGCAGTTAAAATAGCTTGTTTAACCATAGCAATCATATTGCATTGCATTTTGAAAATAAATTAGGTTTTGAAAGTCATTGTTAGAACTTTGTTATTGAACTCTCATTGTTACTTGGTATTGGCAAGTACCCAAATGCTAGTACTTACTTTGACGAAAAGTGGTATTGGTGTATTCCTATTTTGTTCATTGATGTGCGATTGGTTTATTGATCTTTACTGAATTATTTTCACAGTCCATATATTGCTAAAGCATTCATAAAAATGCATTGTATTGCAAATTTGCTTATTCTATGGTTGTGTGGATGTACTGATTATTGCTTGACATATGTTTAATACAAATACTGGGTCTGTTGGTTTGCTTTGTACATTATTGTAGTTCTTTTTGAGCAGCTGGAAAGATGTTTCCATATGAAATTAACAAGTATGCTAATGTAAGACAAAGTTCCGAACACATTTGTTTTACCATATTGTATTTACCACAAAATTACAGCCATAAAGTATGGGCAGTTTAGTTTCCTTTATTAATTTCTAAATGGGTTTTGCCTTGTATTTTCATTAGGTGGTATGGTCAAGAAAAAGATTACAATGTCCTTGTGATGGATCTTCTTGGGCCTAGTTTAGAGGATCTTTTCAACTTCTGCTCTCGAAGGTTTACAATGAAAACAGTGCTAATGCTTGCAGATCAGGTAAGCTGCAACATGAAAACATTTTTGGTTGGTGTTTTATATGTTCAAATAATATGGGCATAATTCAGTGTAAAAACAAATGTCATTTAGCGGGTAATTTTATGAAACAATGTCTTTGTGTTGATAGATGATCAGCAGAATTGAGTATGTGCACACAAAAAATTTCATCCATAGAGATATCAAGCCAGACAACTTTTTAATGGGTATTGGCCGTCACTGTAACAAGGTAAGAGCACTTTTTGAACCCAATTGTAAAAATCACAAAAGCGACTACAATTTTTTCATGTTTATTGATTTTAATGCTGAATATTGGCTATGAGCTGTGTAATTGTAATTCATTCTATTTGAGTAGTGCTTTGAATGTACTGTGAACTTTGACGTGGTCATTAGATGTGGTAAAGTAAAAACAATTGTCTAGTGTAGGAAGATTTTAGAAGCACAAGGTGCAAACAAACCATTTTGCACATTCTGGACTTGATTCTGCATCACATTAATTCCGTTGCATTCAAAGAAGCACTTTGGGCTGTATGTACCATAAGTTGCCTGACTGTTGTTTGATGATTAATATTGGTGTGTGCCCTTGCAGACAGGCAACATTTGGCAATGTTAAAGCATGTATATGCATTAGACTAAGAAAAAAAGTACTCTTTTTTTATTTCAAACTGAATTAGTGAAGTCTGTATGACATTGTTGCATAAATGTGTTTACTATGTTGTGTACGTGTATAGATATTTTAATATATTGCTTTATTTAAAGAAAACAATTTAAAACCTGTCCCACAATAAAAATGTTCTGTTTTTGAGTGTTTTTACTTTTCCTACTTTTAGATTTCTTGCATGTCCTAGGGATTTATGGAAAAACATTAGGATCTGTTTTTCACGCTTTTAGAATTCATTTTGGTTTTCTCATTCAAACATTAATTGCGATTATAGCCAGGAATGTATTTAATTTGCTTTTGTTTGTCATATTTAGGAAGTTTATTGAAGTGAAATACTGCGAATATGGTTTTACGAGGAGTCTTACTTCTCAAATGTATTTTTTGGTTATTTAAGTTTCATATCACTAAAACAACTTTTACTGGTTAAATATATAACCTAAATTCGGGTTCTTTTATTTTGATTTGTGAAAGTTTTATTTAAATTGTATCTTTGAAACGATGAACAAAACTACATTGATTTCAAGCTCTGAAGAATGCATTTATATTGTTTAAATGAGTTTATTCCTTATTTTCTTCAGATACCAGTTTAATTATGTAATTATTGTTCTCATTGGGCCCAACAATGTAATTGTAAAAGGCAGAAGGTGTAGTTATGTAGCATGCTGCACCCTGGTTGCTTTGATCTTTGTGGTCACTTTTTTCAAATGTTTGCACTTTTCTATCTTGATGGGTTTGTTTCCTGTTTACACCTAAAAAATAAGTCGGAATGGGAGTTATGGGAATAATTTTGGTTCACACCGTAAACCGTTTTTTTTTTTTTTTTTTATGAAACCACACCCGTTTTGAAAGCCTAAACATGTCTGGAATGCAGCACAGTGGTAAACATTTCTTCACAGAGGACATTTTTCATTACTACATCACTTGATAAACACAGACAGGAGTGCTGTGCTCTAAAGTGTGGTGTATTCTCAAAGCACAGCCCACATTTGCGCTTAGCTTTTACTATCTGCATACTCATTTTTAGCTGTGTACAAGACATTGAAAACGTATCATGTTTATTTTATGTTTACCCATGAGTCCTCATTAAAGCGTTTTTTTTCCCCCCACAAAATAATAATAAATACACACTTTACTTGCTGGCAGTGTTGTAAAAATCCCGGCGTACCTATTTATAATAAGTGTTTTAAACTACAAATTTAATTGCTTACCGCATAATTAAAAAAAGTGGATTTTTTTTCATAATTGGGAGGCATACATGTTCCATAACAGTTTAGCTGTAATAAAGCACTTTTCTCATAAAAATGTGAATGCATTCAAAGCTACAGGTTTCCTTTTAAACTTTTTAGGTTGTTTTTAGTTAATGGCAGCCTGACGTGATTGGCATCTTTTTTGCTTTTATTGGATGCACTATTATTTGTGGGAAAAGGTGTCAGTTCTCCCCCCCCCATTATCAATACTATATGGAGACATATCATTGTATAATGGCACAATTGTGAATATAGAATTGTATTTTAAACAAAGACCTTTATGTTGACCAGGGGCCATATTTGTCAAGCGTCTTTTTCGTCAATTGGGCAGATTTTGTTTTACATTGGTGAGGGAAAACATGCTTTGGTGGGTGAAATGGTATACATCTGCTTGGCATGCATTGTTTTGTGCAGGTTTTCATGTTTTTGGCAGATTTTAAAATGCTTTTCAGCTGGGAACTAATGGTTGCAATCTGGCAACCCTGTAGAGTAGTCTTGTAATTCCGCTCCGAGACTGACAAGTAAGATTCAGTCCTACACTTTACTATTAGTGAGTTGGATGCTTCATAACTAACTTTTAAGTGCAGCTTTCAGCAATTTTTTAAACTCACAAGTCAACTCTTAGCAGAGCTCTTGAGAGTAATTCTAAGACACTTGATGAATAGATTGTTAATCATTTAAAAGTCAATATTTATATGAACAGCAATTAAAAAAAATATATGTAAAACTGCTATGGTAAATGCGATGTGGTCAAAGATTTGTTAGTCTAGAGCCCTGATAGTGCATCAAATAAAAGCAAAGTTGCCAGTTACCCCATAAACCTTCAGTTAACACATTATGGATGGAAATAAAACCATGAAATACAGTGAGACTGATATAATTCTGAACCAGACGGAGGGACAGTTTAAAAGGATCGGTAAACCTTTGCATGTAATTTGTGTTTATTAGCTGATAGGAGAGTTGGTTAACTGCTAGAAATATAGGGCTGTCCCGAATACCGTATTTTTTTTTTTTTTTTTTATCTTTTAAGTTTTTGGCACTGATTGGTAGTGAATATTCGAAGCAGCATGAAACGCACAAAGGAACACTAGATACCTTAAATATAACTCTCTTTCTTTAACGTTAATCTGTCTGTTTACGCTGGCGAGGCTCTGGACTACAACTCGTAGCATGCACTGTCAAATCACTTGATTCCTCCAACCAATCCGCATTCGCTGAACAGAGCACGTTCACCATCATTCTGATTGCCTTTACCTGTAGATAAACCCTGTTTAGAAATTTGTATTTTTGCGAAGTTTTGAGGCAGATTTATCGAGTGCATATCCAAGCATTTCTCTTTGTCTCATTTTGGATCTATGATTATGACTTATCTTTGTTAATTGGTTTATGAACTTTGTCTTCTCATTTTGGTATTGTTTGCTGGTCTGATTAGCTTAAGCTGTGGACTTTTTGCCTGTTTTTTGGCTTTGCCTTTGCCTACCCCATTTGTTACTCTTCTCGTTTGGAGTTTTGTAGGTGTAAGTCTCTTTGTTTTTAATTAATATCACCTTACAACAAAATGTATTAAACTAAGCAAAATGGCACTAATCACGCAGTTAAAAAAAAACACTTTTTAAATTAACTCTTAAAAACATGTAGCCTAGTGGTTAAGGTGCTGGACTAGTAATCCAAACGATGCTGCATCAAATCTCAATACGGCTAAGTTGCTGCAGTTGGGCCCTTGAACAAGGCCCTTAACTGTCTTTGCTCAGACTGTGTACTGTAAATAATGTGAGTCACTTTGGATAAATATGTCTGCTAAATGCTTAAAATGTATTGTAAATGTTAGCAGTGAAGAACAAAAAGAAAGAAAACTTTAAAGAAAAATAACATTTTACCTAATAGCACGGTGGGAGGGGGTTGAATACCCAAATACCAAAATTAAAAACTGAAATACTTAATGAGCAAACAATCAGGTACAGCCCAAAAGAAATATATCACTCTGAAATTATGTAGTGGTGGAAAACATAAGTGACCAATTTTTTTAGTTTACAATTACAGTAGTTACAGTAGTTTACAATTTATGGATATGTTTTCCAGAATGGGTCAACTTCCTAAGTAAAATTAAGTTTTACTTGTATATCGCTTTTCACAAACCCAAGGTAACTTTACATACAAAGTGAACAATTACATGGATTATATATACTGGAGATAAAAGTTCAGAGACAAAAGTGGGAAAAAAGGAGACATAGACCATGAAGACAAAGGAAAAGAGTTCCAAAGCAAATATGCAGCAACACTAAAATCAACTACCCAACTACTGCTTTTGTTAGAAGCAGGATTTTATACCGATTGTGCATGACAATGGGCAGCCAGTGAAGCTTCTCCAGGACTTGAGTGACGTGGGCATATCTTATATATAGATCTGCGCAGCAGAATTTTTAATTATTTGTAATGAGGGAAGTGATTTTTGAGGGAAGCCCATGGAGCCGAGAAACCAAAGTTTTCGCTGTCCTGAAGCACAACAGAGGGCGAGATGTTGCAGAGATGGAAGAAAGCAGAGAAGAGGATTTAACAAAATTATTTTTACGTAATTTAGAGGAAGAACTGAGTTAGAGAGTAAACAGACTTTGTTCCAGGAACCAGAAACTTTCTTTTCTGAGCATATACTAATTGCAAATTTGCTTGAAGCCAGGAGTTTAGTTCCTTTAGGCATCTAGTTAGGGGAGTGGGTGGAAAAGCATAAGCTGGTTTTAAACAGTGTGTCATTGGCGTAACAATGAAATTTTAATCCATAGCTCGAAAAATGTGGGAGAACGTATTTGATAAATAGGATGGCTCCTGAGAGATACCATGCTTGATGGAGACAGTGTCTGGAACCAGGAGAGTAAAGTCCCTGAGAGACCAATCTCAGTGAGTCAATATGGAAGAAGGCTAAGGTTACGAAGGCAGTAGTAAGGTAGCTTGGAATCTACCAGCATGGCACATCAGGATTTACCACCATTTGCTCATTCTATTTTTCAAAAACCTCCCAAATCCTGCAAATGCTCTACTGAATGTTCAGATTGTAAATTGACACACGGATTGTTATCGGATTCAGATCTGAACGTCAGCTTTTTAGCAAGGCTTTTTGAATGAACAAGCTCAACACAAAGGTCACCTTTTAGCATAACATACAGGCCTTAATAATTCTCTTAACCTCGACTAAAACCACATTTACAGAAGAGTAAAACCAGCACAAAGCTGCCACTTATTTTAACTAAATCTCTTCTGGATTGATGAATCATTTGACTTGCATTAGTGATACACTGGCTCGAGCAGCAAGAGTGCAATAATTAACCTCACCATGGCTAGACAGGTTAGCTAAG
This sequence comes from Microcambeva bendego, assembly GCA_034509265.1. Lineage (NCBI taxonomy): Eukaryota > Metazoa > Chordata > Actinopteri > Siluriformes > Trichomycteridae > Microcambeva > Microcambeva bendego. The sequence goes on from JAYDZG010000032.1 coordinate 24,052, forward strand.
TTAAAGCTATGTTCAGAGGTGTTTTTAAACTAGTAATAAAAGGTTTGGTTGAAAGAATAAGTGTTGACAGCACCAGTGAGCTAATCACTCATGTTATGTTTTAGGCACATTGCCTTTTTATCGTTATGACTAAGGGTAAAATTAATTACATTCTTGTTTAATACAATACTGTGTCAATATGTTAAAAGTTGGATGGATAGTTTGTGAATCAAAATTATTCCTCTGAACATTGTGGAAATCACTTTTTCTCAGATCGG
>JAYDZG010000032.1:36313-46494 GCA_034509265.1 Microcambeva bendego
TGAAAGTTTAATTTTTATCATTACATTACAGAAAATAATGAACTTTATCACAATATGCTAATTTTTTGAGAAGGACCAGTATTAATGTGTGAAAAAATACACTGCACATTATACAAGTGTCAAAAGAAACCAACAGAGTGCTGCCTCTGTATTTACAAACGAATGACTCCCAATACTAAACACAATTATTTTCAAGTGTCAAAGTGAATACCTCTGCTCCAAGATCAGCCACTCCCTCTCCATAATTGATTGTACTGTACAGTGTGATTGTGGGTGGGCAAAAAACACTGCAGTAGCAAATGAAAATGTGTATTAGCTGCATCATTGGTGGTTTAAATGATGGAACTAGAGATTTATAATGTTACTGAACTTAGACCTGAGCAACTTCTGCAACCCCAGATCATAGCGCATCAGAGAGGCCGCTGAAGTGACACACCCATCACTCTGGAACAGGGTAAATCTGGATTCATCAGACCACATGACATTCTTTCATTGCTCCAGTATTTTAATGCTCCCTAGCAAATTTAAGCCATTTTTGCAGATTAGCCTCTTTAACAGGTGGTTTTCTTAAGGCTACACCGTTCCCTTCACATTGTTCTTGTAGAATTGCTCTTACTTTCACTATTAAACATCTCCTTACTGTTCTACTGTTTTAATACGATTTGATTTCACCAAGCATTCAAGATTTTTTTTTTCTGACCACATTTTTTTGAAGCAGATGTTTCCCAATTGTCTTTCCACTTTTTAGTGATTTGTTGGACAGTTCTAAACCTCATTTTATTTTCAGCAATCTTAGATTTTCTCTGCTTGATGCACGCCCTGCATTTGACCCTTCTGACATTTAACATATTTTCCACTACCATAGGGTGTGTCTTGACTGGGTTGTGTGGTTGTATGGTTGTGTGAGCTCTACTGCATCAGTTAAGGTTAAATAACTTGTTGCCAGCTGAACCATAATCACCCATGCAGTAATTATTCAATTGGAGGCTCATTTAGTTAAATCTGGGTTGTGACCCTTTTTTGGCTAGACAGTGTATTTTGACACATCTGCATTTCTTTGCACATAGTTGTTACTTTGTTTACCTTAACATTAATATTTTGTAAATATTTGTTCCATATCCTTTATACATTTAGGTACCTCTGATATTAAGACTTTGAATTTTGTCAGTTCATATTCATTTGTTCAGATAATGTAGTAGTGTAGTTTTAGACCAAGTTTTGTTTTTACCACTGATTATTGAATTGTTGAATGAATGAAAAGGGCATGTTTTATACTTGTTAGCAAGTTGTGCTGTTTTTTTTAGTATTTACCAAAATGTACATTTAAAACTAAATGCATAAATTATGGTAAGAAGTGATCACTAATCAATCAAATGGTATGGTTGTGTGAGCTCTATATGTATTTTTGTTAGTCAACATTTTCAGGTCAAACATATCTGCTTAATGCAAATAGTTAAATTGTTTATGGCCCCTTATGTAAAGTATACCATTGTTAACCAATAATATGCAATGAATTGTCTGAATAATGCGGCAAGTTAATATATTTTTTTTCAGCTGATTGTGGAATTTGTGTCATGATCTTGTGTGTTTATGCTCAAGCTATGTTTTCAAACTCGGCTAAAAACTAAGCCTTGTTATGCCTTTTTCATTAAAATTTTGAATAATGAATCTATTGTCGGTATGGATTGTGAAGGCATGTTTACTGTAATTATCCTATATGTATAATACATATACTCATGTCAAACTATTTCTAAGAGTTTAGTGAGTAGTATTTTAAACACTAAAGTGGTTTGTTCATGGTATTTTTCATTTTATTGTTTTACATTAATAACATGTTCTGCATTGTGCTGTTTTGTAACAAGGTCAAAGGGCTTGTTAATATGAAACATTGATTTTAATCAGACATTAAGCTCATCTGCTACTGGTTAGCTAATGGTTAAACTAATTATTGTATGTTCCTAACATGTTTTTGTAAATTGCATGTGCTTTTGCTACAATCTGAAATATCATCATAATTTTAGCGGCCCACTTTTTAACTGCAGTTTTCTAAATGCTTAATTTAGATACATTCTAATGTTTACTCTACTTTGACACTAGCTTCTGCTTTGTTTAGGTTTTGTATTTACTGCTGAAATTGCTTGAGTTTTTTGGAAATATATTTGTAGTTTAACACCAAAAATTTTCTGGTTGTTTTAATGCAGCTGTTTCTCATCGACTTTGGGCTGGCCAAAAAATACCGGGACAACAGGACACGGCAACATATACCTTACAGAGAAGACAAAAACCTCACTGGCACAGCTCGCTATGCTAGTATCAATGCACACCTGGGCATTGAGCAGAGGTGTGAGGACTTCACAATTACCACAGTACATACATGCACACTGTACAGAGTGACACTACTGTGGTTACTTGTACCTCCCCTCCAAAAATATTGGAATAGTGAGGCCAATCCATTTATTACTGCTGGAAACTGAAAACATTTGGGTCTGAATATAAAAGATGAGAGAGATAAAAGATCAACATTTCAGCGGTTATTTCCAGGTATCTGCATCTGATACACAGTTGAGAAGATTGCACTTGTTTACAGTGCATTTGTTCACAGTTAAATGGGTGGACTCAGACAAAGGTCTTGGAACATGTGACTGTTTTGTTGCTCAGGTGTGTCCTTTTAAATTGATATTTTATTTCAGACAACTCATTGCACTGAATGTGTACACTCAGTTTTGAGTTTTACCTGTGCATTTACAGTTAGAAGAGTAATCAACATGAAAACCAGAGAGCTTTCTATGTGTGATTTTTCATTTTCTCTCAGCTTAACAAAAGCTTGTTTTTCAATCGAAGCAATTGCACAAATATTGGCCATAGACAGTACAACCCTTTTAAATGTCCTGATGATGAAACTTCTCACTGGTCTACCAAGTAACAAATGTCCTACAGGCAGACCAAGGAAAACAGCAGAGTACTAGTGAAACATTGAGTGTGTTGTAAAAAAAAAGACCATAAATCAACTGTTAGTGATATCAGCTACAACCTTCAGAGCGCATGTGTGAAGGTATCACAATCTACTGTTCTCAGAAGACGCTATTAATAGCAAGAAGTACAGATATAAGCTTCAGTTTTTGGGATTGATGAAACAAATATGAACTTTTACTAATGTGATTGAAAGGCCAAAGTTTTTAAAAATAAAGGATCTGCTCATCCTAACTAATGTAATGGCTTGAGCTTGCATGATGACTACTTCTGGCACATTAATCTTCACTGATGATGTCACGCATGATCGGAACAATGTAATGAACTCAGACGGCTACAGAAATATGCAACTAAACTGATTTGGGTCAATAACGTGCTGCTAAATGAAGGATCCCCCAAACACACCGTCAAAACTACAAAGAATCTATTCAATCTAGATTTAAACCCTATAGGACATACATGGTCCCCCCTGAAAAGGAATTACCCCCCAAAACAAACTGAAGGAGGCTGCTGTGAATGCCTGGAATGTTATCACAAAATAATGGAAAAGTTCAGTGATGTTAGTGGTGGTCATTTGGTGGGTTCAGACAAAAGCTGCTATCACCTGAGCTGTGTATTAGATGTAGTTGTAAATACCTGGAAATAATGTTTTTAATGTTTTTATTTTACCTTAAATTCATCTTTTAATTTCAAACCCAAATACTTTGGCTAAAATAAGGGTATTGGCCACATAGTTACTTGGAGGAGTGTGTATGTACATTTTATTATTTCTTTTCTGTCACAGTTCTGACATTATATTTGGACTACACTTTTTGAATTCTCTAATTTTAATGTAATGCTCTATGAATTATCAAGATGTGTAGTTGGATTTAATATATTTTCATCTCTAAACATTTGTACTACTGTAATTTAACTTTTATTCTTGCCATATTGAAGGTCTGTTGTTTTCTTTATAGCCGTCGAGATGACATGGAATCACTAGGCTATGTACTGATGTATTTCAACAGAACCAGCTTGCCCTGGCAAGGATTGAAGGTAAGTTGCTAAAATTAACATTTCATTTCAAGTTCAAATCTGGAAATTAAACTTGATATCAAATTTATTTTATATAGTATAATAAGTATTTATTCATTAAAGTGTTAGTCAAGATAATTATGTTTACGTTGGCAAAATCGTTTTAGGTTCGTTACATAAAATGCTGCAAAAATATTAAGTTAAATGTGTAATTTACTCATTTCAATTCATAATTAAAGCAAGTAGATACTTCATGGCAAATATTTTAACATTTACATATTTAATAAAAAAAATCGATAGACCTTTCACAATCATCTGCAGCTGCCAGTTATTTTCTTCCACACTTTGTTGGCTAGGATTTGGTCGTGTAAATATTATTGGGAAACTATTTTTACACTTTTGAATTTTGTTGTTGAAATAAAAATAGTAAGAAATAAAAATTTTAAAAAATTAAAAACATGTCACACACGTACATGTACACAAGTTTGTGACTGGGAGGGCATTTGTTAGCAGTAAAAAGCACTTTGCATACTGAACACATTTCTTACTGCATTATCAGGCTGCCACAAAAAAACAGAAATATGAGAAGATTAGTGAGAAAAAGATGTCCACTCCTGTTGAAGTGTTGTGTAAGGTATGTGAACCAACAAAATGTTAAATAACTTCACACTCATTTTTATTTCAAATAAAGCTTAATTAAATACAAATGTTACTGACTAGTAACACTTATATTGTTCTTTATGTATTTGTTACTAAATGGACTGGGATGTGTCTTTGAATTTTTTTTTTGTGCTCTAACTTTGCAGTTTTATTTGAGTATCCTCATTGTTGGCCATTGACATACAACTGAACTTGAGACTCTAGACCATTTTGATTATTTAGTGATGTCATGACCAGTAATGTATACAATACTTTTGAAGGGTTTCCCAGCTGAGTTTGCGATGTACTTGAATTACTGTCGTGGCCTACGATTTGAAGAGGCACCTGATTACATGTATCTGCGACAGCTGTTCCGCATTCTTTTCAGGTACTTGCAAGTCCCCAGTACATAACACTCATGAAGTTTCTCAACAGTACAGTGTTGTTTGTCCAGAGTAGCTTGAGTACTTAGAGCTGTGTATGATGTAAATTATTTATGTTGTCTACACAATCTTAACAAGCTGCACACTATGCTACTTTCATATATATGTTTAACTTATATGCTTAACTGTAACTAATACAAAAATCTGTTTTGTTCCAAATTTGAAGCTGACAAGCTTTATTATACTCTAAATTTTAGGTCAGGCACCAGGATTTCTATAATGTCAAGATTTAATTACTGTCATAACTGAACTAAAGTTTTATTCAGTTTTCATTGAGGCTTAAGTGTAACAAGTGCTGATGTTTATTAAAGATTAAAGAGTTTATAAAAAAAATAAAGAGCAACATACTTTATTTAAAATTTTAAATGATTATTGGGCTTATTTTGATCTACTTGATGCTTATTTAAATAAATTTGCTCTAGGACTTTAAACCACCAGTATGACTACACATTTGACTGGACCATGCTGAAGCAGAAAGCAGCACAACAGGCAGCATCTTCAGGGGGACAGGGGCAACAGGCACAAACCCCCACAGGCAAGCAAACTGACAAACCCAAGAGTAACCTGAAAGGTTAGTAGCAAACAGCCAAGTGACGTTTTAATTTGCAAAACCAGACACAAATTTCTGTGATACTTTGTTTAAAAATAACAATGAATTTGGAAGGCTCTCATGTCCAACTAAAATATTCATATTAAAATTTGTAATGTAGTTTGAGAAGGTGCCAAAATTATTCAAAATTCATTAAAATTGGTTTTAGTGCAAAGACGTCCTTGGGAAATTTGACTACTACCTTTCTATTTTTATTAGAATGGTAAAAAGGGTGACATGAAGTGTGAAATTTTACATAATTACAATCATAGAACATTGCATTGGTTAATAATGCAGTGGTGAATAAATGCTTCTACCATATGCTACCATATGCTTTCTGTATTTTATATTTTGGGTAGTGCTAAGATATTTGCTGTGAGAATTAAACACATTATGCTTACAAAATATCATAGATAAAAAATTGGATTCAAATATTTTATATTATCACAATTTCATTTTACAATGCTGAATTGTTTTGACAAAGTAAAATCTGAAATTCAGGAAAAACTGAGCATTTGTTTTACTCTATACAGGGAAATGCCAGAGGCAGTGTGTCCCATGCCACTTTTACTTGTTGACCTGCTATGGTGCTACAACAGCTTGACTTGAGTAATAATCTGGTGGACTGGATTTTTAACTAATGGGAGGTTCCCCTGACCATGACCCAGTTATCAATGGCAATTAGTTGTGACCTTCTGTTAAAATATTCCATATTCCATTTGATGTTGATTTTCAGCCTGTGATTTAAATTTTACTTTTGTTAAAGCAGTTATAGCATGAAATGGGCTTTTAATTCAGATTGAATACTTCCTTGAGAAGGTTGGACGCATTTAGTATTGAGCTAATTGAACTCGGAACTTTGATTTCTAATTATAAAGGATGCTGTTGATTCGCTTTCAAATCAACTTGCATATAGTGGAATACCTTTCTCAATTTAGAAGGCTTGTTCTGCCATCTGCCCCCACCTGGTCAAAAGGATTTAAGACTAGTCAAAAAAAAGGTTTTCAGTAGAGTTCCGCAAATGAAATGCAAAACAAAGAAATGGGTTCAAGAGACAAAAGAAAATGTTTTGCAGCATTGAAGGTCCCAATGAGCACAGTGGCCCGAATCATCCATAAATGTGCAAAGCTAGTTTGGAACCACCAGGACTCCTAGAGCTGGCTGCCCAGCCAATCTGAGTGATCTGGGTCGAAGAACCTTAGTCAGGGAGGTGAACAAGAACAAAGAGCTTCAGCATTGCTCTGTGGAGAGAGGGGGACTATGGAATGTGAGGAGGAAATCGGGCACTGCTTATCACCTAGCCAGAACCATCCCTACAGTGAAGCATGGTGGTTGCAGCAGCATGCTGTGTTTTTCCCAGCTGGAACTGGGATGTACAGAGAGATCCTTGTAGAAAATCTGCTCCAGAGCGCTCTGGAGGTTCACCTTCTAACAGGACAACAACCCTAAGTAGACAGCCAAGATAACAATGGAGTGGCTTCAGGACAACAAAAGCCCAGACTTGAACCCGGTCTTGGGAGAGATATAAAATGGATTTGAACCTAAGCTCCCCATCCAACCTGATGGAGTTGAGCTGTACTGCAAAGAAGAATGGAAGAAACCTAGGGGACATACAAGAATGAGAGAAAAATAGGTGTGCAAAGCTTGTGGCAGATTTTCCCTAATGACCCACACTACTCATGCAAACCAACCCACTTTCTCCTTCAAGTGAATTTTGTACCTACAAACTAGGTTTTCTCTTTGAAATTATATGTCAGTTACATCAAATAAACTTTAAATCAGGTTTGACTATGACTGCTGCCTTAGCTGAAATTCAGGCTTCTTTCTGTTCCCAGCCTGAATGGTCTAGCCATTGGTCTCAGACCAGTTAGAATGGGAATGGCAATTTTTACTTTCGGGCATGCAAAGATTTTTACTTAATGGCTTGCTTGATTTCTAGAACAAGTAAAACGCCTGTTTACCAGATAAATCATATTGAAAGTTTGACTCAAAAGTTTGCATTGCTTTAATACAGTGAGTCCTTGGTAATTCTGCTTGATAATTTTACATTTTGTTTGCATGAGCTTGGGTAGTATCTTAATATCGATATGACAGTATTAATATTGTGGTGCATTTTAAAATAAAATGTTGTACTTCAGGAGATCTGTACTGTAATATGTTAAAAACAAATAAAAAATAGATAAATAAATCATCATTGCTTTTGTGATTGTAATAAAGTTTTGGAGAAATATGTACAGTTATAAGTTGTAACTAATTAATCTTTTTGTTATATGGTCAATGTAATTCTATGTATTTGTTTTATTTTTGCAGGTTTCTAGGCATTAAGGCAATTCATTACAGCAGAGCAGAGAAAAGGATGCAGGATTTTTCTCATCACATCCTGTAATTTAGGATCAAATTAACCACAACCTGCCATGCATCTCTGGCAGCCCTTTTCCTGTTCAAGAACTTTTGTTTCATAAACTACAAATGTAATCAGTATATATAGGTAACATGCCCTGCATATATCTATATATTGGTATGTAAATAGTATATTTACAAAGAGGGTACCCCTGGTATATTATTTGAAGCCGTAGTTTTTTCTATCTGTCTTTTTTTTCCATTTTTTGTTTAAATGAAATCATTAAATGCTTTAGATAAATGGCTGACTAATCATACAATTGTGCACAAACCAACATTTTGCTAGGATCCTACAGTTTGCAGAAATATACTTTATCATTGTTAATGTCATGATTCCAAACTATTGTCAAATTTGTAAAGTATTTCCATCTTATGTTTTCTCTTTATGCAAAAATGGAAAAAAATCTTTTGTTTTGTTTTTTATGCTGGTGAACACTAAGCAGGCATTTATCTCCTCAAAAAGGTTATACAGATTTTTGTTTTTCTGGAACATTGTATCAACTTACTGTACCCGACATTCAAAAGTCTAAAATAAATAAAACATGAACTTACAAAAGCATATCCTTTATAAATTAGCAAGTAATCCTGTAAATGATGTACCGAAATGTTTTTTTTTTTGATAATTGATCTGAATTTTATTTGGAAGAATTTACAAAAACATTAATTACAAACTATGCTGGCCTGTGTTGGATTTTTGAAAGGGGGAACAAGTGCTTCCTGCACCCTTGCCACAATTTTATATGGTTTTTTAAAATGGATAGTAGTCAGTTTTGAGGTCTTTTCCCTCTTTCCTACATGGGAAAATTAAGTGAAATTTACTCTTTTGACATGTCCACTCTATTTATTCTCTTCATTGCGTTTTTCTATAGGTTTTTGGGCTTTTTTTGTTTTGAGGTCAAATCAGTTTAAAAATGTTTTTTTTCTTCCCTGCTCACCAACATTAACTATCTTCTGAACCAGCAAAAAAATATTGCTGGATGTTCTATAAAGTGTAACTTAGTCTCTTGGCATGTCAGAATAAATGACTTCTGAGAATCAGACCCAGCCTATACTTGAAGTAATGTCCATTTTTTCTATGCAATCTTTTAAGCAGTGATGGCCATTTAAATTGTTTCAGATGTGTTTTGTCATGAGATTACAATGGTTAGTAAAAGTCAATTACTAATATGAAGAGGATTATGGAAATATAAAAATGCACATTGTGCTGCTGATTGTAGTTATAAAAGTTTGTGTTAACTTTTTTCTGATTTATATTTGTAAATATTAAGAAAAGTTGTAATGGGAAGTCTTTAACATGAATACATTTTAATCAAAAGCATTAACAGCAGCAACCTGGTAGGGGTGAGGTTTGAATCGGTGACTTTGGGATTACCCTAACCACTAGGCTACGGCTGGTCATTCAAGACACCACAGATTTATAAGTAAACGTTTCTACATTTTGCTTTAAATCAAGTACTTGTCTGTTTAATTATATAACAAAACGTAGAAAATAAATGTCCTTTTAAGTAGAGGATCACTAAATTAGCTGGTGGTGCATCTGTGTTAAACTGAGGAGGTTCGATTCACAGACTGTGGCTTTTCTGTGCTGGAAGTATTGTCTCCCCATGTTTGTGTGAGTTTTGGTTTCATCCCACAGTCTAAACACTGTCCACATCCATTGCTCGGTTTATTGATATGTGTGAACTGATGAACCTTGTGTAACAAGTAACTACATTTTCTCTCATGAATGTAAACTAAGTGTGATTTAAAGGGCAATGGATATTGGAATTGTAAGTATTTTAAACATATAAAGACATATTCCCTGGAAGATCCAAACATGCAGTAGCTAATCTGTCTGATCATAGGTGAAGGGCCCAAAAAAGGCCTTGCTTTTTTAATCAGGAAAATAACATGTTACTCAAAATATACCATCAGGATGGCCCAATTAAAGCTGAAAACTCTTCAACTGAGTTGTAGCTGGATATGATTATGCATGCCGGTCATGCTGAAGGATGTTGCAGGCAGCAGATCGCTCTCAGCAGTCCTGCTGCTGGGTTGTTTCTCTCCTATGGCCTCCTCCACGTCTCCTGGTGTACTGGCCTGTCTCCTGGTAGCGCCTCCAGCCTCTGGACACTACGCTGACAGAC
>JAYDZG010000033.1:0-10509 GCA_034509265.1 Microcambeva bendego
TTAGTTTGTGCAACTTTCAGAAATAAAAGTTTAAGCTACAGTTCATTCACAACATAAAGCTTTAATGTTTTATAGAAGGCACAAAAGTTTTGTCAAACTTGATTTGGTCAGATGACGTGAATTTGGCTTGTGTGTACATAAGCGTTTCTTCTGAATAGCAAGCGTGGTGGTTATAATGAAAATCTGTGTCAACAACACACAATGATTTTGCACTTTTTTTGTTGTTTAAATCACCTCAAGCATTCTTTAGTTTTCTTTTGCGTTTCCTCTGTTCACTCATTATCGCTCTGTTTTCATTTTGTGGTCCATGCTATGAGATTGTGGTTCCATCCTAAATTGCACTTTCTTACTGAACTGATGGGCGAATGTGCAGTGAACATATTTATTGAACTGTGTGTGAAAAGCCCCCAGTTTAAGTGCTGTTTCAGTGTGTGATTTTGGATGCAACCATCGGCTTTTTCACGACTCCTGACGACAGCGTGAACACGTAGTTCAAAAGCTCATCTGTTTAAAATAATGAGCTTTATATGGTTGTATGATTCCTCAAGGTGAAAAAATTCCCTCATGGATTTTTTGTAATCAATTTACTTGAGTAATCGTTTCAGCCCTAGATGCAATCACCTCATAATTCATATCATAGACCGAATCAAAGCAAAGACAGGATTAAATAATGCTCACTAATATTTTCATGAAGTATCTTTGTAAACATCTCCTTTTTCATGGCTTGCTGTTTTGAGCTGAAGAATAGTTTGAGAGAAATATGCTCACCTCACAGTCATTTGATAAATAAGTAACATGCAATGTTTATAGTTCATGTATTTAAAATAATGATCAACTGATTTTGCAACAGAAGGCCAGAACATCAAAATGCGGCCAGTTAAGAAGTATCTTTGACTGTCTTTCAAAAGTGTTTATTCTAATTTAAAGCTGTCCTCCATTCCTGGGTTGGAAGAAGTAACGGTGGATCAGAGGCTTTCTACAGAGACAAATGGGCCAGCAATTGAACCTGATAGTACTACAACCCCAACTGCTTCCTCTCCTTCTGAGGTAAAACCTCACATTTACACATTGGCTGCCACAAAGACCGAAAACACATATTTTCATTTATGGCTGGTTTGCCATTTGAAACTCAATTTTACCATTCTATATAACATTCAGCTGTGATGTATTGTAAAATGCAGTAAAACTAAAAGTGGATCCTTTAGAAGGAATGATTGATATAGAAGATATAGAAGAAATACAAACTGCTTGTTTGAAAGTAAGCAGCATGAAACCAAACCTCAAACCTCAGAGAGCTGGAGATCCATGTGCGAAATGGTTGATTAGGTGTCAGAAGCTTCTTAGCACTTACTGAATCCACCTTATAAATATAATCAAGCCAAAAGTATGTTTCACCAAGTACTGAGGCTGTAGATAATAATAGTGCATGCACATTTATCAAGAATATTATGTTTTCATTTCAACACAAAATTATGCAAGCTTATGCTTTGAAACATTGCGTCTATGGATCAATAAATATTTTGTGTAGTTTCATAAACTTCTATACGCATCACCATAGTACCATATGATAATCAAATATTTCCAGTGTAGAACTGTTTATGTATAAACCCCAAACTGTAATTTGTTACCTGTACCTGAAACTTTTATTGTCAAAATGTGAAATTGTATGAGTTTATATACATGTAACTCCTGCAATTAGTAATCTGGGAAGTAAAACTGGTTCTTGGCACATTTCCATTCAGGACTCCAGTTGAGGTTCTCGGCACATCTTCAGGTGGTACTCCAGTTGGCTTTCTAAACACATCTTTATTCGAGACTTTGAGAGTTACACAGCAAAGGGTCCATATAAAGAAGAGGTCACAAATCACTCATTCAACATTGTGAGTGATGAAGTGTAGAACGATGGGTAATTTGTAATGCAATAATCCATTTAAAATCCAATTCAAGGCAAAATGGTGTGCCAAAACTCAGACTTTGAATACTTTAAAAAGCAATTGTGAAATGTTGTATCTGTATTTCAGTCTATGTACTTTTTACAGGTTTCTGGACAAGGGCAGAACAGCCTTTATGAGAATAAGGCAGAACCAGACAATGTGATGACCGTAGCGAAGGACCCACGATATGCCAGATATCTCAAAATGGTGCAAGTGGTAAGCCACTGCTGTTTTCCTGCTATGCTGTTATAAATAGAAATGGCCTAAAGTATGCGAAGACTTTGCTATGATTTTGTTAAACATCCCAACATAATTACCAACAAATTTGCCACCTAACATCTTTCACTATTTTGGGAAGACTTTGCACAATATTCTTTTAAAGTGTATGTACATTTTTAGTACAGGCAGCAGATGATGATGATGCTTGACAACAAGGCCTGGGTTGCAGTAGTTGTTCCAGTTCAGCCGAGCAGTGTCCAGTTGTCCAGGGCAAAACATGTAATTGTTGACCTTGATTTGTGCATGGTTGTTAACTCATTCTAGAACAGAAATTTTGGTGTGTCCACATACTTTTGGCCATAGTGTAGGCACAGCCCAGTAGATTTAGCAATTTTAAAATACTCTTCTCTTATCTGCAAGTTGAATGTCATTGCTTCAACAATTGTTCTCATTCTAAGGGTGTTCCAGTGATGGCAATAAAAAACAAAATGGTTCTTGAAGGTTTGGATCCCAACCTCTTGGAGTAAGTATTTCCAGCACTATCTGAATTTACTTCAAAAGAGATTCTTTATATGATTTATTAAAAGAAGACCTCATAAAGAGATCTTCTACACTAACATTCTAAAATTTGTGGAATAGGAACATGTTGTATTATCCCATCTAAGCATGGCTAAGCGCAGCAACAAGTGTTCAGAGATGTCTATAGGGATATTGAGCCATATCATATGGATAGCTACCCATAGCTATGATGCAGGATCAATAATTGCTTGATTGGGCTTGATGTTGGGCGAACATGTAGGACACACCGTTCAATGGAACTCTCCAGAATGCTCATCGAACCAGTTCGAGACACCTTGGGGCCTGATGGCACAGTTCATTATTTTCCTAGAATTTCTTGTCATTGATTAAAGTCAATGAAGAACTGAAAATAGGCACCATTTGTAAAACTGATTTAGTAGGTCAATGATTAGTTTAGGCTACTCCATGTACCCAACCCATGAAGAAATTCACTAAACAAAGCAGTCACGTTTACTACTTCAATGTGAATACTGAAAAAATAGCCAGTACAGGGATTACATACATTGCACTTCACCAGCGTCTTGTGCTACATTTAAATCAAAAGTTGGATGGAGAGAAAAACAACAAATGCACTTTCATTCAGGAATTTACCTTTCTTACTGCCTTGTTACTTTGTCATTTTCAGTACACCAGATGCTTCTGTACCAGATTGTGGAAAGAAAGAGATAGAAGAACAAGACAACAACAGCTCAGACAGTGAATCGTCTTTCAGTGACTGATCCTTCTATGCAGCCAAGCACAGACTTTATATTGAACTGACCTGCTCAGACATTCATGAGCTTGACTTTGTACAGGATAAATATGCAACAGTATAAACAGTCATGTCCCTGCTATGGACGGTCTTTTGGATTATGTGCCATTTAAGTGGCATACATGTGCCTTAGATGTGGCCAACGCTGAACGACAACTCCTAAACCCATTGAAAAAAAGAGTTTACAATGTGTCCTCATATTTCTGAAATAAAAGTAGGTATTATCTTTTTTGGATAAGTACTGGAAAAACTGCATGTGATATATTAAAGTATGTCTTGTGTTCTATTGTCTTTTTAATGAAGATATTTTACTTATTGCTGGGATATGCTGATTTAAAAAATGTTGGTCTGGATGCCTGTTTATTTGACAAAAAGTAATTTCATCAGCTCTAGATTTAAAAAAGTTAGTTCAACAATTACAGAAGGTAAATCAGTATTGTTGGTACAAAGGTGCATATTTGTATACATATTTTGACATTCTTAAATGGTTACTTAAAAATAATGACTGTAGTAATCTGATAATAATATTGGGTTAAAAGAGGGTCTCTTGGTAAAATAAAAACTGGCAACAAAAGTAATCAAACTTACATAGTACAATAAATGTACACATTTGAATGAATGTTTTTTTTTAATCCTCTGAACTCACAACAGCAGTGCCACAACAAGCTCACTATCATGCAGTGTATAAACCCCATTTTCACAAAACGTAGTAAAATGCAGTAAATGGAGTAATCAGTGATTTGTTAATTGTTTTTAGAAATGTTTTTACTGGTTATCTGTATTGTATTTTTGAAATATAAACATTGATACCTGCAGCACACTCAAAAAATAAGACTAAACCTCTAGCCTTGCCTGTCATTAAATGAGATTTATCCCCCCCCCCCATTTCTTTCTCAATATTATGTACCTTAGATTCTACAAACTAAAAATATTTTTTATTTAAAGTACATGTTTATTTTGGATTTGTTTAAATTTGTTAAACTTGTAAATTGTATCAAAAGTTCTGATTTTCTTTTCAGGTAAATTAAGACATGCAATTTACATATGGTACGGCTATAGAACAAAGTCAAAACCTTCAGAATTTCTTTAAATTACTTGGCTTGCTAAATGCTGAAATGTTTTCCTTATGTTAAAGATTCCACTTGTTTTCCTTATGTTATAGATTTAACTTCTGCTTCCTAACTTCTTAGGCTTAAGGGTCAGGTGTAGAAATCTGTGATGTATTTGTGCATGTTTTTATAATGTAGCCCAGTTATAATTCCATTTAAAGTGATTGTCAATAAAGTGATTTGAGATTCCCATGTAAGAAATAAATTTTCATTTTTTTTCCTTTTGTTGTTTTTAAATAATAAGTGAAAAGTAACTGCTTGTTAAACTACTCATAGATACAACATTGTAAATGCTGGTTGACTACTTGTCTGACTTCTTTATTATTGCCAGTGTTGTTCTGATGCCTTGTTCTGATGCCTTTGATTGTTTGTGCGTTGAGCACAAAAAAATCGAGCCAGAGAAGCTCTTCTGTTGGTTTTGATTTTTACTAGTATATAGATAAATCAGAACTCTGTGAACACAGTGAATATTCTGAACCAAATAATAAGGAATTGTTTTCACATACTTTTGGCCACTGAGTTTAGTTATGACTATGTTTCTATTGACACTGTGCTTAAATATGTACACATTTTAATTGTTTTAGAAATATGTTAGCAAACAACACTGTAAGCCTACACATCCATTCAGGGTTTTAATAAATCTCCAAACCAAAATTGCAAAAGTGACCTGTGATTTTATTTCACAATACAGGACTCTTGCACTTTAAGCAATCATCTCAATTTATTGCTGTAACATGTCAGAGTAAAGTACCATAGCCACTAGTAGAATTCCAGTTCCTTGTTTGAAATGTGCATAACTGTTTGGTTGAATATTTCATAGAAACACTTAAAAACAAATGAATATGAATTGTGTTGTGTAACACATTTGCACTGTTAAAATAATTTTAAAATGTACAAAATAAAGTAAAAAAATGAATTGAAAAAACTGAATGCTTTAAAATAGTCTCCAGGTGACAGTATAATGCGGTAGTCATGTAAACTCGGGTATTTCAACATGCAATTTCAAGGTGAACTGCTGTAGAAGACAAGAACAAAATAGTTAATTATTATCAGCAGCATGACATGCATTTATGCTTTTACTTTATAAGCTGGTTTATAATATACATTTCAATACCTTCTCACATTTTGAAAATATTATAATGACACCTATCTACAGGTGTGTTATGTAATAGCCAATATATAATTAAAAAATGTTTAATATCATTTAAAAATAATTTTCAAATACAATCAAGAAAAACGGACCTGTCAACATTCATGAAGTTACTTCAAATAAAGAAAATAAAGAAATAAGATAAAGATTAAATAAAAATAAACTAAACTAAATATGACATGGGCACTACTTATTTACACAGAGTTTGCCAGCAACGATAGCCTCCAAAAGTTTCTGTAGCATTCATTCCAGCCATTCGCAATTCTCTCAAGCACGTTAATGTTTTCAAGAATCCTTTTCCAGCTGCAAATTTTATTTATATTTTCAACTTCATCTACATCAGGACTTTTGATCAGTCCTTATACTTATATTTGATGTGATTTAGATCGTTATCCAGCTTTCTAACCTTTTAAATTCTTAACATTGTGTGCACATTTTGCTAAAATAATATACTTTCTAATAGACTTTCTTCCCCATATCCCATGTTCAAGAGCTTCTGTCCCAGAGGCAGCAAATCAGCCCCAAATCAGGTTCTTATACCAAACCTTGAACTTTGGAATTTTGGAAGCCATATCAACACCTTAAACTTATTTCCCCACATCCCCTTCTGTGCTCCACTGTGTGCTCCTGCTTGCATGCCACTCCCACCTCTACTCCAGCAGCACAATGTGCACGGAGACATGCCCCCTCCCTGATTGGTCCCCACAGCCCTAATTGCATGCAGCTGCTCCTATTTAAAATCAGCCCAAAGAAACTTAGTTTTGGTATTTTTGACTTTTATGCTGTTGGTTTGCATGTGGTAACTACGTCTGTTTAAATTTTGTGGCATCTTTGTTGGTTTGACTTTCATGTAACTCTTGTTCTTGTGTTTAAGTAATCTTTTAATTGTACGGCCTTCTGGTCTGGCTAGTTCTGTTTTGCCTTTGTCTGTCAATCATTTATAAGTCTTAGCCATGTCTGTTTAGTTGTCTTGTGTTTGCCTTAGCCTTGAAGTCTTTGTCATCAATCGTCTGTCTCTGGTTAGCTTGTTACACTTCAGTTTAGTGTTGTTCACTGTGTTTCATTAGTATAGGTTCTATCAGTTTGCCTAGTTTTGTTCCTTTATAGCACTGTATAGTCAACAGTAGTCAACATTGTAGATCTTCCTTGAGAATAGACCTTGGAATTAGACCAACTGCTGCCTAAAATTTCCTACCCCTTGATTGGATTGAATGTAGTAAGAAAACATGTCAGTTGTTTAAATATTGCGGCTGACTGGTTTATTCACTGCTCAAAAAAGGAAACACTTAAACACGATGTAACTCCAAGTCAATCGAACCTCTGTGAAATACCCTGTCCTGTGTCAGTGCTTTCACCCCTAGCGGTAGCATGAGGCAGTGTGTGCAACCCACAAAAGTTGCTCAAGTAGTGCAGTTCATCCAGGATGACACATTAATGTGAGCTGTGGCAAGAAGGTTTGCGGTGTCTGTCAGCACAGTGTCCAGAGTATGGTTTAGATACCAGGAGACAGGCTAGTACACGAGGTGACATTGAGGACGGCAACAACCCAGCAGGATGCCCGCTACCACCTCCTTTATGCAAGAAGGAACAAAGGAGCAAGGCCAAAATGACCAGCAGGCCACTAATATCAACACCATGCAGGGTGATTGGAATTTGCCAGAGAACACCAAGATTAGCAGATCTTCATAGATTGAGAACAGGTTCGTTCTGAGAACATGTGACTGGCATGACAGTCTGGCGACCCCCTGGCGAATGTACTGCTGCCTGCAACATCCTTCAGCCAGACCAGTTTGGCAATGGGTCAGTAATGGTGTGGGGAGGTGCATAGCCCTAAATTTGCTATCAGGTACCCTTACTGCCATTAGGTCCTTAGACCCATTGTGACACCATATACTGGTGCAGTGGGTGCTAGGTTCCTTTTGATGCATGACAATGCATGACAATGCTAATAATCATTTGGCTGAATTGTGTCAGCAGTTCCTGCATGATTAAGGCATTGATGCTATAGACTGGCCAATCAAGCACATCTGGGGCCTCATTTGTTACCCCATCCACCAATGGCACATTGCATTACAGATTGTCCAGGAGTTGACTGATGCTTTAATCCAGGTCTGGGAGGAGATCATCTACCGCCTCATCAGAAGCATGCCCAGGCATTGTAGGGATGTCATACAGGCACATGGAGGCAAAACACACCACTGAGCCTCATTTTAACTGGTCTTGAGGAATTTCCACTGAAGTTGGAGTACACTTTAATTTGATTTTCCTATTTGATTTCGAGTATGATTCCAAATCCAGAACTCCACGGGAGGATCATTTTGATTCACACTGATCATTTTTATTTTGTTCTCAATGAATTACACTAGGTAATGAATTATTCATTGAGAGCTAGGATATGTTATTTGAATGTTCCTTTTATATTTTGAGCATCATACTCTCCCCATTAAGAGTTACACACTAAAATCAACATGCTATGATTATGCCCTTCCGAAATGAGCCTTGAGTACAGTAGTCCTGGATACAGACTCAAGCATTTGGGCTGGTGTGTAAATGATTTAAGAAGAATTCCAAATGTTTTTAATTGACTGCACATATGGGGGTCACCACAGTGGATCATTCTGGTCCTCATACTTCACCAGGCACAGTTTGCCATTCCTGACACAACCTTGCTCCTTTTTATTAGGGCTTGGGACTGCCACTGAGAGTCCACTTTTCAATGGTGACTGTTCTCCCCCAGCTAATTATGTCTGTGTAGATGCCTGACTGGCTGATTTAAAAGATTTGATCTCCAGTTGCCAGAGGTAGTGGGTTAGCATGATTTGCCATTACATATTTTGATGCTGTGGATTTGGCTAACAGCTGTGTATCAGCATAGACCAAGGTGTTTTATGGACACCCACAACTAAGAACATAGATTTACAGCATATTGAACCTCCTGTTGGTTGTTTAGACCACAGCCTGGTCTAGCCTTGTTTCTTTTCTAAACACAACTGGATGTAAATAATCTTTTTCATCAATTACATGCCTGCAGCCCAGCCAGCTAACGGCATCATTAAAGATTCAAACATTGGATCCTAGTGGTAGTGAGCTAGCAGAAATAACCTGCTAATATTTTGCTAAATATAAGTTACCCTTTGATATCAGCAAGCTTTATTAATAAATATGTATTATGTATTAACACACTTACCTGAAATTCTTGTATGTATGTGAAGAAGAAGCAGACAAAGGTGAAGGCGACTGTCCATTCGCTCACAGCACTCACCCTATGTAGCATGTAGTACTGTACAGGAACATTGAGATGAACATAATTTAAATGTTTTATGTGCCATCTGATGAACACAATTATACTCAAAAGGAAACTTGAATCTGTTCCTATGGGTGAAGGTGCCTTTGTTTATTAATGATACAAAAATTAAAGTAAGCGTACTGTACCTTGTCATCTGGGTTCCAATGCAATTTAGTTATTTTCACTAGTCCACCACAAATAATAGCTTGAATGAATGTTAAAGAATCAACTGAAGTACATAGATAAGCACCTCTCACTTTGATTTTCTACATAACTTTCTGCTAACACTATGTTCACTGAGCAGATGTGTGTTTGATCAGTGAGTTCTCTGAAAGGTGAGTTCATATGAGAATGAGCTTTGTATATGAAGAGCCACACCCTGATCAACGCATCATCCCTTGACAGACAGAGTGCACAGTAATTGTATTAGCTATGAATAGGGCTGCCATGATTGGTCAATTATAGTCGATGCACCATTTAATTTAAAAAAATGTTAATACCAATCCACACATTACTTTGTGTGCAGAATGTCATAAGCACGGGTTGCACTTTATTTAATGTGGAGCACTTTGATAATAGGGAAAATTATTCTGTTTAAATTTAGTTATGTAACATTTCTGGAGGAAAATTGGTTGTTAGCCCTGGTCTGGCTCACACCCTGTGTCAACAACAGAACACCTCATGCTACCATGTAATTACCTTGTTTGTCCAATGAGGGTCGTTTCTGTTCATAAATGAGGTGTTAGGTGACTGTTCAGCCACATTTACAAGTGCAATCACAAGTTCACTATCAAATTAAGGAATGTACACAACCAATAGCTGTAACTAATAAAATGCGTACATATTGCTTATTACATAATGGCACTAATATTTTAAACACATACAGGGGTTGGACAATGAAACTGAAACGCCTTGTTTTAGACCACAATAATTTATTAGTATGGTGTAGGGCCTCCTTCTGCGGCCAATACAGCGTCAATTCGTCTTGGGAATGACATATACAAGTCCTGCACAGTGGTCAGAGGGATTTTAAACCATTCTTCTTGCAGGATAGTGGCCAGGTCACTACGTGATGCTGGTGGAGGAAAACGTTTCCTGACTCGCTCCTTCAAAACACCCCAAAGTGGAACAATAATATTTAGATCAACTTCACTTTCATGTTCATCAAACCAATCTTTCACCAGTCTTGCTGTGTGTATTGGTGCATTCTCATCCTGATACACGGCATCACCTTCAGGATACAATGTTTGAACCATTGGATGCACATGGTCCTCCAGAATGGTTAGGTAGTCCTTGGCAGTGATGCACCCATCTAGCACAAGTATTGGGCCAAGGGAATGCCATGATATGGCAGCCTAACCCTCACTGATCCACCCCCATGCTTCACTCTGGGCATGCAACAGCCTGGGTGGTACGCTTCTTTGGGGCTTCTCCACACCGTAACTCTCCCGGATGTGGGGAAAACAGTAAAGGTGGACTCA
>JAYDZG010000036.1:798675-809031 GCA_034509265.1 Microcambeva bendego
ATGTGAACACCAGTCTATGAGCCAGCTGCTTGAGTTTATTCATTAAAACCGGAATATTAGGGTGCAAGTCTCAGTTTAGGACTTCTCTACCTCACAGAAGGGGTAACTTGGCAGTACCTTGGCATGATTCTTCTAAAACATCTGATGAGCAGTAGCATGAAATGTAAACGATGTATATAAATATAAAGCTCGGTGCTCTGTACTCAAGAGTTTTGAGTATAAAAACAAAACGCCGATAAAATAAAATGAAACAAAACCCTTCGCTCATGTAAACGCAGAGATGAGCGCCGCCTAGTGGACGAACACTAAACTACTCCATGTACTCTATACAGTATACGATTTCATTCAAATATTCGGTTCATATCTTCTCCATTGAACTCTAAAATCGCGGTTTATTCGTATTAAATTTAACATATTTACCGCTAGTCTTAGTTAGCCGTAAGCCAGCCTGCAATAAAAAGCATCCAGAGAATAAAACACTCAGTTTTTCTTTGTTTCTTTTATTAGAAGCAGATTTAAAAAGCTCATCGCTCTTTACTCAAGACTTTTAACAAAAAAAACAACATCACATCACAGTTATCAATGAAAAAACAACAACAACAACAACATGCAAGTAAAGTAAAGCGTGTAAAATCTCCTCATGCTCCGAGGAAAAGCTTCGTTCTCCGGGTCGAACGTTGCATAGTCTCGGGGTCTGGTGAAGTGAATGGGGAAGAGCCAACTTAGCATTAGCATGCTAACATACCATAGAACCAAATGAAATCCTTTTTATATTAATAATAGTAAGATGAAACAAAACTTAATGCTTTCAGGCTTCGAGATAGTGTAATATTCTGCTGGTGCTTCTTATCCTGGATACTGGTCTTTAAGCTTAGCTTAGCTTAGCTTAGCATAACACTGTGTTTAAGGTTGCCCTGATCCTTAAAAAATACGTTTTTACGTTTCACACTTTCATATTTATATTATAAATAAAACGCTCATGATGTGGGCAGACTGATCCCGGGAGACATGCCAGCAGTTCAGCTCGAACTACGTATTTATTCATTGTTACACTCTGTCCCAAAAGAGCCAACATTTGTACACACAATTTGAATGTATTTATACTTTAGTCCACTTTAGTCACTGTTAGCAAGCTGTGCTAGCTCAAATAAAATGCATGTGTGGTGTTTATTCAATGCTTTATGGTTGTTT
The DNA here is from genome assembly GCA_034509265.1 of Microcambeva bendego. NCBI lineage: Eukaryota > Metazoa > Chordata > Actinopteri > Siluriformes > Trichomycteridae > Microcambeva > Microcambeva bendego. Next base: position 799,867 of record JAYDZG010000036.1, read on the forward strand.
TGTTGTTCATTTGTATTAAAGCTCCGAAACTGACTAGCGGGGTGTCCATAACTCCAGTTTTAGGACGGACAGACCGGTTTTCATCTGCCTCTCTGCAGTCTGGTGTGTCGTTCCTTTGGAAACTACACTAGAATTTTGCTCAAATGTGCCCTTTTAGACTGTAGTAGGGTTGATGGCAGGCGTCCACATGTAGGACAGATGAACATTTTTCAAACCGGTTTGTCCAGGCTGGCTGCATTTACAGCATCTATAGAAACCGTGTGCGATTATGCTTCATTATCAGGTTCGTAATAATGTTAAACTTTTTAACTACATAATTAAATGTAATTGATCAATTATATAATTAATGTAATCACATTGGGTGGAGGAGATAATGAAGATAGAGAGCGAGTTCGTGGAACGTGCTAAGCCCCTACGACACCCCGTGGTGAAGGACGGGGCAGGACAGATGGACAGAGGGCGGGAATTCGGGCAGATGGAGCGAGCGCCCATCTGGCAATCGCCAACCAGACAGAGATCAGAACTCCTACTGTCTGTGTGTGAGTGGATGGATGAAGATCGGCAGCGCTGTCGTTACAGGGGTCGCCTGGATCATTTAGCATCATAGCTAGCACAAAGCACAGTCTCAGAGTCTTAGTCTTAATGACGTATGTGCTTGTTTTTGTTTGTGCAAGACCAATGCTGCGGCACTGAATCACGGGAGATGAGTCCTGACGTTCCTCTTGTTTAAAAAAGCCAAGTGTAAAGGTTCTCTTTTGCTAGCTGTGTCAGGATCTCAGTCAGTGGCGTTTCAGCTTGTTCTCTAAAGCAGAAGGTAAACCTCAAGTGTTTTTCTATTTTTGGCATTTCATCACCTTTTTCCTCCCTATTTAGCATAGTCGATCTGCTGCTGTCCCTCTGTTGTGTACACAGACTTCGGTGCAGGCGCCTTGGGCAACCAGGGTCCTTACACAGCTCCACGCTTCTGTTAAATCAAATATCCTACCCTTGTCGGCTGGAGGCCAAGTAAGCCTACAAGCCGAGATCCGAACTCTGGAGTTCAGATTCTTCACATGACACCGAAACTACAATCTTTCATGTGGAGGGAAACCCTGACCAGTCCATGAACCAGTCCAGTATTAGCAAGAGCAAGGCAAGAATCATTTTTGCTTCGATGTCCATTTTCAGCATCTTGATTTAAAGAGTTCCTCTAGACGTTCAGCACGCAGGAACCTGAAATCCTCCAGCAGTTAATGTGCTTGTTTGGTTTCGTAGAACTCCACTGTCGAGTCAGTTTATCACTTAAACCCCGGACATTTAAAACTGTTTGTAAGAAGTTTGGGCCTTTACTGGGGACGAAGCCTCGTACGGAGGAACTCCAAGTCCTCTCCCGAGCCCGGATGGTGAAATCAAGAACCTTGTGAGCAAGTTTTCATGCTTGTTTTCCTCATAGACACACTTTCGAGTCACCTCGGTTCCAAAGAATGGACGATTTCTTCGTCTGGTCTGAGAAACAAAAGAATTGATGAGATGTCTCAAGCAAATCTCCATGCTCCTATTTCCTATGATCAAAGCTTCTGAAAAAAAAGTATTTTATCAGCAAAACAACCTTATATGAGAAAAATCCACTTTGAGAACAGCTCACTAAAACCTGTTGAGCATCAACCAAAGCTCCACACCGACGTCAGTCGATCAGTTTTGACCAGTTTCTCTTGAGAGTGAATCTGGCCCTATTTGGTGAAGTTTAGCACTTGGTCCGTGCCACAGAGGGCACACAGGTGCTGGCGGGCGTGGTCTTTATGTGCTCGTCTCTGATTCTGCCATCCGAGAGTCATTTGGAGGGGATGACGACCAGCGGCGGGCCTCTCCTGGGCCTCCACATCAGCACCTGAGCGTCGTTGGCGTTGGGCCGCGCCAGCGCGTTGGGTGGTACAGGTTCGTTATTGGCGAGGATGAGCGGCTGCTCCTGGTGCGTCCGGCCCACGAGGGTGGCGCGGGAGCCCAGCGGCATGGCGGGGTCCACGGCGATGTCCACATGCATGCGCCACCGCACCGTCTGCAGCAGGATCTTCTCGCGCGTCACCGTGTTCAGCGCCACCAGCCACGTGATGAAGCTCTGGTCGCGGGTGACGCGGGTGAGCGCCGGGGCACCGCTCTCGCCCACGGGCACGGCCCACGTGACGCTGGGGTAGAAGTTGTCGTTCATGCTGACCGTCAGGCGGGACGGCTTGGACGTCGGTCCGGTGATGGTCACCGTCTCGGTGGTGTTGCCGTACCAGGGGTAGCTGACGCCGTCCGAGTCGCTGATGGCCTTCACTCGACCCTCACGCAGCTCCGGCAGCTCCCAGCTCGACCTGCCACAGGAGGACGAGTTTAGGGAAGGAAAGATTATTTCATTTTATGTGTGTGTGTGTGTGTGTGTGTGTGTGCAGATACTGAAGGCTACCAAACACGCCCACCACACCACTTGATTTTTTACGCTAATGTGGTGTGTGTTCATAACAAAAGTTTAATTTATTACAGAAACATTAATTCCCAAATATGTTCAAGAACAGATTCGGAACTACAAATATTCACACTATTACATGATATTTGACCGAATATAACGCAAGTTGGGACCTCTTGTAGGGGCCCAAGTGTGTTGAGTTGTAAGAACTAACAGTTCTGATACTTTTTAAGGTGTAAAATGGAAGTCCGGATTCTGAGAACAATGCTGCTCCCTACTGGAAAGATTCGGAACTGCAGGAGCAAATATACATAATAATACTGAATAATGCCGTTCACAGTTTACAACGTTGGCCGAATATAAGGCCAGTAGGGACCCTGTCTGAGGGCTTTTAACAACTGCAGATTCAGAACTACAGCAGCAAATACACAGTACGTACTTCTAAATGTTGCTATTTACAGTTTGCTGTTGTGACTGAAGATAATGCAGGTTGTTCAGGGCCCCAACTGTTCCTCCTTGTCAATGGAGAGGTTTGAACACCCATTCTTTGGATCATTAGTTTGTCTATTCAATTATCAAGGCAATTAAAAAGGATGACGTTTCTTTTTACAGCACTGCTGATGATGGACAAAATGCTTTTTTATTTTTCTTCTTACTATTTCCATGTACTCCTTCACTCATGTTAGTTCACCCTGATGGAGGTCAGGAGGTCAGATGTGTGAAATGTGTTCATGTCTGCCATCACTCACACGCCCACGTCCCCGTACGTGTTGTAGAACTCCATCTGCGTACACGCCTGGATCCAGCCCACCGTCCACGTCTCGTTCCTGGGCACAGGCGGCATGACCACGCCGGCCGAGGCTCGGAAGTACGGCGTGCGGTAGCGCAGCACGATGGGCGAGTTCTCCTCCACGGCCGTGGGGGTGCGGTCGATGGACGCCGACACCTCGTACACCACGATGTTCTCGCGCCGGACCCGCGGCTTGCAGGCCACGCTCTGGAGACAGCCCATGGCCCCTCCGACCAGGAGCGCGAGCACGATCAGCGCCGGTACAAACGCGAAAGAGCCCAGCAGTCCTTTCATCAGAGCCTCGGCATCGCCCGGGAGCTCGAGGTTCGAAGAGGCTCAGCAGGAGCTGTCAGGCGGCAGTGCTGAGCTAACATCTTACTAAACAAGAACAACAGAACGTTATCTTCTGAGGTAGATAGTGCAAACATCTCTGCTAATCATCTTTTCCTGTTCCTTAGTGATTGTAATACTTTACATAAAGCACAAAAAGCATTCAGACGAAGATTCTGAGGAGGATGAAAGCATCCCAAGACAACACCACCGTGCGTACTGTAAAGCGTGGTGGTGAAAGCACTATGCCCTGGTGCTGCTGGAGGTCACATCATGAGAATAAAAAACCGCTAGTCAGAACGTAAGTCTCACTACACAGACATGACTGCATGTGGAATTATCAAAATAATGCTGCTGCAGCTGTGACCTCTGGTGGCTGGATGAGGCGACTGTGTGAAAGATGGTTGTTTCTCTGAACTGCAGTGCTGGATACGACTGAACCCAAACCTGGTCTATACAGTGCGATGTGGGTCAGTAATGCTCCGCAAGGAATTCTGGGATATAGGCTTTGTTTGGAAATCTGTGAATTATTTTTAGTACATTAGGGAGGACATTTTGAGCATTTCCGGATATTGGAGGGGATGTTTTAGATTCACACAGAACTATTTATCTCACACACTAAGGAAAAAATCGGATTCGGACTACATACAGTGTGAACAAACGTTTAAATGGTAAATGATGTGATTTGGGACACAGCATGTCTATAGATCAGCATATTATGGGCCAGTATTTCTTCAGTCTACATTATTATGCATAATAAACGGTGCATGCAATAATTTTTGCCTTTCACATTGACATATGACCAGAAAAGTCTGATTTGGACTACATGGTGGACCTCAAGCGTCCACAACCACAGTTAGATCCTTTTTCTTATAAATTGAATTTTATATTCAGACGAATTTGGCTTAGATCACCTATATGGGTAGGGGAAATTCGGATCTGGGCCACATGCAGTGTGAAAGCAAACAGATCTTGGGTAATACAAGATGTTATTTGCTGTACCTCATCAGTCCTAGTCGGTGTGGGTCGGGACCATTCTGGGGTTTTTCATGACATGTATCACAAATCTCACTGAACGCACAGGATCGATGTAGAAAGGGGTTGAATGGTTGCCCGACCCCCCTCCTCCTCCTCCTGGTGTCCTCGCTCGGAGTGCCGCACTGCCCTTGCTGTTTGTCCCCGCTGTACACGCGGTTTCGGCCGGTGTGTCCTGCTGCTCGGTGTCCGGTTCACACGCCCCACAGTCTCGGTGAGTCCTCTGCTGCTCGGTTGGTCCCGGCTGTCCTCAGTCATGTCCGTACCGAGCTCTACTGAACAGCAGCAGCAGCATCCGGACTACCGAGATCCTTCCCGAGACAAGGGTGAGACCCGCACCCAGCGAGCAGCACGGCCAAAACAAACCCTCCCGACCCTCGGGGCGCATCTTCTTCCTTAAAAGACTCGCATCAAGGCGCTCATTAAGCCGCCAAACCCGTCCGGTTGAGCTAATTCGGGTTATAGCGATTTTATGGACATGTTTTCTTTCCCGGTAACGGTCGCTGTTCAGTGCTGACGCTCCGGGGGCGCGCATCGGTGCTTCTGTGCGCGTTCACTAGACTTCGGACTGGATCATGAAAAGAGTCGGTTCACAGAATCCCTATCTTAAGTCGATTGAAAGCAGAGAGTCGACTCCCATAGCCTTGAGCGATCAAACATGCCGTGTCGTCATGATCCGAGTCGGTGTGGACACACTCACTGCAAAACACACCTAGTACACCTAGTACAGGGAAATAATTCATCCAACTTCTATTGGCATTTTTTCTATTTGGGAGAACATACCAAATTATATACAGACAGGTGAGGCTCAAACCAAGGCTTTCATTATCAATGTTATCTTCTACATCACCAGTACGGCCGAGTTATAGGTATTAAATTAATCGCTCGTTTATCTTATGGGACAGCTTTTTCTTGGTCAGGGTCACTGTGGGTCCAGCACCATCGAGAAGTTCTGGACGCAAGCCCAATCCATCCTGGACAGAATTCAAATCTATCGACCGCCACTCACTTATTTAATCCTTGAGGAAATCTGGAGCAGCCAACACACTTCTGTAGAGTCGACTCTTGAGTTATTAAAAAAACCCAGAAACAATATTGTGTGAAATTATTTTTTTTAATTACCTACATCAATTACCATCATTTTGGATCGTGTCTCGTTGTTTTGTATTTGAAAAAAAAATGCATCGGGGAAAGTAAAATGACGAAATTTCAAGATTTGAATTGAATCTTTGACTCATCGAGGCTCAGCCATCTGATTCAGAATCGACTCCGGTATTTTAGTATTCCGAATGACGTCAGCGGGCGTGGCTCAATTGTTTTAGACCACGCCTCCTGCTGGGGTCACCACGCGTCAGAGGAGCGGAAGGAGAATCGGCTCCGGGCGGCGCTTTCTAGCGGCGGTTAGTGCAGCAGTTACCCGCTCTTTGATTGTCTGTAGCCGGCGGCCGCTGGAGCTTTTTCCGCGTCTCTGCCGGGTTTATGATCGGTGGAGCTCTCCGCAGTGTGTGCAGTAAAGCTCCGCGCGTTGTTCTCGCCATGAAGCCGCAGGTTGTGTTCGTGTTGGGGGGACCCGGTGCCGGGAAAGGGACCCAATGCTCCAAAATCATCCAGGTAACAACACACACACACACATACATACATATATAATTTGTATATATACATTTATAATTTATAACTATACATATATAGTTTGTACACACATATAAATACTTTATTGCTTATAAAGAGGACATATAAATCACACACACACAACGTTATAGCGTTGCCCTTCTACATCGGTGACACGTTCCATAAGGGCGCGTTTCAAATCACTCCTCGTTTTGAACACTTCTACACTACATAGAAATCTAAAACGTCATTATCGCACCCTAACTAGTGCACTATGTGTTCCATAAACGTGCAATTTGGAACCCAGCCGTCAGACTTCCTGGTGGCCATCAATGTACCGTCGTTATTTAGTGTTTATTTTTCTTCTGATTACAGTGTTATTATGTTTGTTATACAGACATCAAATGGTTATTCACTTAACCTTACATTTGGATCCGGAAGCAATCATTTATTCTTTTTCTATAATGATTAAAACACACACACACACACACACACACACACACACACACGTTCATTTGACTTATCTGTGCACATTGAAGAACATGTTCATATTGGTCAGCTGATGCTGAGTTTTGACATGAATCTGATGACCAGGTTCATGTAGGCATCAAGGTTAAACCAAGGCGGTGCTACCGGCCTGTCCAGGCCCCCGAGTACAATCAGCATCGTCTCAGAGGTGGGGGCTTGACGATGAACTGAAGTACATCTGCGGACGATTTTGGTCTACGTGGCAGAGTAAACACACATGATTATAAAGGCTCGTTCATCCAAGCCGGGGGATTTAAACACACGCCCCGTTCACCAGCTCCTTATCTGAACTTTACCATCATTAAGCAATCACACTGTTTCTGTATGTGTGTGAACACTTGATTCAGGTCACCATGTCCTGCCGGTGTCTTTGGCCTAACATTGAAAAGTGCCCCGTGGGTAATTCGTCTTGCGTCACTCTTCTATGTCTTTGACTTATTAATTAATTTCCCTCGATTTAATGGAGCTGTTTCGTCTTCCGCTGCCGGGGTTCCTGGGTGGTGTGGAGTCTGAAGAGGGTATATAGATGCTCCTGGTCGATCGCTTCTTTTAGCCCTGGTGCTTTGCGTACTCACTCAGTCTGGCCTTATTTCCACTCGGCAGACTCGGCGGCCAGTTATTTTACATTTACATTTGCATTCTCAGCATTTAGCAGACGCCTTTATCCAAAGACTCCTAGTGCGGTTACGGTGTACAGTCTGAGCAGTGAGGGTAAAGGGTCTCGCTCAAAGGCCGACAGCGGCAACCTCGCAACGGTGAGGTTTTTGTAGTACTATACCCTTACCACCAGGCTGCTGGCTAGGGTAGAGTACTTTTTAGTTTTAAATCAATGATTTCTGTCGGCCTCTTCCAGCACTACAGCTACACTCACCTCTCGGCCGGGGACCTGTTGAGGGAGGAGCGCGGCCGAAAGGAGTCCGAGTTCGGCCAGCTCATCGACAGCTACATCAAGGAGGGCAAGATCGTCCCGGTGGAGATCACCATCAACCTGCTGAAGAAGGTTCGTGAGTTTACTAACACTGGAACTTCCAGTCGGTCTGGAATTGAAGCCACGTCAGGACCCGCAGAACCTGTCTGTGTGGACCTGTGGGAATCCACACAGAGGGGGATCGAGCGGAAGAGTTTGTTCTTTACTGGTTTGCAGTGGGTGTGGCGAAAAAGCACTTGAGCTCAGTCATTAGGAGGCGTGTCAGGAGAATTTTGGCCACATAGTGAATGAGTTGACTCATTAACAGGCTGTAGAGTTGATGCTGTAGAGTCGCCCATTGCTCGGGAGTCCAGGCTTCGTGTTCCTTATCTCCGTAGACTGGATTGTCCGGGTGCTTTATCATTTCTGTGTTTTTTTCTGTGGCTTTGGTATTCTGGGGGCAAACATCCTATACTTTTATTATCCTATTGTTATTATATTATTACTGTATGGTCATACTGTATGGACACTCCTTCTAATTACAGCAGGACTGTGTATGGGTGTATATGGGGATTTTGGTGGGGATTTTGGTTGGGATTTTGGGGATGGCGCTTTTCAGTACCAACATAACGGTGCCCATGTACATAAAATAAGGTTCATAAAGATGCGGTTTGATGATGTCGGTAGGCAACCTTAAGGGTTTTTTGCCTTGTTGATCATTGCCAGACATCAGTGATGTTTAAAGCTCTGACCTCCAGGAATAGATGTCAGATCAGCATCATGGGCCTTCCCCAAGCTCAAGTACAGTCTCACAGGCGCTCTCTCGTCGTCTAGGCGATGGAGGAGACCATGAAGACGGACGAGAAGAAGTATCGCTTCCTCATCGACGGATTCCCTCGGAACGAAGACAACCTGCAAGGCTGGACCAAGGTCATGGACGACAAAGCCGACGTCAAGTTCGTCCTCTTCTTCGACTGCAGCAATGACGTGAGTGCTTCTGACCTCGCTGCTCCTGACAAAAGTTCACTCATCAAGTTTAGTAAAGGACGTTCAAGGGATTGATAGATTTACAAACACTGCACCTTATTGGGTCCCGCACCTTTTGGACAAATTTAACCCCCCAAAACTTGCAAACTCCACACAGAAAGGACCGAGATCGCCCCATCTGGGGATCGAACCCAGAACCTTCTCGCTGTGAGGCGACAGTGCTATACACTAAGCCACCGTGCCGAATGTAAGATCAGTGTGTTGAGTGACTTGGCGTGTGTTGCAGGTTTGCATCGATCGGTGTTTAGAGAGAGGGAAGAGCAGCGGGCGGACCGACGACAACAAAGAGAGCCTGGAGAAGAGGTGATTCTGATGGTTCTGACCTGACATCCAGTACCATGCAAAAGTCTTAGTCCCCCAGCCGAATCAATGAAGCTCATGTATCTCAGCAATAAGAGGTTTTACTCAATAAAGCGATTCACAGTACAAAGTAAGAGTTTCTTATTCTGAATAAAGTAGTTTAGTAAAAGTCACTACAGAATAAAGTCAGTAAAA
>JAYDZG010000036.1:962810-974247 GCA_034509265.1 Microcambeva bendego
GTACTCCGGTTTCCTCCCACGGTCCAAAGACATGCTACCAGGTTAATCGGAGACGCCGAATCGTCCTGTAGGTTCACCCAGCCGTGTAACTGGGAACGGCTGCACGCCGGTCCCAAGCCCGGATAAATAGGGAGGGTGGAGAAAGCAACGGCAAACTACTCCACTATCATTGCAGAAATACTTCATGGATCGATGATCCATCAAGGGACCGAGAGTCGACTGCGACTGATCGGATAATCGTCATCATATAACCATACTGGGTTCTCTCAATCAGCGCCGCGGTGGGTACTGGAGCCTATCTCAGCTTTTCGATGGGGGTGGTAGGGCACACATTAACACCCTGGATGGGGCCAGGGTCGATCCTCTTGCTGAGAGGGTCAACTGGTCCCCAAACATGAAGCTTTGGGTACATAACAGGAACAATGGTACAACAATACTGGTCTCATGCTTGATAAAACAAACTCAGTTTTGGGTTCCCGCTGCAATATTCTATAGCCAGTAGTGAACTGGGAGTTCCGGGATTCCATTAGACTCGCACTGGTCTGCGATTTCGGTGAATTAGCAGTCGATGTACAAGCGTGGACTTGATTAGTGAGCGAATCGATAAGGAAGCGACCGTTTGCTGCTGTGTGGAGAACTTTTCTCCTCATATTTACGACCGGGCCGCCGATCCTCTTCCTGGTCTATAACTCGCTCGGAATGATTTCCTGCTACCTGATCTCCGGACGCTGCAGAACCACGTTCCTTCTCTCTCCTCACGTCAGCTCAAGGACTTTAAGATTAAACCTTAAAGGTTGCACGCTGGGTCCAGTTAAGGTGGTGAATACACCCATCAGGCATAACATTATGAGCACCTTCCTAATATCGTGTTGGTACAGCTGGTCTGATGGATCGGAGCCGCACTAGACCCTGTCATGGTTCTATATGAGTTATATAGGATAAACTCCTTCCCAGTAGTACAAAGCACCAATTGATGTACTAAATATGATCTTAGTGTAGCACCATACCCTATTCTACCATTTTTGACTAGCACAAAATAAAATCCTACTAATTTAAATGATCCCCCCCCAGTAATGCAACCCACTACATTAACTTAAGCAGGAATCAAATCTCAGTTAAAAGTTGCGAGTGCGGAGGACGCGTTCTTCTCCCTCATCACGCCTCGCCAACAATAGAGACGTCTTAATTTAGATTCGCTTTTCTCTGAGGAAGCGAGAGGAAGATCCTGAGATCTCAGCCATAATGACTCATGAGTGATATAAAACCCCAGGTATTTCATGTGAAGAGAGACGATGGGCGAGGGGGGGAACACGAGAACGGAGCAGCAGCGAGAAGAATGAGTTCTAGTCCTGAGAAGAAAGGACGAGGGTGGGGTCAGGGATGTTTTTGGAGCAGGTTTCTTTCAGCATGAATCATCTCGCACCGCGTTCGCAGTTTGGATGTGTGGAGAACTCCCGGGTTGAGTTCTCAGACTGCGTGGTCGGACTTGTACGTCTCGGGGATTTGTCTTCTGCTTGAACTGTTCTTAGGTTGGAAATTAAATGATTGAAACAATCCTACACACACACACACACACACACACAAGAAAATAAAACACATTTACGTCTTTTGTAGGGTTCCTAAAATCCACCAGGTCAAATATGCCATGATTGATTATTGCTTCATTTCAGTCAAAAAATTTTCTTGATCACAATTGATCATAAAATTGAGACCAATCCATTGCAGGGCCTTGGTCTCCGCTCAGACAGAACCAATCAGAGGGACTGCTGTGGATTTGAACCCTGGATACCGAGGTAGTGGGCTGGAATCACCACTGCACCACATTAACACTGTGATGTGTCCGTCTGAGTTCTCTTTGGGACCAGACGTTTGCAGTGCCTCTAAAAACAAGGATAGTTTGACTTGCGCCCCATCCAGGGTGTTACTGTGTGCCTTGCCCGACCCTAATCAGGATAAAGGGTGAAAGAAAATGAACTGAACACATGAATTTAGCATGCAAAGCCTAACCGTCTCCTTTTATTCTGAGCAGCAGTGTCTGGATGATCAGACGCACCGGGCGCCGTGGTTTATGGTGTTATTTTCCAATTCACTTCGGATGATGACGGAGGACAAGTGTGGATGCTCGTTGCTCACGTCTTCTGTGTTTTCGAAAACACTCGGAGCGCTCACACCTGCCGGAGGTGCATCATTAGCAACACTTTATCTGTCACACCTCTCAACCCCCCAAACACTCTTTAACTCGGGCGGATGTGTAGGAATAAATATAGCACCACCTACAAGGTCAAACTGGATGCCAATTTACCCTGAAGTTAATGTAGAAACATATGCATCGTTACAGCAGTGAGAATGGCAAATGTGTAGAACTATAACATGTATAAAGATAAAATATTCAAGTATAAAATCGTATATATGAATCTACAGTGATGCCACCTGATGAGAGGTTACACTATGGATTCTTACATTTAGTTTGTCTTTCTTGTCCTTTATCGTTTCCCTTCCTTGCCTTTCTGGAAACCTACTGGGATTAAAAGCCTGCTTGACTGTGGACACTGTATTTTATGTTCTGGCAGCTTTTCATTCATAATAGATTTTACTCATTATTAGTCGACCATTAGAACAAATGTCTTTTGATCACCACGTGACATCAATTCCTGCTGTTTTCTTTTAATTTTTGTATTGTTAATGGAGAGGTGAGAAAAATATTAAGAATTGTTGGTCAGAAATCCAAACTCGGAAGACTTAAGTATAGAAATAAAGTTTAAAAGGCAAAACATAACAAAAAATGTGGCTGGGTAAAAAAAGAGAGCGGTGATCGAACCGATTCTTCAAAGAATCGAATACTTACGCTCGACTCACTGTGCTACACTCCAAGGGTAAAGTAAGAGGAATAAAATAAAGACTTAAAACTCTATTTATTGTATTATCTGATAACACAGATCGGCTTTGTGAACATAATTCGGAATAATAACCATGTACACTGATTAAACGCGATCAGTGATTCTCCAACAAAGAGTCGGTTCAGTTCTCTGATTCACTCGCCGGCGTTTAAACTTTACGTATATAAACGTTCCGCGATCATCCTTAATCTTATATTTAGTCTGATTCTTCTAAATTATTATAAATAGCGTCTTTATTGGGTTGGAATCGCTTCAAACCGGCTGCGTTAACGTAGAACAAAGACGCAGCAGTGATCCAGCATCACGCTCAAGCTCAGCACAGGTGAAGCTAATGAGTGCTAACGAGCTAATGAGAGCTAATTAGCACGTAGCCTGTAGGGAACTATTTATTTTTGAATTGCAAATCCCCGAACTGCACTTCAAATGGTAGAAAATACGAATCAGTTAAAGTCATCCACCGATCCTTGCCTCCTAAATAAAACTAACAAACTTATTTTTTTTTACGTGAACTAGTAGCAACGACATATTAGCTTTAACAAACTTTCATCTGCACATCCGTCTCCAACAGTGGATAATTACCCATACATTTCCCCAAAGATCCCACGATTGTACTTTAAAATTACTTTTTTTTTAATACAAACACAACAATTACAAAATGAATATTAGGGAGAATTCCAAGGTGCGGTGACATTGGTGATGTCCCACCCATGCAGGCTCACTGTACCATATTTGCTCTGCAAGGCACTAAAGAACTTTCTCCACTTTGGTTCTTCTATCTGCTAAATGGTGTTTCTTTGAGTTTATTTCTCACTCAGCTTCAAGCCAGAATCTAACTCAAGTCCGACTCTGAATGCCTCCATCCGACTTGACCTTTGGACCATGTATTTATCTAACACGGTTCTCAGAGAGCATTGTGGCGGCTTTGGATGCTGATGGCTGCCGTCTAGTTGTGCAGGCAACTTTTAGATTTGGACGTTTGATCGGTATCAATTTGGTTCCTTTAAGTGCTTTAGAAGAAACTATGATGGATGTACAGAATATTGATCAGAAGGTCGGCTTGGTGTATTTAAAAAGGAAGACAGACTTTCTGTCTTCATCCACCGTACAAAGAAGCAATGGAGTAGATCTCAGAACCACCGGTCACTGGTAGACACGGGTGTTACAGCGTACCAGTGGCATTATGGCCCTGTTCCATTAACATAGTTTCTTTTCTTATCATACTGGTAGAATGTAATGTATACTTTATGAACATTGTATGAGCCTCAGAGCTCGAAGTTTGACTCCTATCTTCAGACTCGGCCACAAACATAGGGTAAATGCAAATGAATACACTAACTTGCCCTGTGGTAATTGAATATGTGGGTATATAACTGCATGAATTATACACCCTTCCAGGCCAGGCTCTAGTCTACTAGTGTATCAGTAAAGAAACAATGAATAAAAGCACATCAGTAACTTCGGAATCAGTGGTGACTGGAAGAATGGGACTTGTAGTCCAATATTAATCTCAGTCCCGGGGCCATTTGTAACATATTGTAGTGGTATTATGTGCTGTATATTGATGTATAAATATTGTATGAGCCTCAGAGCTTGAGGTTTGATCCCTATCCTCAGCCTGTTAACATATCCAGAGTGTTTCTACCTTGCTTCCAGGCTAGGATCTAGTATCAGTTGAGAAACAATGAATGAATAAAATCACTTGATGGATGGATCTCTGAGTTTATAAGCGAGCGCATGGAAAAATCATCATAATTAGTAAGGATTTCTGATCCTGATTCAGCTGAAGTGAATAATTTATGGACCATCGTCGTTATCCTAAAGTGGCTTTGCTCGACAAACCCTTTCACAGAACCTGTCTCAGCTTCTTGGCCTAATGGCCCAGACAAAAGCAGTTTTGTACTCTTGGGTATGGGATGTGAGCCGGTGTCTAAAAGTGTCCTCGGGTTGGTTGTAGGACTTTTAAATGTCACATTTTCAGACACAAATTCTAATTATGGAGGTTAGTTGGAGCCACGCTGGTAAACCTTAACAGTCTCGATTTTTCTTTGTGGAAACTTGGTTCATTTGTAGGGAGAGGGACTAAATGCTGGACCTCAAATGAGTTCAATGTGGTTAGGGCTCAGGGCTACTGGAATTCCCACACACAGTCACACTGGAACAGGAAAGAGTCTTTTCTCATATAAGTGTCTACATATTTTTGACCATATATTGTATATATTATTTATTTAAATACTTTAAATCTGCTTACTTTACGAGTGTCCAGTGTTATCTTGGATAATGTTGACTCAAGCTAACTCAGCATGTTGACTCAGCATCCGTATGCATTTTGTCCCCTACACTGGGTAAGTTCATATGCGGATCAGCCCTGTGTACGTAGAGACACACCCTGATCAACGCCCTAGTGCAGGCACCATAGGTCAGCCATCAGGGTTATTAGCAACAGACCAATCGTTGTTCATGTGGCTGCTCAGCCCAGCCGGCTCGATAGATTCGAGATCCCAGGTCTGGTGTGCTAGCATGAGAAGGATGAAGTTCCTTCACCAACATTCTGTTCCACAGATACGGTCAGACTAAGAACACATTTATTTGAAATAAATCCATGTCGACACGACACAGACGGAACCAGGCAGGAGGTACGCGGGTAAACAAACTCCTGGCACGGACGCGACCCCCCGCTCCCCTCCGAGCCGCAGGAGCCTGATCAGCATCAGTGTTTACTCCGTCGGCTCTATTTTTAGCACCGCCGTGATTTATACCCCCCTCTGCCCCGCCCCGGCCCTCCTCGCCATCCCCGCGAGTGCTGCGTGTGCACGCATGGCCGAAGAAGGTTACGACCGAAGCGTTAAACCAGCGCTGTCCGATGGCACGTTCCACTTCCCGTCGAAACGAGCACAAACGATAAAAACCAAAGCGAATCGTCCGTCCTGTCTGAGCAGTAATTCATTCCAATCGGGTGTCACAGAGACTCTCTTCTGGAAGGAGATTGCTGGATGACTGCATGTGGCCAAAAGTATGTAGACACGCCATTTATATAACGTCATGGTCTGACATGTGTAGAGTGAAGAGACTCCTGTGGCCCGCAGAGCCTTTTGGGATAAACTGGAACCATGATCGCGAGCCAACAGTAGTGCCTGACTGGACGAAAGCTTTTTTTGAAGAAGACGCAAGATGAGGTGAAGTTGCAATGCAAAACTCCATGTTTATGTTTATGCCCAAAGCATTGGAGTCCAAAAACTTTTAGTCACGCAGTGTAAATTATTAATCGATATAATTTTACTAACACATGATGAAACCGAAGACCACAAGGGTGTAATACGCGTCCCCCATGTTGCTACTTGGTGCCCGCGTTGCCAGCTGTGCCAGATGGTAAATGGAAGACAGTGGCAGCCAGATGCGCATTGGTTCTATTCCGTTTAGGGTTACTGTGAGAGATCAGGCTTCAGTCGCAAACACCATCTATTATTTAAACCGAATTACAATGGACCAGCATTCATTCAGACACACAACAGAACACGAGAACATGATCCACCAAGTGAAACCATTCCCCAAACCGTTCTGCTTCTGTTTCACACCACAGAAAGTGCCGTCTATCTGGTGACTTCCATCCATCCAAACATAGCTGTTCCAATGAGCAGGTTCTCCTGATAATGTGTTCTATTCGGGTTCTGGTGAACTTCGGTTAAGATTCACGCATCGTTCGTTACCGGGCCGCGCAGCGAGGAATAAATCATTAGAGATCACTACAAAAGAAATGCAGCTTCTAATTCCGTCACACGTTGCATGTCATTGCTCCCCATCACCAGTAGGTGGGAGCATCTCGATTCTTCACACTGACATACCATCATTTCTGAGTCATATTTTTATTCTATTTTAAATCCGCACCGCCCCATCAGCCCGTCACTTTATATCTTATACGAAACCCGGTGACGGAGGGCGATATCAGCCAAAGTGTCTCAGCCAAAGCACTTTTATTGCTTTTGTAAGAATCTCTAATGATTTATTCTTTCCGTTGCCCCTCGCGTGATGACGTGCAGAAGGTGGATTGGCCGCGGTGACCTGGCTCTGGGACGCGTACACGATTATAATTCTAGTATATCTTTGTTTTCCAGCCGAGCCCCTCCCCCTGATGGACCTGTGCAGGAGGGCGGCGCGCCTGGCGCTGGGCCGGGAGCGGCTGCAGCAGATTGAGGCGCTGCCTCTACCTCAGTCCTTAAAGAACTATCTCCAGTACCAATGACTTGGGCCGCGCCGCGAACGCTCCCGGGGCGGAGCCTCCGCGCGCAGCGACGCCCACCACGCCACCAGGAGCGAATGTCTACACTGGGATGACACGAGGCTCCGGGAGCTCCAAGACTCGAACCTGAACTGAAGCGGTTTGTGCTTGTTTCGTTTGGGTCATTGATGGTGGACCGGGCCGTCTGCAGCGCCACCTGCTGGACGGTCGGAGTCTCTCCCCGAGGCTCTTTGGCCCTTTTCCACCGAGAGTACGGGTGCTTGTATTTCGGTACCATAATAAGCTGCTCAACCAGCTAACCCGAACGCTACAATGCTAATATTCTATTTGAACTCTATTAGTACATAGATGCGGTTTATACTACCAACTTAATATAAAGCTTTTGGTTCGCTTTAGCATTAGCAATGTAGCAATTTGCCCCAAACGTTATTCTGAAACTGGGCGTTAGCATTAGCATTAGCGGTGACGCTGCTGTGGAGTATGCAGCTTGGCATTCGTTAGCATTGCGATAGCGCTGCTACAATCCAACATCGTTAAGAAATAAAGCATCTAAAAGGATAATTATTAAACATCTGGCCGTTTCTTAGCATTAGCATGACTATTGCAGTACAGATTAAGTATAAACTAAAGTGTTCAGTATCACCATTAGCATTGGATCATGTAGACCTCGCAAACTCAAGGCTGCACCGTGCAACCACATGCTAACGTGCTAGCCGGTATGCAAAATGTCCAGACTTGCATTAGCATTAGCATTAGCACGTAGCTCCTGGTTAGACTGTGCAAGCCACCGCTGTAAATTCCAGACCTGTAGCGTTTTTGGAGCTGGATTATGCATTAGCGGTGTCGGTGGAAAAGGGCCGCCAGCTTCAAACGGGACGCTAACGGGAGCTCGACAACATTCCAGGAGGTCTCGGGAGGAGGCTCAGGAGGAGGGCCGTGGAGGAGGCTCGGGAGGAGACTTGTGAGGAGACTCGTGAGGAGACTCGAAAGAATCCGAATCGCTGTTTGTGTATCTGAATGTACGTGTGAAAGTTTATGTGATGATTTTATCGATGATCTTTATTTATCTGGGACTTCTTTTGTGTTTTTAACGTATACGGGCACCGACCACCTTGAGGAATCCTCCAGAATGCTGCTTTTATTATTATGATGATTATTATGATTATTATTATTGATGATGAGGCGGTAAAGTGAAAATAATGTTTTGAAATGTGAATAAAAACCAAGCGGATGCGAGCACAGAGTTCTTCTTGCTGTGGATCATGTTCATCAAGCTACCACCACCATACTTTACAGTTTTTTTTCTGCCTCTCCAGTCCCAGTCAGCATAAGCAGATTTTGTAGCCGCTCACCTGGCAAAGTTAAAATAGACAAAACAAAGATCCTCTGAGATCCACTAAGTTCGGGTAACATTTATTACCGCACAGAAAATATAAACAATTAGAGATAGCTACAAAAGCAATGGGATTGTTATTGTTATTGTTTCCTATAAGCACTAGGTGGGGCAGCGTTTCTTTATTATAGTAGTATAGTGTATTATATGAAACCAGTCCATGAAGCAAAAAAGGTTTTATAGTAGCTCCAGGCTTAACATAATTCTTCATCTGAAATCAGGGGTTATTTAATTGCATTTTCGAATCATATCCATGTATTTACTATTATTACCTCCCGCTGTGACGGCAGACACTTAATAACCGGCTTCATCGGTACATTGCTTCAGCGTGGACGTGGTTTGCAGATAGTCGTCCTGTTTCTGGGGTTTCTTCTCTACACACAGTCGCCGGTAGACTCTCAGTTCCTTGCCAGGAACGCTCGAGTGTTGGTGGAAGGTTGACAAAAGGTTGAGAAGAGAACCGAGAGCATCAAGAAAAACCCACACGGGCACAGGAACGAGGTTGTCCGTGTCCAACCAGACTGCAAAGAACGCCGAGGTTCGAAATGAGGTTTCCGAGACCCCGGAGCGATGCAACACCCACACTCGTCGCAACTCCAATAGTCCCAATAAAACCCAAACAAACAAGAGTGAACGTTTCCTTACCGCTATAACAATGTGTGAGACATCCTGACCGAGGTGTAGCCTGACCGGGGCCGGCCACCAGGGGGGTTTCTCAGTGCCATTCGTGACCTCACGACCTCCGTCATGTACGCAGGTGCATCCTGACCGGCGCGACTTCCTGCAGGCTCCGGAGAACATTCAGAACTCACCCACGGGATCCTCGACATCAGAAATGAGACGGTAGAAGTTCACACGTCGGGTTCCAGACCACATCAGAAGCGTCACTTCACTGTGAGAGAAAATGCGTCCTGTGTTTAGAAGTACTCCAGGAACCATGAAGATCTTAAGTCCACAAAACGAGTCTCTCATTTAAATACGACGGATAAGGGTGCCCGGGTGGCACAGAGAGATGTTCTGCAGAGATCCTGAACTCCTCGGGGTCGGTTGCCATCACTCAGTTGGGCATCAGCTATCGGGCATGACTGGCAGAGCCGGAAACAGACAATAACTGGCCACCGTGCCTGCTTGTGTGGGATGACCGGACGCCGTTAGGACCCTGATGAGCAGACACAGGCGTCACTGCAGGACGTCTGAAGAACCGTGAGCAGAGATCGGATAAATTAAAATCATTAATAATCATAAATAAATGATATAATAAATACTCATGTTAAAGAGTATTGGCACAACAATTACATTTATCTCATGTTAGATCTTATCTCACGATGTAAAGCTTGGTTGGTTGGTCTGTGAAGGTCTGGTGACCCGTACAGGGTGTTACTGTGTGCCTGCGCCCACTGAAAAGCTGATATAGGCTCCACCATGCACACGTGACCGAGACTGGATAAGCATTCGAGAAAGATGAGTGAGATTTCGAATGAAGCTCATTCCAAAGTAAACCCGATCCTCCTTTTACCTGTTTACAGATTATCTTTGATATTTCTTAACTACAAGCCCTCAGATGCTCAGGATCGACGTCGGCTCAGTCTCCGTTCGCCGGATGTTTAGGGAGCGTTGGCGCGAGCCTCCGTATAACTAAATAAAGAATGGAACGGCGATGCCGCCTGCTAATGCGGAATTTCCATTTGGGGCTCTGCCACGGCGGGTCACCGCTGGCGTTTTCGATCTTGCTAATGCAGAACAGAAATTCAATACAGAAGTACAGGCTGCCGCTCATATATTTATATATACGTATCCACTCTACACATAATGGCACAGTCTGGATGCCGTACACTTACCTCCGAGTGGCTTGTTTTATTGATTTCTGATGGGAAACAATGCAGCATCATCCGCCATGAACGTGTTCCAGCATCTTCAGTACCTGCTTCGTCTTCAACAGGGTCTTCAGGTATGACTGGACCACCAAGCGACAAGATAGCAGATAGGAACCCAGGTCCCCAAAAGTAGTGGTAATAATAATAATAATAATAATAATATACAGACATTTTATTTCATTTATTACGTTATTTTTGATTCTGGTAGCATCACAACCTACAGAAATGCTTGCTGACCGGCCGGCGCTCTCTTTGTGTTCAAAACACAACAAATGCTGGCAGGTTACTGCATGGACCACAATCAAGAGACATCAGAGCGGGTGCGATGTCCATTAAGCTGGTTTTTGTTGGTCAACAAACAGCCTTAATTGTGTTTTAATGCTGGTTCTACAAGCATGTTTTTGTTCAGCCATTTTTATTAGCATTTAGTTTAGACTTTTGTGTTTATTGTTGTATTTCGAGCACAAACCCACGTGCCGCAAGCAAAAGAGCTTGTGCCAAGCGTGCCACATCAAGACCACGAGCCCTTATGTGTGATGCTTTGACGAAGAACATCATGTGTATCACGTTATCTCCATGATTCAGAACCTCATAAACCTCATTAATCCCGCACCGGCGCGGGGAGTAGATCAGGGCACAGATTTATTTAGCTTTTCATGCTAAAGCCGGATTGTTTGGCTTCAGGCTCGGCTCGCGACGACTCGAGCTTGGTGATAAAAATGAATAGCTACATAAACTGTGGTCTGTGAATGCCCGCCAGGTACGTCACTGGCATGGTGGAAGAGATAGAAGATAAAACAAGAAGTGCCACAGCCTGGCAAGCAACACATTCAATTCAGAACTCTACTGCTATAAATATATATTATGATGATGATGATTATCTGTTCAGTCGCGGTCGACTCTCGGTCACTTGATGGATCATCGATCCATGAAGTATTTCAGCAATGATAGTGGAGTAGTTAGCCATTGCTTTCTCCACCCCTCCCTATTTATCCGGGCTTGGGACCGGCGTGCAGCTGTTCCCAGTTACACGGCTGAG
>JAYDZG010000036.1:1257285-1274522 GCA_034509265.1 Microcambeva bendego
TTATTATTATTATTATTGTTGTTGTTATTATTATTATTATTATTATTATTATTATTATTATTATTATTATTATTATTGTGATTATTATTGTGATGATTATTATTGTTGTGATTATTATTATTATTATTATTATCATAGCTATTATTATTATTATCATTGCTATTGTTATTATTATTATTATTATTATTATTATTATTATTATTATTATCATAGCTATTATTATTATTATTATTATCATTGCTATTGTTGTTGCTGTTTATATTATTTATTATTAATTAAATACAATTATTTATTTTGAATATTTATTTTTAATATTGTCATTATTAATAATATAACTGATTACTATTAGTAATTTAATTCTCATTAATTCCATGCAAAACCATAATTAGATTTTTCTTTACAGACCACTGTAAAATTCCTCCACTGTAAATGGTTCAAGGTGCTAATCAGACGTCATTCTAGCGCCTGCAGACCACTGAAGAAAACCCAACCCTCTGGGGCTGAGATCTCCAATCTCCCCCTGTACCCCCCCTGTACCCCCCGTCCCCCCGTCCCCCACACCATTTTTTTCCTCCAGATCTTTTTAATTGAATGTGGTCCCAGGCACCCAGGATGGAAAAGACACTCTCTTTTCAGGGCGAGCGCCGTTGCATCCAATTACAGATGGGGAGACGAGGGGGGTGGGCTGGCTGAAGCCCGGGAAGAGTTTACGACCCTTTCTACACATCTGGGATGAAAAGTGGTGCGTGTTTTACCAGCTCTGGTGGCTGAGAAGGTGGCTCGACGAGCCAGACTGACTGGGCGCCTTAGCGTCGCTGAAGCTCGTTAATGAGATGCAAATGAGATGCGACGATGCTGTTTCAACACTGCGGGGTGTGATGAGAAATTCCCCGATTTTTAACACACACACAAACACACACACACACAAAGGAAAGCCCCCCATAAGTGTACCGTTGGAAGATGTCCGTAGGTACGAGTCGTCTGGGTGAGACAGCCAAATTTAGCCCTTTAGTTTCGTCCGTGTTGTTTTGTGCTTGAGCTAAAATCACACAGATTATGCAAAAACACTGTAAATTAATGAAACAATATTTAAAAATTCCTTGTACTTTTCAGCAGCTCGCTTCTTAAAGCGATGTCTGACCGGGTCACTCCACAGGAAGTCGGACTTGGCGGATAGCTCGTTAGCCGTGGGTTAATTAGCATCTCTAACAGGCTTTCCAAAGGGAGGGGCTTCATTAATTACAGATTAAACATGCCTTGATCTGCTGGCTGTCGTCTGGTGGATTTATTAACACGCTATAGCTTTAATTGTTCCTGGCTCAGGTCAAGCCTCAGTCTCTTCCTCCACGGGCAGACGTCTCTGAGGTTGATCACTTCCACCTGCACCTATGGTATCTTCAAAGGGACTCTAAATGATGTAATAATTAAGATTAAGACGTTTTTGCAGCATTACCAAACATCTGAGGTAATGTGAAATAGGTTGAATACCCAACATTTACAAAGTATTTTGTAAGACGTGTTTGTGCCTCCAAACCCAGAGCCTTTGGCTACCTGTGCTCTTCACCAGCCTCGACTTCATAATGACGTGAATGTCATGAAGTCAGAAATAAGATTAGAGAGTTTTGAGTCTCGAAGCTTCATTCAGTCCTGCCAAGTTTCTGCCTTGTACGTAGTTCCTTCAAGTTCCCTTCCCAAACCCTCAGTACCGACCTATAGATCTCTATATTGCTCCTTCTGATTTATCAGTCAAGTCAGTGTACTGCTCCAGAGTCTAACATTGTGTGCTATAGACTGCACTGTACATTTTATTAAATCCAGACACTGTTAACCTTTGAGCATTTTGATCGTAGGGTTTGTGTACAGCTGTAAGTCGGTAAGGTTCTCGAATGTTTCTGAGGCAGTTTGGAACCTGGTAGTATGCCTCGAAATAGAATTAAACATTGTATTCCCCCTCCTACACTTCACTGCTCTAGCAGGGCTAAAACCAAAGAGCTGTATTTCTCCAAAGTTGGCATCCTATGATGGGACCACAATAGCATTTCTTCTTCACAGGATGATTATTTTTTTCCAGTTCTTGTGCACACAGATTGCAACACTGTGCACAGATGTGCACGTTTTGCAGCTGTTAGAAAAGGGTGTGGCTGAAATAGCCAAACAGTAAAACAATAGATGCCTAAACGTCTTAACAACAAGCCATTTTTTTTGCGTGCTCATCCAGTTCCAGCTTGGGTTTCTTTTGGGTGCCTTGGATTCCCGATGCCGTTTGCAGAAGGTGGATCGAGTGCTGTCGATTCCCTGTTCTTTTTTGTCTTGTATGCAGTGTGTATAGGTCAAGGGTAAAGGTAAATCTGTCTATTAATTATGCTCTCTGTGGAAGATGGAAGGATCTATTAATCTTTCTCCAGGCATCACACCCGGTATCCGTTCACCAGCCAATTCACAGAAGCCACTCCAACTAATAGAATCTCTTAAGACAGAGGTGGAGACCAGGGTACCCTGGGTACATCTTTTAGAGGGTGTAAAGAAATGACACATCTCTCTCGTCTCCTGAAACGAGAATCGAACCTCGGTTCGCAGGACCCTACAGCTAAGCTGCACTCATGACATCTTTCATCCTCAAACACGTTCTTCTCACTGACTTGCTTCCCTGTCTGGGTCTCAGGGTGCCTTGAGAAATGCCGTTCGCCGGGAACAAGCCGATTTGGACGCCGGCCACCGACAAAACGTGTCCTGCCAGAGCAGGACTCATAAAACGAGACATTTAAATTCTCCTGAGGTTACGTATTAGGCATAAACGAACGACTCCAGTCCACGGTAATCACTTCCATGGGCCCAGCTTGCATTAGAAGATTCGGTGAGGTCATGGAGTGTGCTGTGCGTCTGCTGAGCACCGGGCATCTCTGCAAATGTGACCACAATGAGTCAGGACGAGGCAGCGACTAAGTAGATAGATAGACAGACAGACAGACAGACAGACAGACAGACAGACAGAGAGCTAGACAGATTGCTGGAGTTGGGGGAAGAGGCGCAGGACAGAAAGGGAAGAAAATAAACCGAGTGGAAGGAGAACGAGGGGGAAACAAGGGTTAGTGTGTGTGTGTGTGTGTGTGTGTGTGTGAGGGGGGTGTACAAAAGTGTGTGTGTTAAAGAGGCCAGGCCGAGATTATAAAGCAAAGCCGGACCCAAACAGAGATATTTTTGACTGTAAGGTACAAGAGGCCCTTCAGCTTTAGAATTGACATATTTAACTTGTATGGCTCCCACTTGCAGTGTGATATTCTTAACTCTGTGGCATTAAACTGCTGGGGCACCATCTAGCTGACATAATTGGCAGTGCCCTTAGTGCGAGATGATCGAACTATGTTGGCTGTATCTTTAATCGTCATGTAAGGCAGACATAGAGGCGCCTGTGCAGAGTGCATGGGTGAAAAAGGGTTCAGCTAAGGGCTGCACATACTGACTACACAGGATTTTTTATCTCAGGTATAACATAATGGTGTTGTAGCCGCTCTGTAATGGACTAAAAATGTAAAAGTGAAATAAAATATCGCATTTAACCAGCTAAAAGGAGCTAAATGGGAATGTGTAGGTGCTTCCTTTGGTCAAATCATCGGAAATAATGACACTATTTGAAACGACAGTCAACAGTAGTCCTCCTACCAATCTCCCTCATAATTAAAAGTCACCTTCAAGCCAGAGGCTTTTGCTATAGCTGTTGATGTTTGAAAGCTGTGTGCTGATTGGCCATGTGGGACGTTATATGAACAGATCTAATGTTAATCATTTTTATGCTCGTAGTAAATCTCGCCCCAACGCCGACTGGTGTTTTTCATAACCGAGGTTAAAACTTGGTGGTTTAAAGAAAGAAAAAACTGCTTAAATCTTCCTGCTGTTCGGCTTTTGTCGGGGGTGATCCAGGCCTACAGGGATATATTGTTAACAGTAGTGCCCTGGGCCAGCCCACAGAGCCTCTCGTGTCTCTGCACGAGGCCTCTGTGATGCCCCCCGCCCCCATTCCTTTACATACACACACATACACAGCATGTGTACAAACTGGAGACACAGGGAGGTACAAAGGGCGGGGGCTTCTTGCTTAAGTCTTCGGGCGATGCATTGCTTCCATTATTCTTCTACGACCTGAAAAACCTCGTCGGCTGGTTTCAAGGTGCCCACATGTCCCGATAGCTCTGAAAAGTCGACTCACTCGCGAATGCCGCGGTAAGATGTTGGGGCACGACAAGCCGCAGCTTCATAGACTCTTCATAGAAGTTAGGACTGTCCGGAAGCCATGGAATCCCAGTTTTCACTGTCTTCTACCTTCCTCTTTTAAAATCTCCCGTCGAAGTTCACTTGCGGGCCCGAATTTGATCCATCGATGAGCAGTACACTAACCTAAAGACGGCACTAGCGCTATTTCACCCACCGTAAAACCTCATTCGGCGAATCACCGCTATTGACTTCGGACCTGAGACATCTCTCTAGCCCTTGTTCTGACGTTCTCAACGGCTAACCAAATCTCGCCGCGCTTTCATGCAAATTGATAATGTCTCGGTTTGCCGAGTCAAACAGTCGTGCATTAAGAGTGTGCCTCGTATTAAGAGGCGCACTCTCAGTGGAATGTGGAGGGGAGGGAGGCCATTGAGAAGAAAAGTGAGCCGCCTCTATAGAGAGTAATAGAGTAGGTAAACCAGATTGTTTGCTCTTAGACATTGGCAGCGTTAACCTCAGATGTAAACCGCTGGCTGGCCTGTTTAAAGATGCCTGACGTTCAGAATAAGTTGAGAGCATGCTTGTCATGCCACTATTACTTCAACAAAATTAAACCATTTTCTGTGCTTGTCAATGTTTAATTGTGCCAAATCCTTCGAAACTGATTGAAAACTACAAACAATAAAACCTCGTGTTATTAGAAAGTCTAGAGCCCCAAATCAGAGTTGGGATGGTATGGAAAATGCAAATAAACTAAAAACACGGTGCTCCTTATATTTACTTTGACTTTTATTTGATTGCACACAGTTTGAACCTGAGATGTGTTACGGTTTCGTCTGCTCAATTTCATTTCATTTATAAGTAAACAGGGTCGATCAGGGGTCGTAATGAGGTGAAAAGGTAAATAACGATTACCACTTTACTAAACACTTAACTAAGAACATTGTTCTCTTTACCAGGGACGTAAAGAAAACCCAAACTATCCCCTCATATTAATAGAAAATGTATCAAAATTGATGTATGTTAACAAAAAAACACCAACAACATTATGTAATGAGTTAAAATCTAATAAAAAAGTGGTATCACTGCCCACAATTAAGTGAGTTCGACATGATAAACATTATATATAACAAGCAATAATTACTTTTAGTGCTTTATTTTTCAGTTCAATTCAGACAATTTTGTTGTAAAGATGTCAGGTTCCCGTCACACGTATCAGGAGCAGCACTGTTGGCACAGCAGTCTCATCTGAGTTAGTTAGTTTGTGCTGGAAACCCCTCAAAGTTTGGTTAAACTTTTACTATTTTGCTGAACAGAAAGGTCATGGAATCAGATTAAAGTGGACCCCAATAATAATGCTCTTTGCACAGCATTCAAAGACCCCACCCACATAGTCTGGTCACCCCACCCGGCAGACACGGTGGCCCATTAATGTCTGCAGGTACTGCCAATGTTGCCCACTCGTTAGTAATCTCGTCGCTGGTGTGCTAGCGGATTTACTGGACCTCCGGGGTGCCTTTTCTCGGCTGTTTTTGAATGCACTTTTCATTCAATCGAAGAAATATAACATTAATAGGAATAATCACATGCACGGCCTTTCCGAGCAATTAAGAACGTTCAACTTTAGATGGAAAGATGGAAAGCACCACGGGAAAGCAAAAGCATCTCACATCTCGACCGTGTTAATCTGAGATAAAGCCCTGACTGATCTGACTAAAGATTTGCTGTACTTGCTGTATGCATACGGTGGCAGTCCTATTAGCTCAGCGAGCAATAATGAGATTTAGCTCAATTAGTAGTCATTATGAGGTGTAAAGTGAGAGAGAAAGAGCTGACGAGAGAACGGGAGAGGGAGAGAGTAAACTCCTGGTAAATCCAGCGTGTTTTCATCCAAAGTTGCAAATTTTACAGGCACCCTGAACTCAAAACATGATTTTTTAATTAGCCAACACGTTTAAGGGTTATTGAAAATATGGAAAAAGCTTCATCTGTCAAATTAGCACAGCATCCCAGTTCCATTTGAGCATTCAGAACTCATACAGTGTTGTTCTAAAGCTGGACAAACCCCAGACTTACTGTAAGAACCCCACATTGGTCGGTCTACAGATGTGCCTGTATGCATCAGACAGAGAGGGCATCACAGATTTTCTCAAAGCGGTACAGGACCAGTGCTCTTGTGCACTGCCTGCAGTCCAGATTTGTCTTCTATTGAAATGTACGGTGCATCATAAAGACCAAATGTTGAGCAGAAGTAGTCCTGCATAAAGAAATTGTAATGAATTGGAAAATAGTGAAGGTGATGTACGGCGGTGCTAAACACGCCTCTGTCTTAACTTTCTTTGTCTTGCAGGGATCAAATTTTAAATTTACTCCTAAATTTTACAACATACAATCAGGTTGGTCTGTGAAATATTCTCTTTTACCACCCACGGAGCAATGGGTCTAGTTTTTACTACCGGGATAATGCATCTGCACTATTAAAAACGCTCTCGCTCCCTTGAGCATCCAGCAAGAAATGCCTTTACAAATTGATTTATGTATTACCAACCTTGCTGGTGGCCTCTGAACCATCCATTAAGATACCACATGCTGCAATCGCTCTGCTGAGAGACTGGAAGGGAAAACCATCTTACTAATTTAGTGGAAGATTAGCCGGTCAATTCAAATCCGGGATGGTGCTACTCTGAATGACAACTATGACGGATCTTGAGACGGTGGCGCACGTCATCAGAACTCGAGGTTCCTCAGCAAACTATTAACCTCTGGATCAAGCAGACGTAATTTAGCTGTTTCTCTTGATGCTGCAAATCACCAGCACTAACGTACAGTAGATTACAAGTTAGATCTGCGTACAAATGGCTCTTAATTCTTTAAGACGGCGTGGACTGATTAAGTGATACTTCACACAAGGTTACAGTTAATACTAGGATGTTACGTAGAGTTTTCGAACATCAGTCCTCCTAATATCAGTCATAGCCAAATTCCATTCACTATCCGAGTCTCCCTATCAGGCCAGATAAGCGCTGATAGATTTCTTCAGACATGCTTGGAGCAGAACACTAACTCTTCATGTCTGCAACGGTGCTTTAATTGACAGACTCAATCTATTATGCTCTATATGACTCCAAGCCAATGCTGGGTTGTACAGTAGGCAGAATTTGTGAAGTCAAAGCAACAACTTGTGGCATGCGGCTGAACCAGGGAAGGCAAAAAAAAGTGATGAAAATGTATTGAATATGGAATGGATGTAAGTTTCTTGGATGAACCGGGATCCAGGTGACAAATGGTAGTGAAGAAGGGCCCAGGGACTGGATAAAATGGTGCAGGAGTGGGACTCAAAAGTGACTCCCACCCTTCTGTAACTTATGCTCTTGACATGTTTTCCCCATGCCAGTGTGATTGTCAGATAAAGCACTCGTGCTCTTATCATGAAGAAAATCTAGAAGAAATGGTTAGAAGAACAAATGAAATAGAGGATGAACCATCTATGGCCTCATACTCCTGTGACACTAAAATACTTCCAAAGCTCAGGTGACACAGTGGTAAAAACACGCTAGCACACCAGAGCTGAGATTTCAAACCTCAGGTCTGCCGTCCGGGAGGCAGGGTGTCTACACAAACAACGTCTGGTCTGTCGTTTATATTGATGCAGAGTTGAGGGAGAATTGATCGATCAGGGTGTGCCTGTCCATGCACAAAGCTGATTCCACCTAGTGCAGGTGAAAAGACGGTCGGTACTGCACTTGTGTCGGAGGGGCTTGTGTCAGTTGTGGTGCTCCTCAGTCACCGGTGATGGGGGTAGCAGAATAAAGGAGAGGAGAAAAAAAGGAAAAAGACAAGTAAAGAGTTTTGCTTTATTGCTGGTCTTGGTTTCTACCGCCGAGAAAGAAGTCTTAGCTCAGGTATCATCTTCTCATCCTCATAAGGTGTTTATCAAGGCCCGGTAGGAGCTTATAATGGGCCAAATGTTGTGGTGTATCTACTGAAATGTGACTGGGAAGCAAGGGTTGGTTTAATATTGGTTTCTCTAGGTTGGAATTTAACATCGAATGCTTTCTGGTCTACGTAAGTAGCACAATGCTTGGTCTCTTCTACAGCTCCATTATCAATTCTTACATCCTTTCATAACCCCGTCATGACCGGCCGCAGTAAAATCCCCTTTATTATGTCACCTCTTAGGTATCTTCTATAGGCATCCTTGAGGAGTGTTTCCTTCCTGCTGTCAGACTCCACTTACTATTTGCAGGCTTGGAAAGGATCTCTGAGCTCATGTTCCCCGTAAATAGGTCTGGATGAAATAAAAATCGATTTGAATTGAACCGAGCCGATTCCGACCTCACGGTGAAGCTTCCAAATCTGTTGTGGATAGGTTTTAAAAGTGCAGTCTAGGTTTGGGAGAATTTCTCTTATTGGGGTGATGAAGAAAGCAAAACAGATAGGATCTGGATGTTTATTAAGTTTATTTGCGAAGCAACTTTGCATCTCAGTTCTGCTACAAGCCAGGAAGCCAGATTGTACATACAAAGACAAGGGTCACATAGAGCTTAACTTGTCTCTCTATCTTCTCATGTGTCTCAGAGGAATACTAGTCTTTTTTTGGTTTGAGAAAATACTTGAGAAATCTTAATTCTACAGAAAACGTTTACATTTTTACAGTATTTAAGCTGGATCATGCCTAGCCATACGCGACAAACTAAACCTAACCCAGTTTTGAACTTCAACAAGTTTTGGGAATGTATTAATATGCCAGGTCCTAAACATTACCGCACCCACTCAACATTACTGATACTATCGTGACTTCATTAATTAAAGCACAGTCGTCTTCAATAATCTACAGCCGCAAGACAGTCGACAGGGTATTGACATCCAGGAGCCATTCATATCGCACATACTGTATATAGACATCCAGTGATGTGAAAAGAGTTCTGCTTTACTCTTCCTGCCTTT
Organism: Microcambeva bendego; assembly: GCA_034509265.1. Taxonomy (NCBI): domain Eukaryota; kingdom Metazoa; phylum Chordata; class Actinopteri; order Siluriformes; family Trichomycteridae; genus Microcambeva; species Microcambeva bendego. Next base: position 1,266,442 of record JAYDZG010000036.1, read on the forward strand.
TTGTCCGTCGAGAACAAAGCATCACGCGCAGGTATTTACGAATTCAAATTTGTCTCCTGTGAGAGTGGCACCTCCTCCATGCTTGTTTTTGTTTAAAGCAGCTTACTTTGTTTATAGAGGGTAAACAGCAAGAAAGAGAAGTTCACACAAGGTTCAGCCGGAGCTAAACTACAGGGCATGGCGGCGATGCTACGGCCTAAACCATCGTCTCCGCAACTGACCGGCGTCCCCATGCCAACCGGGATTGCATTAGTGCTGTAATCCATTTTTGCAGATGCAGAGTGGGCATCTGCAGATGATGTGCTGGGAGACGGACAGTAGCACCGTCTCATGTTTTCAGCAGATTTGGATTTCACTGCTCATTTCACTGCAAGGCCAAACAAATGTTTCATTGAAGAAGCTCTGGTTTGCTTTAAACGCGACGCGTGCGGCATCGTGGATGGAAATCAGCTGATGGGATGCTAGATGTGCCTAAAACGTTTCGGCTCATTTCTTTAGGCTTCCAACTTCGATGAAATATATGTAGAGCATCGTAGGCTACGTAGATTTGAAATAATTTAACCAGGAAGTACTGCTGAAGGAACAATTTTCCTTAAAGGTTTTATATCGTGCGTAGATGTTTCACTAGAGCTGAATCCCCCGTGGACATTTAGGGTGTCTCTAACGTAACAAACTGTATGATATGATTACATATATCATCATTAAAATGAATGGAATTGATAAAGATATTGATACCTAAAGCTGTACATTTTACAATTTAAGCAATAGTGGATTAAGGGCCTTGCTCAAAGGGCCCAACAGTGTCTACCCTTCCACCTTCTAATTGTTAGTCCAGTTCCTTAAGCACTACACTACAACTGCCCTGTGGAGTGCCCAATTTGCATGCTTAAGATTTTTTTTAAAATAAATTTAGTATTAGTATTTACATACTGTACATTATGCCACAAGATCGTGTGTATTAAAATGCAGCATCGACATCTACTTTGATCAGCAAACTGCTGCATAGTAAAATATGATGAACTACTCCACAGAACATGTTTTTCAATGCTCAAGAATCAAGATTTGTGTTTATACTCCAGGATTTTTCAACCAAGACACACTACCACGAGGAAAGCTCTCCTTAATAACAAATCCCCCCCATTTATGGGGAGCTTGATAATTAGCTCATGAGCTTAATGGTGTGACACGTTTGATAAATATGATCGGGAAAATTGAGATGGGTAGTTACTATGTTCTATGTGTATGCATTCAATCGCATGAGCTTCACCAACATGTTGGCACAAATAAAGCAAATCGCTCAAAACTTAAAGCAACTACAGAGTTGCAGGAGCTACGGGGAACCAGTTATCATTAAATTAAAAGGAGGAAATTCAATTTGTGATAAATAAAATCACACATACACATACATACAAAATACCTCAGTGATCAGATAGCTGACCTGTTGTTGTTATCATTAAGAAGTCCTGAAAAGATTTTTAACTTTGGACAGCTAGAGCATCAAGTATCATAGCATTTTTTAAAACCAAGACTTGCATTAAAGTAAGAATTAATATAAGACTTTATCTTAACATGCATGGTTGTACGATGTTGCGTTTTCCATACACAAACAGATCATCAGAATTTTCTAGACATCGATACTCAGTTTTACTCACAAAGGGCCATTGTGGTAGTAGGTTTTGAGAACATTTAGGCAGAAGCTACACCGTGACCTTCAATAACTGCAGTCTGACCCAGACCTGTAAGATCAAAGACTCTTTTCTAAGACCTCTTACCAGTTCAGGAACAGGAGTTATAGGCTATTGAACATGCCGTGCAAGAAATCTGACGCAAATCAGTCGAGGCTCACTTGAGTACGGACACGCCGAGCACAACCTTAGCTGTAATATAAATATATGTCCTTTTTTTTTTTTTGCTACTGTAATGACTCTGCAGGTCCCTCGAGAAAGAGGAAATGCTAATCTTGCAAGTAGAAGTCGATCTAATGTGAATAATTAATGATACGTCTTTGACACGCATCGCTTGAATGGGAATCTCAATATACCTGTCACGTGAAGAAATGATATTGTGCAAGCGTTATGTAGAAAACATGCAAATGAACTTAAAAACAGAAAAACAGGAAGGGATTTGGGCCACCCTTTGTCTGCAGAACAGCTTAAATTCTCTTTAGAATGCTGTCATACAAGTCCTAAACGTCTCGAGGTAGGATGTTGAGCCATTCTGCGCAAAGTACATCATTTAGTTATTTAAGGGATGAAGGAGGTGGAAATGTCACCCCATAATCGAATCGCATCCATTCTCATCGAAAGTGTGTTTGTGTTTGTGTCCTCTAATTGGCAAAGCATTGGAAATCGCTGGGAGTGTTTTTAAAAGCCATATTTGTAGGATTTTTGCAGCATTGAAGTGGGCACTATTGTCCCACGATAAGGAAGAATCAGAAAAAAAGTGTTGACTCTTGTACAAGTGGCTGTTGAGTGATTGTCCAAAGTTATCACTGAACCTGATGATTTCCATATGTCATTATAATCATTGTAATCATAATGTGGCTGAATTGTTAGCATACCACTATTAGAAACCCCAATATACATTTCTTAAGTTGCCCAGACAGAGCGAGTATACTCGAATGTAACTTTTCATACTTCTTACTTCGCCTTCAGTCCTGCCAATGGTCTGGAGGTCACTAGTTTGAGACCCGACAATGCCATGAGCCGTTTAAAGACCGGTTGGCCTTGCTCTGTCCGTATTACTTGTGTCTGAACGCTCTTGTGTACGGATGCGGGCGGTCGGGACCCTTTTCCGAGGCGTGTTAATTTGCACAATGACAATCTGCACCTCGCAGAGAAAGCAGTAGCCGTTCGGACGTCTTGGAGACACTAACGTCAGACCCAGCCAGTTGAATGGTACCTAAAGAAGTGCTGAATTGAGAATGAATGGGATAAACAAAACAATATATAAATAAGTTTACTTCAATGAGCTTATATGTTGGGCCGAGCGGTTATGGATAAGCGCACGATCCAATAACTTTTTTTTTTTTTGTTGGTATTTTCACGTGTGCTGAGCTCGAATGCACAATCTTTACGCATTTCTCTCGATTAAAGTTAATATTCGATGCTTTTTGAGGCGAAATCTTACTTTTCTAAGTTGAAATACACTCATTGCTTATTCCCACGGAGGGAGGGCGAGCCGCTGACTCGAACAGCTGCTTCATGACCCAAAAAACTGTCAGTCTTTCCTTGGAATAAATTGTGGAGCGTTCCATTTGGATTGCGGGGGGGGACGTGAAAGACTCGGTGCACACGTACGGCCGGCACGAAGAAGCATTTTTCGACATTCGTGCACGGCGTGTTATAACACACACCGTAGCGTGAACACGGCGTGTTTTTATCCGCGTTTGGCGTGGCACAGAAGTATAAAAACACGCGTGGTGAAACGGAGCACCCCTGCAGATCCGGGCTCGCTTGTGAGCGGCCCAGTAGTAGAATCAATTCAGCAAATGGGGAGCTTGAAACGGTCCGGCCGCTTCTGAGGTGAGTTTGGAGAGAAACGAGTCTTAGTCGTGGCTCCGCCGTCGTGTTTCTCTCGCCGAGTGTTGAAAACTCGACGACACGTTGTCGTATCTTCGCAATTGCGTTGTTTTACAGGTAAAGTAAAGACGTCCGCGTGGCGACTAAAACCTTAAGACGCCTCGTTTGTTCGGTTTAACGGACTGTTTCGCGGCGGCCGTCAGAATCGCGTGTCGCGTGCTGGGCTCGCGACGTCTTAAATATAAACACTCGCATCTTATCAGTGTACTGGTGTTGATCACCTACCTTGACTACCAAGGCTTCACACGGAGTTAGGTACGTGGTCTTACTGCCCCCTAGGTGTAAGAGTAATGCGTTACTACTCCATGTGAGGCTCTTTGTACCGGTCAGTTCACATGGACCACAGTATGACCACCGATGGTCAGTCTGACTTGTTTATCCATTTTCATGGTTGGTACTCCTACGAGCCCACTGGTCCCGTCATGTCACTCATACACCTGTCAAACTGGGCAAGCGGTGAACATCACGCGGTCACTTGGATGAACCACAAACCACCCAGTGGTCCGACCTTGCAGTTTTTATCACTGAGCTCAGTTTGCCAGCTACATGTGCCAATAAATGCAAAATACTACCAAATACTACCAAAATACTAGACCAAAGCTATCCAGTATCCCAGGTAGACCAATCTTCCTCTTCCTGGGTTGTGAAGACAAAGCTACACCTGGTGTGCAATTAAAAAGTTAACATGGTGTCACAGCTTCTAGACTTCTCAGGGTACCTCACACCCATGGCAAAAAGGGACTCGGTTACGTACACATCGTCCAGGTTCTCACAGGTTTGTACCACTGAGAAGGAACACTTTTGAATAGTGAACCAATCTCACCAGTAAAATTCACACCAAGATGCAGTGTGGTGTGACTAGCAGTGTATCTGTCACATTAATGGTGCTGTGGTTTTGAAGACCTTCAGGTCTAGTACCGGCGGAACTATCCAAACAACCACATCCTGTGGTCTGAAACTGGAAGAGCTGAATTTGAACATGACGGGGCAGGTAGTGCTGGTGCCACACAGCTTGTTGTCTTTGGGGTAGTTAAAGTTCACCTTGGTGTCACGGTAGGCTCACATCACCAGGAGCTCCAGTTTCCTCCAACAGTCCCGAAATGTGCAGTAAATTGGAGTCACCGAATTGCCCTGTAGGTACGTAAACGCTAGTATCCACAAACCAGCGCACCATAGTGCCGGTCCCAAGCCCAGATAAATAGGATGGGTTGTATCAGGAAGGGCATCCGGCATTAAAAAGCTATGCCTGATCCATAATGCGGGTTAAGTCCTGCTGTGACGACACCTAACAGGATCAACTGAAACATTTATATTCATGTCGTGATCATAGTTTTTGTCAAGGTTACTCAAGTAAATACGTCACCCCGTATAGATCGTGCTCAAAAGAAGCAAAATGAAATGAATTTAGAGTTCACACACCTAACACCATGTCATCCGGCTGTCTGAGATGTAAAAACAGCAGGTGGTGGTGTGATCTGCTCAATAATGAAGGCTGGCATCAGTCAATGCTTGTTTTTTTCCTGATGGGTGTAGTGAACAGGGCACCTTGTCCTGGCAGACAGTTGAAGTGAAGTTGCTTAGCTCCCCCTGTGTGAAGACAGTGGTAACACACCCTCGAGACAACAAATGATCTTGCATGTGGTGACTGCTGACAAATTTGACTTTTTGAAGATTGGCATTGAATGTAATAAATAGTTCTTTATTCTTATTATTATAAATAGTTCTTATTGCATAAGAAGATGGTTCTTTTAGCCGTAGCCTAGTGGTTAAGGTACTGGATTAGTAATCACAAGGTCGCCGGTCCAAACCTCACCACTGCCAGCTTGCTGCTGTCGGGCCCTTGAGCAAGGCCCTTAACCCTCAATTTCTCAGACTGTATACTGTAACTGTAAGCCGCTTTGGATAAAGGCGTCCGCTAACTGCTGAAAATGTAAACCTTTGAGACACGAGACGTATAAATGATCAGTTTTCATATGAACGACTGGTTATTCTTCTGTGATTTAAAAAAAAAATAATAGAAATGATAAAATAGAAACAAGGAAGGAATGACTTGGGCGCAAGGCATACAATAACACCCTGGACTAAGTGCCAGTCCATTACACACACACACACACACACACACACACACACACCGATAATGAATTATCTTGGCTTGCATGTTTTTAAACTGGGGTAGGAAACCCACAGACATGAGGAGAACGTGGAAATGTTTTTCTGAGGCCGATCAAACACATTAAATGCCATCATGGCCGCATGTAGCATTTTTTCTTTCAAACAACTCTGGTGTTTTAAATTCAGCTTGTGTTGGAGAGCCCGTGGATAAGATGTAGAAAATAAGATGGCCGTTTCTATCTTTGTAACAGTCGAGTGTGTCATCTGAGGCATCTAGAAGCCATTATTTAGTTTTTTTCTCTTTTTTTTAACCAAGGTGCCTGGATTATGAGGAGCCTTGAAGGGTTAAACTCTTATCGTGGTTTGTAGGATCGAACTGGTTTTGTCCACGTTGTTTGGACACGTGTTTATTCTGAGGGTCATTTTAATTTTAGCAATGAGCCAAGTGGTTAAGCTCTCAAAAGGCTCCAGGGGTTCGAAATGAAATATAATCTTATAGATCATGGAGGCCGGAGAGTTTTAGGATTGCAGTTTTGTTTTGCTCTAATATACTAGTACTAGTGTTCCGATTTAAAATGTACACATTTATTTGGCTGCTCGTATTAGGGGTCTCCACATCGTATCATGGCCCGCATTATTGATCTAGGATGGTTTTTAATCCGAATACTCTTCCTGACACAATCCTCCTATTTATTCAGGCTTGGGACCGGCACTAATATTAACTGCTTTATGTCTCTTAGTGGCTAGGGTGGCGCCCAAGCAAGTTTCGACTCTCGGGGCTGGTGTACGAGCAGAAAATCCTGCTTGTGTGCAAAAAAATCCAAACCGATGGCAACATACTCGTTTATTAAAACGGCCTCCAATTTAATGAACAATTTTATTATTATAAGAATTTTAATATTTGAAATATCAATATTTTATGTGCATACACAAACATTTCTTTGGAGCAATAAATACATTCAATTCAAAAGTCTGAAGATTAAGGAGTTTACAATGGTAGAATTTCAAATAATGAAAATAAAAATTGTCATTTTAATGTAGGCAATTACTGGCAGTTCACCAACTTCATCTGACAAGCCTGCAAAATATAGTATCCGTTTTTGAAGTCAGTCACCAATAAGGAGTCCTACACAGCCTACAGAGGGCGGTAGAGGTCTGGTTCACTGTTCAGGCTCTCAGAACATGTGGGGGTCTTTCAGTTACTCCTCTAGAACAGCCAATCCAGCTCTAAAAGAACTCTGGAGAGTATGTCTTTTCTGAACAATTAGCATTCCTACAAATAATCCCGGTTCCTCCAACCCCCATCCAGTGAGTAGACGGGGATGGTGGTAGCCTAGTGGGTAGAGATTTGGACCATCAACTAAAGATTGGCGGTTCAAATCTTTGCTCTTGCATTAACCCTCACTGCTCCAGGGGTGCTGTATGATGGCGGACCCTGCACTCTGACCCCGGTTTCCAAAGCTGGGATATGCGAAGAAAGAATTTCATTGTACTGTACATCTGTATATGTGTAATGACAAATAAAGGCTATTCTTCTAGACTGGCTCCTCCAAATCCCAAACTGCCAGACCTGCCATATATTGGTGGACTGGAAATGACTTTTAAGGAGTGAGATATGCTTTCATGAGGACAGAGGAACTGTAGACAGGAGATAAACGTGGGTGTAGTGCACCAGTGTGTCATCCATTCTGCCGTGCGAGTCATCAAATCTCAGCAATGACCAAACCCCACTTCCGAGTTATCGGCTGCAAATGATGAGCAGAAAGTGTGTGAGACGGTACGTCATGCCGAGATGAGTTTTGGAAAGTAAAAACACTTGAGACGACGTCGATGTAAAGCTGTTCTAGAAGCGAAGTGTAAAATGAACTTCAATTCCAAGAGTAACAGAATCAAACTCATGAAGCTCTTGACGATGAACCTAAACTCACTCTCTGAACCGCTTATCCAATCAGGGTTGCAAGAAAGGGGGGGGGGTGATGCAGACTTTCAGCACTGGTGTGCTAGCGGAAAATCCTGCTGCTCCACCTGGGTATAACTGATGATTTTAGGGTTGTCACATTAAAATGCTAAAACCATAAAAAAAAAAAACAATCTAATGCTAAGATGCAAATGAGATCTCAGCTGTTCAGTTCAGTTCTTTAACCCCTTATCCTAATTAGGGTCAGGGAGGGGTGCTGGAGCCTATCACGGCTCTTCAATGGGAGCGAGGCACACAGTAACACCCTGGATGGGGCGCCAGTCCATCACAGGTTCCCTTCAGGACAATTCAGTGTCTCCAATCGACCTGGTAGCATGTCTTTGGACTGTAGGAGGAAACCGGAGTACCCGGGAGAAACCCACACGGACACGAGGAGAACATGCAAACTGCACACAGAAAGGACCGAGATC